>JAQOWM010000778.1:0-28447 GCA_029041755.1 Resseliella maxima | reverse complement strand
TCTATTATATTCGGTGCGATTATTTCTGAAGTTTAAGTCATCCCCGTGTGAAAAATTTGTGATTATATAGTCAGTCGACTATTTTGGGACTTTATATGATTAAGTTAACTTAAGATGACTATAGTCAACTAAATTTTCACTTAACTTAATATTATTAGCTAACTGAAGTTAACTGAAATCAACAACTTTAGTTGACTATAGTCAACTTGAATAAGTTAAATTGATTTAGTTGATATCAGTCAACTTAAGTTATATTTACTTTTGTAATCGACTTAATTATTTTTGTCCCAAAATAGTCGACTGATTTATAATTTAAAAAAATGATTACTTTTCGTACAAAATCTTGAAGTCAGTCAGTCAGTCAGTCATTTTTTTTTCACACGGGATCATTCAAAGAAATATGTCTCTTTTTGCGAAGCTTATTCAAAACATTCTTTAAATTAATCATTTTTGAATCAAACCATTTTGGATGAGATGAATTAATTCTCTTCTTCAAGACAACGTGTGAATCAATTGCATCGTAAATACTCGAATAAAACAGTTGTAAATTGTCCTCAAGTGAGTCCTTTGATAATATCAAATTCCAATCTATATTTTTTAAATGATCATTCAAATCATGAATAATTTGCATTTCTAAAATCATAATAGAAACTAAAATTGGAATTTCTCTCATTATTCTCACATCCAGAAACCACAATTTCAATGGATCTATGATGCACTTCAGATTTCACCAAAAAAATATCACTATTTAAACAATATAACACGTCCCGGTCATTCGTCCAGATCAAATCCAACATTTTACCATTATCATTTGAAAATCAATTGATCTGCGACAAACCAAAATCATGAAAAGGATCTAAGATAAGAAGTTCCTTCCTTGAACATGCATTAATGGGATAGGAAACATTAGGATTATCAATATCATCTGAAATCCACAACAAATCAGGCAAATTGAAATCACCCGATACAATAGTTGAATCTTTGTGAATTGATTTCGATAATAAGAAATTCATTGCATTAACTATATTCTCAAAAATTCTAAATGGTGAATTAGGTCTAATATACAATTCAACCAAATAAAATTTTCAGCAATTAATACTTATACAAACGCAAACAATTTCAGCTCCATATAACTCACCATCGAAAACCAATTGACCATTCAATGATTTGTGAGTTGCAATTAATACACCCCCACCATTGGACTTCTTAACAGTTTGATCTCTTTCGGTAAGGTTGGATCGATCACAACGAAATACATCAAAGTTATTTGGGAAAATGTCATTGTTACTGAAAGTGCAATCCAAATGTGTTTCACATAACTTTCATATAAACTTTGAAATCATTGATCAATACATATGATAAAAATACAGGTATTTTTGTTTTAAGTCCATTAATATTGCACGAGTATATGAGGGGTTTGGAGCAAAAATGGCCTTTGAGAATTTTTCGTGCAAAAGTGTCCCCGACCTATTTGATATCAAATAGGTGAGCTAAATGATATCAAATAGGTAAGCTAAATGATACCAAATAGGTGAGCTATTTGGTGCCCAACATAAATTTAGCTGCCAAATACCTGAGCCGTTGGTCTGCACACAAAATTCGAAAAAAATAATTAAATTTTTTTTTTCCATTTTTATGTTATTTTTCGTATGCCATTTCATAGATTTACATAAAAATGGAAAAAAAAAAAATTTAATTATTTTTTTCGAATTTTGTGTGCAGACCAACGGCTTTCCGAGAGTTTCATATACGTTTCCCATGTAGATATGGTTAGGGAGTCAAATTGATGCATTTGACTATCTCATCATATCTACATGGGAAACGTATATGAAACTCTCGGAAAGCCGTTGGTCTGCACACAAAATTCGAAATTTTTTTTTTTTTTTTTTTTCCAATTTTATGTAAATCTATGAAATGGCATACAAAAAATAACATAAAAATGGAAAAAAAAAAATTTAATTATTTTTTTCGAATTTTGTGTGCAGACCAACGGCTCAGGTATTTGGCAGCTAAATTTATGTTGGGCACCAAATAGCTCACCTATTTGATATCATTTAGCTCACCTATTTGATATCAAATAGGTCGGGGACACTTTTGCACGAAAAATTCTCAAAGGCCATTTTTGCTCCAAACCCCTCATATGTGGCCTATCATACCAACATAGACTAAGAGCCACTGAACTAAGGATGTGTTATTTCTACTTTATGGATGATTATTGGTTTGAAAGTTATTTTAAGAATTACTTTAACCATAGAAAATAAAATTTTTAAGTTTCTCACTTATTAAGGTGAAATCTGATTAATTGAAAACTTAATAAAGACAATAGTATTTTTTAATTATGCTTTACGTTTGATTTAGTTCGAATAATATAAACAAGTACATAAATTTCTTAAATTCCAAATATCTGCATGAAATGTTCAATACCGATCAAAATCTGATCGATTAAAACTGTTAAAAAAAAACATTAATTTTTCTTTTTGCTTTATGTATGAAATTCAAAATATATTATTTTTTATGTCCGATAAACTTACATTTTAAATATCTGCATCGAAACATTCATAATTACTAATATCTGAATTCTTATTCTTTCATACAAAATACCTAGCAAAATACTATGAAAACAAAACATAACCTCAAATTTCACAGTATTTTGTATGAAAAAATAAGAATTCAGATATCAATAATTATGAATGTTTCGATGCAGATATTTAAAATTTAAGTTTATTGGACATAAAAAATAATATATTTTACATTTCATACATAAAGCAAAAAGAAAAATTAATGTTTTTTTTTAACAATGGTTTCAATCCAGTTATTCTTGTGTTATGATTACAATATGTGTTTTTACATTTTTTTCCATTTCAAGCTGGTTTCTGCAATTATTTCGAATTTTATTCACGAAAAAATCCATTACATAGACACTTTCTTGTCACTTCCTCTCAACTGATTACACAAAAGTTGGGTTGGCTTACATGTTTACTCATGTTTGCCCATTAACATTAAAAAACAAAAGCATGTTTAAGATATGACTTGCACTAATTTTGGTCCGTGTGAATGTGAATTGCTGATAACATGGGATGGATATAACATGTTACAAATCAAATTAAGATTGAAGTTTACACATTTATGCAGCACAAAATTCGAATTCATTTGCATTTGTTTTCCTATTCCTAATGTAAAATAGTGTGAATAAACAATATTCAAGGAAAGGGAAATAGAAGGATGGTATTCATTTTAAAGACTAAACTGAAACATTAGCACTGCAATTGTTTCAATCATATTCAAAATCGAAGCCAACTAAGTACACAGATTTCATTATACATAATTTAATAATAGATTAAATCATCTAAGTCTATGTCCTAAATGCTGTTTTAGCCAAGTTTCTTTTCATATTTAAAGAACTTTTAGTAAGATTTCACTCATTCACATTAACAAATGCTATCCAAAAGCCCCGAGTTTACTAATGTTTATATCTGTGTACACAATTTATCAGCAGTCATCAATCAGTTCGCCACAATGCACTAATAATCCGTTTTTGGACGAGAGTTTATATATAACGGAAATGGAAAAAGAGCCTATCGAATCATTTACAAATGGTGAGTGCATTTTGTGGGAGATGAATGTAGATTTGATCTAGCTTACTGATTGCCGTTTTCAGTACACATGCACACACATTTATTGGACACAAAATGTTCACATATTGGTTTTGTTTTGCCAAAATGAATTGGGTACTATAGAGCTGTAAAATAAACGAATAAATACCGCATTTCAAGCTACATTCAGCTACACTCCAGAAAATCTACTACTACATTTTAAACACATCTATGTTTTAATCAAATATTAAAACACTCGAGCGTTTTAATTTGAAAATTTTTAAACACTCGTGTGTCTTAAATATTGAACAAAACATAGATGCGTTTAAAATGTAGTTGTCGATTTTTAGGAGTGTAGCATCAATATGAAGATTCTCAAAATATCAAAGGCCGATCATAGTTAAAAGAACACAAATGTGTTGCGCTCTAGCATTTATAGGTTCGCTTTCATACAGATTCATTTATTTGTACTTTTTCTCTTCCACCTTCCCTATTTTTCATATAAATCATATAACTTAGAATATAAATACAAGGGGCAGCACATATGTGGTTTTTTTCCATTCAAAATTGTTTCTTATGAACTATGAACGTCCTTTGAATAATATAATTTCGAATAACCTAAAAGCTTGGTTTTCAAAGACTACAGGAACGGTGCTTTTTCCAACAATGATAACAATAAAAATGACGTGTGTATCATCGGTTATACAACGAACCAATCACAACTTGAATCACCAGTACGAATCACACCATCATCAACATCACCCCCTTTATTACGAAACAAAAATCCATTTTTAGTAGACGAAATAAAGCATGATGATGAATTCACACAATCACCAATGAAAATCTGTCTTGTTGTTTCACCGCCAACCAATAAATTTATCCAGGTATGCTCATTGTTCAACTACATAATATGTCAATAATGAAAAAAACACATCAAAGGGCACTCACAGTTTCGTAGCACACAACGCAGAGATTAAAATAACATTTTTTCAATCAGTAATCGAATTATGCACCTCCTCTGTGGCTTGCATACAACAATTCAACTCTTATAATGTTGAGTAAGTTAAGAGCTATATTTTCAATTTAGAGCTACCGGTTATTTTAATCTCTGACGCAATGTTGAATAAAATGAGAAATCGCATTTTTGTTGCTCTCTTGCATTGTATATGTTCATTTTTAAAATTCAGTATACAGAAGTACACTTCCTTTTTCTTCACAGTACAGATGTACGGGAGAATAAAAAAGTGGTATGATATAACATATATATTTAATATCTGCGATTTCTTATTAACATATTTTCATCACGTTATGTTATTCTTCAACGTTTCAATAAGGGTGAATTGAGAATCGTCAAAAAAATAATAAAACACTCAGAAAATAAAAAAAATTAAAATGAAATAATCAGAAAACAAATTAAAATCCCTATAAAAAATTAGGAAACCGTCAGAAAGTGAAAATGTGTTACGTTGCCAATATGAACATTTCCGTGCTGGTATCGGTTTAAACACATT
This sequence comes from Resseliella maxima, assembly GCA_029041755.1. NCBI lineage: Eukaryota > Metazoa > Arthropoda > Insecta > Diptera > Cecidomyiidae > Resseliella > Resseliella maxima. The sequence goes on along the minus strand of JAQOWM010000778.1, from coordinate 23,343 downwards.
TAAGTTACTACATTCTCATAATCCATAATGGAGTCAATGAGCGCTACATCCATATTACGTTTGATATAATTGGGTATAAAATGCTTTATGTGCCGAATGCGATTTAACACACCATACACTTTTTGCAATTTACACTTGTCATGTTCTTGGAAAGAGAGATTTTCGTCAAAAATAACACCGAGGTTTTTAATTTACTTACAGATATTACCAAACAATCATATACATTTTTTCAAGTTTAGAAACAGATTTGAAAATGAAAATTCCAAACCATATATGGTAAATTATATATTAAAAATTCATTCAGGTTTTCAGAGGTTTTCAGAGTGAAGAAACCATTTGCATTGTGTGAATTCCAGATTTTAAGTATGTACTAGTGTTCGAATGCTGCAAACTCACTATAATTAAAATAGTTTGATGAATCAAAATTAAAAAACGAAGAAGTGTACAATGGAGAAATCAAAAGCATCACATTTATCTATATTGGAAAGATTATCAATTTCAATTTGGAAGAAATACAATTAATGATAAAATTAATAATAATTTTCATTTTATATGGAAACATATAAAACAAGAAGATGAATGGCAATTCGATGAAATTGAATCAAAAATATTAAAAATATAAATTTCCTCAAATTGTGGGAGGGAATGTTGAAATATTAAAATGAAAAATTAATCAAAGTAAACTTAGATTAAATAATGAATCTAAAAATAGTATAAAAGAAATTAAATTCTCAATTCCCAATTATAATTAAAACAGTATAGTTTTATTCTAATACAGTCCTGATTTGGTACCCAATGACTTCTTCTTGTTCTCGATCATAAAAGATAAACTACGTGGTTAACGATTTACGAGCGCTGAAGAAGCAGTTGAAGCGTTCAAAGACCATAGTTTGGAGGTCTCTTCCGCCGTATGGAAAAACTGCTATGACAAATGTTTCGAACGAATGCAAAAGTGTATCGATCATCATGGAGAATATTTTGAAAAACAATCAAGCCAATATTTAAAATAAGAGCATCGCAGTAAATATTCACAATAAGATTTTTTTTCAATGTAGTTTCAGGCTTCCATTTTTTTTATTCAGACTTTTTTTGGAAAAATTTAGAAACAGAAATCGATTCACTTGTGGTAAATGTTAATGTGGACAGGTAAACGTTATTGCATTTACGTCAACTATACATTGTATTCATGCTCGCGCACTATGAATGTAAACTCTCGTCTTTGTGCATATAAAGATATTAAAAACTGCAAATGCTGACAAATAACTAGCTGCAGCGTTGGTCAACGCAGTAAAACAATGTAAATTTACTTTACTTAACTAAATAAAGTAATTGTGAAATCGTCAAATTTTTAATGATCAAAAAATTGATGAATGTGAAGTGACGTGATAGCGGTCCACATTTCTCAAATTTATTTGATTTGTTGCCACATAAAGAAAAGAAAGAAAAGAGAAAGTTTGTTTGAATATTTGTATTGATTTTGTTTTTTGCTGTTAGTGCGTAAATTTGATGTTTCGATTGACTTTGCACTTGCTAATCTTTTTCCTAATGTTTAGTTGGAAATTTCATCGTGTTTGATGTCGAAACAATTGTCTTAATATTTTTTTCTTTATAAAAATAAAAAATCATTCTGTAACTTAAAGGTAGTTTCAACTCTTATTTAATTTCAATAAATAAAGTAAATCCATTGGCGTTTGCACACATTTACCCAGTCACTGGAAAAAATTTCTGCGTATATTTACCGTTGGGCCAAAATTGTTTTAAATTTGAAAAGTTTGCAAAAAACAGTATCCATGCTTTTAGTTAAAGGCCACCAATTTTAGGCTTTTAGTTAGTGGCAGCCCAATTTTAGCCCAAGCCACCTGGTGCCACGGCGAAATCGACCATAAATTTTCCATTATCGTTCCTTTTGAGACTTTTAATGAATATGTCTTCTGCCGTTTGCTCGTCCGAGGTAAGATGTTTTTTAGTTTCAACCTCTTCAAGTTCCCAAAATGCTTTGAGCACTGGTGATAAATCGTCAGGTGGATCGTTCCCTGAGCGGTTTATGTGCAACGCATTACATAACGTAGTGTATTCTGCTGGGCCGACCACAATCCAACCCAAGTTTGTTTTTTGAGCGATCGGCTCATCAGATTTGCCCTTGATAACGTCACCCATCAATATTTCAGCATAAATGCCAGCACCCAATACAAATTAACTCTTTGAGTGTTGACGAAATTTGGATTTGCCAATGAGAGTCCGTGTAAATGAGTCCCATTTGTTCATAACTTTTTCTGTTTATTAGAATGATTTCAGCGACTCACTTGACAATCAGCGCTGATATATCGAGATTAAAATCTGTATCGTGAATCAAACCGATATTGTTAACGGTGCGACCTGTAACTCTGCCAACTGGTGTATTGTCGACATCAGAGCTGGAATTTTCACTCAGTTGGTGCGAGCACAAATACAACATCGCACTCACATCTAGTGTGCGGCGCACAATATTCTCATGTTTTTCGGGTGCGCGCACACGCCTGTATGTTTTTTGACTCAAACAAAAAATCTACATTTATTTGCAAATCTACAAATTTGTCATTAATCATACCGGCGTGTGCGTGCACCCGAAAAACATAAGCATTTTGTGCGTCGCACACTAGATGTGAGTGCGATATTGTATTTGTGCTCGCACCAACTGAGTGAAAATTCCAGCTCTGGTCGACATTCATAATTGAAATGTTTATTCTTGATACAGGCAATTGAAGCATTTGGCAAGCTCGCTCAGATATTAAGTTTGTGGTTGCGCCCTGATCGATTTAAGCATTTAATAAAATTGACCGCCCATTCCAGCGAACTGGTACCAAAGCAGTTGCTGAAATTATTACATTTCGGGTTTTGATATGATAAAAATGGGCTGAACTTGCTACTGACAAAAACTCGTTGTCACTTGTTGAGCTCGTGTTTTCACCAATTTCTTGATCAATCATTTGAGTGTTGAATATTTTTGCTTTTTCCCCTTCATGCAACATAGTATGATGAGTTTCGTTGCATCTCTGGCATGTTGATTTGAAAGGACAGTTTACTAAGTGAGATTGAAAACAATTGAAACACAACCCATTCTTTCGAATAGTGTCTCTTCGTTCTGACACACTCATGTGTTTTAATTTGTCGCATCTTGAACCAATGTGATTGCCCTGGCATATTACACATTTGTAGTCAGTTTTCAATGTGTAATGATTCGAACAGTTTCATGTTTTTTGCCAAAAAACTTGACAAGTTTGCCCATATGACCAACATGTTTTGCTTCAGAGCGTTCAGTAATTAATAAACCTATTTGTTGATTGCAAAATGCTGATTCGAGTCACATGCACTTTGAACATTTAGTCAGATTTGATGATTTCATTAAACCATTTGATAGAAATCTAAGCTTTATTTTCTTACTCTCTCTCTCTCTCTTTTTATATTTACAGATAAAATCCAAAAGCCTGACACATTTAGATTCACTGGAAGCACACAATTCAATGCAAACTCACTTTTTTCTGTCACAATATACTGAGGTAATATTCAATACGAGCTATTATGAATATTTATTTGTTGTAAATTATTGGGAGCACAATGTTATATTTTCGGTTTTTTATACAGTACCGTGCAAAAGTTTGAGATGGAAATAGTTGTGGATTTATTTGATATATTGGGCAAACGTTAATGAAATTCAATTTGATATCTAGGGAAAATTTGGAGATTACGACAAGACAGAAGATACTGCAATCTGCAGCAAATTTATTCCCCAAAAGTTACTCCTTGTGGGTTAAAAATGACCCCGAAAAATCGCTATGTTCGGGGTGAAGTTTCACCCTTAAGGGTCGATTTTTCGGGGGCAAACTCTTAAAAAGAATTAATTGTTTCAACAAGCTCTATAACTTTGTTTAAAACAAAAAGTTAAAATTCAACACCGTTTGGAAGATGGAGCAACCAGAAAATTCAGCACCAAAATCTTCTGGGGCCTATAAACTGGCCCCCACTGAAATCCATGCTGAAATTGGATACCTAATTTAGAGCGCAATCGCTCTTATACGACCCCAATTAAAGTCTAGTCATCAAATTGAATTTAATTAGCGTTTGCCCAATGTATCAAATAAAACCACAACTATTTTCATCTCAAACTTTTGCACGGTACTGTACCTATTTTTATTTTTTTATCCGCCGTATGTAATTATTGTTTATAAGCGTTGAACTGATAAAAAATCTAAACGGCAATGCATATTCAAATCGTTTCTATTATTTTAATTAATGATGATTTCAGATTTTATCATTGAATAAATAAAACACTGGAAGTCTTATGTCCTAATCGGTTGAGATTTAATTTAGGAGAGAAAGAAAAATACAATGTGACAGTAAATATTTGACATTTACATATTGTGCATCATTCACAATGTAGCACTGTCTTACTATGCTGTAAACAATTCCTGTCATTTATTGTTTACATTATTATTTACAACATTCCCACTTAAACGATGAATTCTACATCAAATTATGAATATTTATTTATTTTAAATATTATTTATTTATTTATTAATTTTCGACTATTACACTTATTAAGTTAATCACTCAGGTGATCATTTCGAAAGCAATGCTTTCATCTTCAGTGAGTTTACAAAACTGAATTTCAAATGACTAATTGACTTTAAAAACAGTGACATATTTTGATTTAATGACATAATATTGTGATTTAGAGTTATAAAGCATGTCAAAATAAATACTTCAATCTTAAATTCAAATGCATGGCTATTCTGATACATAATATTTTTCAAATATTGAGTTTTGAACATTTGTCCAACATTTCCATTCATTAATTGATTTTTATATTTATTGATGTGAAAGGACTCATATGAATTTAACTCATAGAAATTATCAACTCTTTTAATTAATTTTAAACATGATGTGTCAATACTATGATTTGATTCTATAATATGGTTAGCAACACTAGAATTGTAAATATCATACATGGGCAAGGGGTGGGGTATTTGGGTTTTACCCCCCCCCCCTGAAATTCTCCGAGAGGAGCCCCCCCCCCCTCTTCAATTTTGTATACAAAAATTGCAAATTGAAGAGCTAAAAAAAAAAAAAAGGTCTTCGTTCTTGAAACAATTGAACGCAAAACACTTTACTTTTCACTTTTCAAAAGATATGACGATTTATATTCTGTCACTGTTTACTTTTCAATTTTCGAAATCGAAGACCCTTTTTTTTTTTTTTAGCTCTTCAAAATTTCAATCCTAATTTACCCCCCCCCCCCCCCTGCGATTCTATACCTTGCCCATGTATGGTCAATATTGTTTTTTTTTATATGATGCAGATGCTCTTTGAATATCTGTATTATTTTCCTTCTTGATTATCCAATATATTTCTGCTCACTTTCTTTTCATGATATCTCATATATCCCCGATTGATTTATTCTTTTCAATTTTATCTTTTGTTCCCCCTATAATATTTGCCAATTTGAATTTACTGCATTCGATGATTCTGATGTTCTGTTTAATAATTATTCGTCCGATTTTTCCATTTAAATCCCCATTATAATTAAAACTTGTCCAATTTTCTTCTTCAACAACCTCTTCATTAATGAGTTTTAATGTTGTGTGTTTTCGAAGATCAACCATTCTTTTATGTGCTTCAATTAATTCATCTATCAATTTGTTGGTGTATCCATTTATTTTCGCGATTTCTTTAATTTTTGTAAATTCCAATTCTAATCTTTCAATTGTCATAAGAATATTTAATGCTCTATGTATCACACAATGGAAAGCAACTAATTTATGTTTGAATGGATGATATGAATCAGATGTTATATATCTATTGGTGTTTGTTTGTTTATGGAAAATATCAAATTCAAATGTTCCCTGATTTTTGATGACTCTTACATCAAGAAAATTTAGTTTACACTCCATTTTTTCCTCATATGTGAATTTAAATGATGTATATTTTGTATTATTCAATATATTTAGAAATTGTCTCAGTTTTTATTTTTTGATTACAGCAAATACATCATCTACATATCTATGCCATATGCGTAGAAATTCGTTGTGTTTATGAAGTTCACCTTCTAAATTAGACATAAATATATTGGCTATAAATGGACATAAAGGTGATCCCATACAACAACCATGATATTGTTTGTAATATTTTCCGTTGAATTGAACAAAATTTTCATCCATACATAATTTTGTTAGATTGATAAGTTCATTGACCTCTGAAATTTTCATGTTATTTTCCATTAAACATTTCTTTAAAAATTCCTTTACAATGATAATTTTACAATGAAATTAAACCAATTAAACTAATTTTTGCTAAAATGAAAAATAGTAATTATTAAGAATTAATAATCAATCCCATTTCCGTCATGCAATAAATATGTTTTTGAACTTGTCCAGCTTTCGTGAGTGAATGTGTTTTGTCTTTGCGCTGAAATTTCCGTTGTTTGACATATCTCTAGTTGCCTTGTTATCACAAAACACCTCAATTGGTTCATCAATTCGGGTTATTTCTTTTCCCAATTGTTTGAGCCAAAGTGACTCTTGACACACCGCTGCTAAAGCCATGTATTTAACTTCGGCTGTACTCAGAGCAACAACTGTTTATTTTTTTATTTTTCCATGAGATTGTTGCTCCTTGCCACACAGTGACATAAACACTATACGATTTGTAGTCGCAAAAATGTGACGTCTAATCTGCATCTGAATAACAACATAAATCAGAATGCTTACCGGTTTTCGAATATGTGAGTTTGGCGTTCAAAGTTTCGCGCAAATACCGACATTTCTTTTGATAGTCGTTGATTTGGATCTATTGGTAATTTCACTGGATCACAATCAAACATTTTAAATCGTCGCAAAATTGTTTCGGTGTATTTATGTTGATTCAATTTAATTATACCATTACGATAATCGTAGTCGATATGAATGCTAGGGTGTAGCATTTTTCAAAAATGTCAAAGCCCGAGGTCATAATTTTCGCAATTTGAGCCCCCAAACAAGAATCAATCAGAAAATTTTTGAAAAACCTACATTTGGATGTGCCGTAGGTTCTGTTCAGTTTTGTATGGGAATGCGCTCTAAAATGTATGAAAAATTGAACAATTATCTTCAGATTTAAATTTTGTTGTGTGGACAACTAAATGAATTTAGGCAAATACCTCAAAAATAGTGAAAATAGGTATTTGTTTAAATTCATTTAGTTGTCTACACAACAAAATTTAAATCTGAAGATAATTGTTTAATTTTCCATACATTTTAGAGCGCATTCCCATACAAAACTGAACATACCCCGCGGCACATCCAAATGTAGATTTTATAGAAATTTTCTGATTGATTCTTGTTTGGGGGCTCAAACTGCGAAGGTTATGACCCCGGGCTTTGAAATTTTTTATTTTTTTGCATTTTTGCTACACCCTAATGAATGCCCAACACATTCGACGCTATGCCCAAATCTTTCATTTTGAAATTCTTTGTTAAAGTTGATTTCAATTGATCTTTCCACGCATTATTGTTGTAAAAAATCAATAAGTCATCCACATACACGGCTACAATTACCATCGATTCGCCCTTCCGACGAACATAAATACATGAATCACTTTTACATCTAATAAATCCGGCCTTTATCAATACTTCATTCAATTTGATTTTCCAATTACGACTGACTTGCTTCAATCCATAAAGCGATCTCAACAATTTGCAAACCCATCCGCTACCATCATCATAAAATTCCGGATGTTTCATATAAATTGCCTCTTTTATTTCACCATGAAGGAAAGCAGTCACTACATCCATTTGTTCGATTTTTACAGCCATTGCCATTAACAACGGGTGACATAAACACGTGATATGTATCGAAGTAGTCGATACCTTCTCGTTGACTGCAACCTTTTGCGACTAATTTTGCTTTGTGACAAACTATTTTCGATGCATCATTGGTTGTCAATTTGAAAACCCACGTGTTGTTGATACATTTCATACCGGCTGGTAGTTGCACCAATTCCAAAGTTTGATTACTCATCAACGAGTCGTATTCTTCGTCCATAGCTGCTTTCCATTGGCAATCATCATTTGCGTTCATCGCTTCCTTCACAGTAACCGGTTCATTGTTGATTGCCGTGCTTTCATAAACAGTAAAATGTTATTTAATAATGGAAATGAAGGGAGATGAAATCATTCGTAATTTGGATTCATCACATGAGCATCGTTATGATTCTTCAAATTTGTCATCTACTGATTCATCACCGATCATTGATAGTGTTAATATAGACATTACTGGCAATAATGTATATTCGTGTATCACGGAGGCGTTGAATAATAATGATAATAATGATAGTGTCAATGATATGACATTCAATGTAATTAATAATGTTGATATATCTTATCAAGTGGTGGATAATGTTGGTGTCAATCCAAAAAATCAAAATGTTACTGTTTCGAATGTGATTATAGACACTAATAGAAACAATAGGAACGTTTAAATAAATAGAAGTCCTGAAAAAAAATTAATTAGGGAATTTCATCTTATGAAAATCAAACCCGAATATAACACATGAATTTATCAAGCAATACATTGCATCAAGAATAAGTATTAATGGTGATGATTTACGTGTTTTTAGACTGATTAAAAAAAAATCAAGATATTAGCAAACTTTCTTTTGTTAACTTCAAAATAGAAACGAGTGAATCAATTGGTAATGTTATTTGCAACGATAAGTTTTGGCCACAACATTGTCGTATTAAACCATTTATTCGCAAGGGAATTTGTGATTTTGATAATTTCAGTCATCCAAATGTAGTAGAGGATTTTCACGGGGACAGGGTGAATTGCCCCGAAATAAGGCAATCATCTTAGGTAACCAACAAACATCAAACCCAGTTAAGCAGAGCTCAATAAGGAATAAACATTTAACAATTTTTTACCACAATGTAAGAAGTGTAAACAATAAAAATGATGAGTTACTGCTGTCTACGATTTGATGTATGTATGATGTTATTGCATAACCGAAACTTGGCTTGACGAATCACAATGTTGCAGTGAATTTTTATCTGTCAATTACAAATTATTTAGAACTGATAGAAATTCTTCATCGATAGAAAATAAATCTGGTGGGGGAGTACTAATAGCACTCAAAAACGAACTGGGAAGTGATCTGTGCTCCACTCCTGAAATGATGGGTTTGGAAGTAGTTTGTACAAAAATTCCATTGTCTGATTGTAATGTGTTTATTTATTGTCTGTATATTCAACCATCCTCGACCGATGTGGCAATTTATGATAAACACCTAGCAGCAATCGAATCAATTGAAAAACTACGTGCAATAAATGACATTGTTTTATTCTGCGGTGATTGGAATCTTCCTGATGTTAATTGGCATGTGGACGATGATAAATTGGGATTTTTACCAGTCGTGGGCAATTCAATGAGCGTGAAATGTATAAATGCGAGAAAGGTAACGTCTAAGCTATTGGAGATGGGTCTCTCTCAAATCTGTAATTTTGAAAACAGAAGTGGAAATGTACTGGATTTATTTTATACTAATATGCCAGAATTGACATTGATGGAACGTGCAGATATGTTGATTATTCCAGACAATATTTCTGACAAAGCACATGTTCAATCGATGTGCACTATTGAATGTCAACCACAAACTTTTGTTCCGTGTGAGCAGTCCGAATCAAGGTTTTGTTATAAGAAAGCAAATTTTGAAGCTATACGAAATTGTATACAACAAATATCATTCAACGAGATACTGAAAATGAATAACATTAATGACGTGGTTTCATCGTTTTATGATGTTTTACATTAAATTTTTGAGGAATTCATTCCTCGCTCAACTATTCGTATTTCAAACAGGCCAGTATGGTTTAATAAAAGACTAGCTCATATGAAAAATGTCAGAAATAGAGAATATAAAAAGATTCGTAGAAAAAGAGCCCTGAACATTAATGCGGTTTCGTCCTCTTTTGAACGAGCCTGCGTTGAATTTGATCGATATCATAAGGAGAAAAATTATAGAGGAGTCACTATTGGAATGACATTGGCTAAAGTCTTTGAAATGATTGTTGATCAGCAAATGAAGATACATGTCAACCATCGTTTATCGACATCCCAACATGGCTTTCTTGCAAACAGAAACATTGAAACAAATTTGACTGAACTCACAATGAGAGCTGTAGATTTTCTTGAATCGGGTAAACAGCTAGACGTATTTTATGCGGACATTCAGAAAGCATTCGATCAGGTTGACCAATCAAAACTTTTGAGAAAAATGGCAAAATTTCCACTAAGCAATAATATTTTGCGTTGGTTTATATCATATTTTAAGAACAGGAAGCAAGCAGTTAGAGTGAATTAAGCCATTTCAAATGAATTTAATGTACCATCATCAGTGGGTCAGGGTTCTATTTTGGGACCTTTACTGTTCTTGATTTATTTTGATGATTCTGATGCGGATATTGGTTCTACAGTGGCACTCAATTTTGCGGATGATAAAAAATTACTAAGAGTAATTGATAATTCTGATGATGCTATGGAGTTACAAAGATCGATTGATAGATTTATTGAATGGTGCAATGACAACGGATTAAAACTAAACATTGAAAAATGCAAAATGTTAACAATGTCACGTAAAAGAACTATCATCACTCATGATTATTTTGTCAATGGATTGAAAATTGAGAGAGTAAATGAAATTCGTGATTTGGGTGTTATAATCGATTCACGGCTGTCTTTTTCATCTCATACTGAATTTGTGAAAAAAAATCAATGTCTATGCTTGCCTTTGTGAAAAGAACATGCAGAAATAAATTCGATATAAGAAGTGCAAAGATGTTATATGAATCACTGGTTCGCTCTAATGTGGAGTTTGCCAGTACAGTAGGGATGCCTTATCACTTAACGGAGAAAATTGCGATAGAAAGTGTTCAAAAACAAGCTGTGATATATCTTAATGGGGACTACATGAATAGGGAGCGAAACAATTATATACTTTCTCCATACACAGTAAACAATGTTAAATTGACATTTAGGTTTTGTTCTATACCGCCAATTTAGACCCAAAGTACTAAAAAAAGTACTTAAGGTCTATTTCATTTTTAAGTATAAAACATGGCGGCGTCTTGACAGCAAACATGACTGTTTGCGCCGTGTACGCGGGGTGACATTTCTCTGAACTAATATATCCCAATAGACGTAATGTTTATTCCGACATTAGATTCGATAAATTAATAACCAAAAACTAAATATAAATAATCCGGATCATTATTGTTATATAAAAAGAAATGTTTATGGACGACAGAATGTTTTCGTTTTTCAAATATTACTCGATACTGTGTAGTAATATACAAAATAATAATTAAAACATTGAGTTTTATTTCTGTATCTCTTATTTATGCATGAAAAATGATAAATTCATTAGTATAAATGTGAATAATTGACGTAAATACCAAAAGTTTAAGTGGTTTTAAATGAAGTTGAAACAAAAAAAAAAAAATAATACACAATACAATGAATTGCTTTCTACTTGTGTGTTTTTGTCGTTGTCACAGATAACTTAACCTCAACTTTTTTCGCCGGTGGATTCAATATCATTTTTTGATTTAGCTTGTTCAATATCCTTGTCTTTAAATGCCAATAATTTCTTCATATATATGTATATAAGATTTGAAGAAAGCAATATTTTTTCGTGATAAAATCCAATAAATGGGCACGTGCATCGCTTATTCACATTACATATTATCTTGTGATTACTTTGTGTTTACATTTAGAAAAATCGGGTCATTTCGATGGCTGATTACATTCTATACACTTCTGTGTATTTAGGTGTGAACTCTCCCTGTACAACGCCATCTCAACGGATGGAAATTGAACGATTTGCGAATATTTTTCTCAATTCAACACTTATTTTCCCATGTTAATTTCAAATCAAAGTAAATGAAAAAAAAACTGTAAAACAGGTAAAACATCATAATAATATAATGATATTATGAATGAAAAAAAAAAAACAAAAAATACATAAATCATTAAAATAAAATTGATTTGGAAAATAATCCTAAAATATTTCTATTGTTTATATCAATTTGTCTTCTCTACACGTTCGTCACAAATTTCACAAATGATTTAAGTGATGACAGCGGATGACAGCCGTCAAACTAAGTTTACTTCAAATGCAATGTTTAAATTTTTCATAAAAAAAAAACATAACCTCAACAACCTGTGTATATTAATTGTATTGATTGTATTGATGATAGAAAATTATTTTTACAGCGAATTTGGGTTTTGTTATTTTTTTCATTCGGTGTCACAAAATAGAAATAGAAAAATAAAAAAAAAATGTTTCAAAGTTTTTGAAACTCTAAAATCTTAAATCGCTTAAAGCGCTTAAATGGCTTAAATCTATATAAAAGTAACATTTGAGATACCATGCAATTTTTTTTGCAATTAGTTTCATGATATTGATGCTATTGATGTATTACATACAAGTAAATATTGGTATAAGTGTCAATGTATTTATTCCAAGCCGGAACAACAAATGGAACACTGCATAATGGAGTAACTATGTATTGGTTTGTTCCATTATGGAGTAAACGTTAGAATTATAAACACCAATACGTTACACTTACATTCTGAATGAGCCATACTGAAATGGTATAAATGTATTTTATTTTATTCTACTATGGAGTGAATATGACATTTGCGCCTGTCAAGTTGGTTTGCGCCAAAATACATTGTCAATTTCACTCCATTGTCAATTTCACATCAGAATGTAAGTGTAACGTATTGGTGTTTGTAAGTCTAATGTTTACTCTATAATGGAACAAACCAATACATAGTTACTCCACTATGGAGTGTTCTATTTGTTGTTCCGACTTGGAACAAATACATTGACATTTATTCCAATATAAACTTGTGTGTAATTGTATTGATTGTATTGATGATAGAAAATTATTTTTACAGTGAATTATACAAAGTAAATAAAATCAAATGTAATTGCATTTTTTAATAATTTATTTTAATTCTCTATTCTCTAATTCAGTTGAACACATATGACACTTGTTTGCTTTATGAAAAAGTGTAAACAATGTGTTTGACACATACTTAATTTGACAGCGTTTGACAGTATCAAGTTGTGGAGATTTGTTTTGAAATTTCGGGAAATTCATGCAGATGACGTAAGCAACTGAAGTTTGTCATTGTTATTTAGTATAATCAAGCGTTGGGTCATTTATTGCGTGCATTATTATTTATAACACAAAATCCAATAAATAAAAATAATCCGGATTGATATTATTTGTTTTAATTATACACACAAAAAAAAAAAATTAATATAAAAAGACACTTAGTGTCTACTATATGTCACCAGACACGGTAGTGTCTTGTTCCTTAGATTTTATTTTTTTTTTTTGTTATTGTCAATAATTGTATAATTACCATTTATTTGAATTGAGTCTTAAAAATGACAGTTCAGAGCTATGACACTTCGATGTAATAACAAAGGTAATATACTCTCACACACACACACACAAAACACAGTAAGCATCAATTTTTCAAAAATCAGTATAAACTTCAATTTATACCAAGTCTCATGATTTTTCGGATAAATTTACTCTCAATTGCATTTCAAAGAGGAAAGAAACCCACGTTGAACTTCAAATTGATTTTTCTCAGCTATCCGGTAGGAAAAACGCAAAAATAAATTAATTTTTGACTATAGTAAAAAAAATTTCAAGACCTATCAACTAGAAGTGTCAGTTGCCCAGGCTGATCCATAGATTCTCAGGATTTGGCCTGCATTCCAAGGCTTCCTATTTGGAATTTCATATAAAAATAAACATAAAATTATGTACACCAATTTTTCATGAAATTTCAAACAGGAAGCCTTGGAATGCAGGCCAAATCCCGAGAATCCATGGATCAGCCTGGGCAACTGACACCTCTAGTTGATAGGTCTTGAAATTTTTTTTACTATAGTCAAAAATTAATTTATTTTTGCCTTTTTCCTATCGGATAACTGAGAAAAATCAATTGGAAATTAAACGTGGTTTTCTTTCCTCTTTGAAATGCAATTGAGAGTAAATTTATCCGAAAAATCATGAGACTTGGTATAAATTGAAGTTTATACTGATTTTTGAAAAATTGATGCTTACTGTGTTTTGTGTGTGTGTGTGAGAGAGTATATTACCTTTGTTATTACATCGAAGTGTCATAGCTCTGAACTGTCATTTTTAAGACTCAATTCAAATAAATGGTAATTATACAATTATAAATAATTTTTTGTTATAAAATAAATTCCGGGAATTATTTATTTCACAAATAAAAAAATGCATGAAAATTTTCATGTAATTGCAAGACTACACACGCCATCTATTGAGAACAATTCATGCTTACACATTTTGCCACCATGCTGGTACACGGCGCAAACAGTCTTTTTTTTTTCTTTGTTCTGTCAAGACGCTCCCATGTGTCTTGAAAAGATCTTGGTTTTTAACGAGGGAATTTCTACTCTTTTCCAAGCATTGATTGATTGATTAATAATCTGTATTTGATTTGTTTTAATGTCATCCTGTATTAGGTAGACAATAAAATTCTGAATAAATAAAAACGCTAAATTTCCAGCTTGGAATCGATCCGGCTGTCTTGTGTCTCGCAGACATTCAGATATTAATATTTATTTATTTTTAATATTTTGCCGCATCGGATTGGTTTGAGAAAATTATCAATCGATTTTTCTCACTTCGTCAGCTTCGATGGCCCAAAGTACAAATCCGGTAGAATTTTGGCTGATCCATGGATTTTCAGGATTTGACATGAATTCCAGAATTTCCAATATGTATTTCCACACAAAACCAATTAGGAATAGAACCGTTTCCAAAATTCCATTTTGGATGTTCTCTAGGGAGCTATGCAGTGAGAAAAAAAATTCAAACACGTTCCCGAACGCCATCTAAATGAACAAACATAAATTAGATTCACCAACATTTGATACTGAATCTGAATAAAAATTGATTATGTGTAAAAATAATTAAATATTTATGTACAATAAAATATTTTTCATTATTAAATTATCGAAATATAAATATTTTTGAAATAAAATAATAAAAACACTTCATTGAGAAATTAAAAATACAACTAAAGCAAAACAAACTATTTATATTAAGTCTCCGCATGTTTATTCGATTGGCGTTTGTTGTATACATGTACTGGGTATACAATACAATACATGGGAAAGCTTACACTGTAAAACCAAAAGAATTTTTTAATTAGTTTTTTGGATTTTTATAGTGAAAAATCCGAATGGATAAAAATAAACCCAAATAGATTAGAATATATCTTTAAAAATATTTGACTCGAAAAAATTAAAACAATATTTTTATAAACATTTTACTCGGGAGAAACAACAATCACCAATTCTTTGTTGAGCGACAACAATCCGTTGTTTTATTTCAATTTTATTTTACTGTGTAGTTGCTGTGTAATCGTTTCAGGCGACACTGACTTGACATAAGTTGTTTACTATATAACTCATTGAAAACATAACCGCATATTGTTTAGTGTGTTTATTTCCATACAAATTGACATTTCATTTGTTATTGTAATATGAAAATTATAAATCTATTCGAAGTGAATTGATGAAGAGTTTATTTAATTTACTGAAGTCACACACAATAGTGAACAAAAATGTGAATTTTGATTTTCTGAATTGAAATACAATGATTGTACATTTCTTTTATATATTTTATTTTTGGAAGAAACAACAAATTGCGTTACTTGTCAATCGAATTCCATTGATTTGATCGAACATTTTGTTATTTGTTTGCATATTGTCCAAAACGGTAAACAACAATTGTAGTGACATTTTATTTGCTAAATTAAACCAATTATGCCGTAATTCAGATCGTGTTGCAAATTGATCCACACTAAGGTTATGTTTATAAAATGTAAACAATGCGTTTGACAGTTTTGACATAAGCTTTCCCATGTATTGTATTGTATACCCAGTACATGTATACAACAAACGCCAATCGAATAAACATGCTGAGACTTAATATAAATAGTTTGTTTTGCTTTAGTTGTATTTTTAATTTCTCAATGAAGTGTTTTTATTTTTTTATTTCAAAAATATTTATATTTCGATAATTTAATAATGAAAAATATTTTATTGTACATAAATATTTAATTATTTTTATATAATTACACATAATCAATTTTTATTCAGATTCAGTATCAAATGTTGGTGAATCTAATTTATGTTTGTTCATTTAGATGGCACTTAACCGGGAGACTCACATACAAATGTATAGGGCTATATAGACTGCTTACCAGGGTAGGATGTTCTGGAATCTTGCTGATCCACGGATTTTTCAAGGATTCCAGACTCCAGGACTTCCAAAATGGAATTTCAATAATAAGTCAGAGTGCGTAATTGTTTTTTATTATTTTATAAAATTCCTTATTGGAAGTACTGGAATTTAGGTCAAATTCTGAAAATCCATGGATCAGCCAAAATTCCACCGGATTTGTACTTTGGGCTATCGAAGCAGACGAAGTGAGAAAAATCGATTGATAATTTTCTCAAACCAATCCGATGCGACGTCTGCGTTTACTGATGCCGCAAAATATTTAAAAATAAATAATTATTAATATCTGAATAGACTAAGAGCCACTGAACTAAGGATGTGTTATTTCTACTTTATGGATGATAATTGGTTTGAAAGTTATTTTAAAAATTACTTTAACCGTAGAAAATAAAATTTTTAAGTTTTTCACTTATTAAGGTGAAATCTGATTAATTGAAAACATAATAAAAACTATAGTATTTTTTAATTAAGCTTTACGTTTGATTTAGTTCGAATAACATAAAATAGTACGTAAATTTCTCAAATTCCGAATATCTGCATGAAATGTTCAATACCGATCAAAATCTGATCGATTAAAATTGTTAAAAAAAACATTAATTTTTCTTTAAATGTAAAATATATTATTTTTTATGTCCAATAAACTTAAATTTTAAATATCTGCATCGAAACATTCATAATTATTGATATCTGAATTCTTATTTTTTCATACAAAATACTGTGAAATTTGAGGTTATGTTTTGTTTTCATAGTATTTTGCTAGGTATTTTGTATGAAAAAATAAGAATTCAGATATCAATAATTATGAATGTTTCGATGCAGATATTTAAAATGTAAGTTTATCGGACATAAAAAATAATATATTTTGAATTTCATACATAAAGCAAAAAGAAAAATTAATGTTTTTTTTTAACAGTTTTAATCGATCAGATTTTGATCGGTATTGAACATTTCATGCAGATATTTGGAATTTAAGAAATTTATGTACTTGTTTATATTATTCGAACTAAATCAAACGTAAAGCATAATTAAAAAATACTATTGTCTTTATTAAGTTTTCAATTAATCAGATTTCACCTTAATAAGTGAGAAACTTAAAAATTTTATTTTCTATGGTTAAAGTAATTCTTAAAATAACTTTCAAACCAATAATCATCCATAAAGTAGAAATAACACATCCTTAGTTCAGTGGCTCTTAGTCTAGAATGTCTGGTGTCTCGTATTGACCGACGCAATTCTATGTCTTTGCCATCAATAATTTCGCTCAGTTCATAGAAGCTTTCATCATTGATCGACTCAGTAGACACATTATGAACATTGTTGGAGCCTTGTTCAACGCTTGATGGAGTATCGGCGTTTTCAGTATTGTTATGGACATACTGAACGCCATTTAAATTCGAAGTAATTTGATCAGATTCACTGTCAGATGTAATTTCATCACCTGCACTATAATCAAGAAAATTTTCATTTATATCAATATTTGAAATAATATTTCCGGATTCTATGAACTCTGTGTATCTCTGCTAATTACAACTTCGTTGCTTTTTCGATCCATAAGTCTATAATCCTTTTGATCTTCACTATAGCCAACGAACATCAATTATTTCGATTTAGCATCCAGTTTCTTTCGTCTTTCATCTGGTATTTTGTCATTCCGATAGATCCAAAAACACGGAAATGACTGATATCAGGCTTCTTACCAGTCCAAATTTCTATCGGAGTCCTGTCTTTCAATACAGTTGTGGTTGTGTAGTTATTCATGTAACAAGCAGTCATCACTGCTGTCCAATATCGTTTTGGCAAGTTTCCATCTTGTAACATGCACCGCGCTTTTTCAGATAATGTACGAATGGTTCTCTCGGCCAATCTATTTTGTTGTGGAGTGTATGGCACCAATGTTTGGTATCGAATACCATGACAATCCAAATAAATACCGGATTTTTTATTACAAAATTCCAAACCATTGTCGCTTCGAAAGATCTTGATTCGTTTATTAGTCTGGTTTTCGACCAATCGTTTAAATGAACATATTCTATCAAACGCTTCATTTTTGTGCTTCAGCAAGTAAACAAATGTCCGTCGAATAAAATCATCTACAAGCACAAGAAAATATTTGTTACCACCAATAGACTTGGTATCCATACTTGCCAAATCAGCATGAACTACTTCAAGTAATTCCTTTGCTCTCGAGCCATTGACACCAAATGGTTTGCGTGACTGTTTGCCCTTACAACATGCAACACATGCATCGTTTTTTTTTTTAACATCGACAAACGAGACTCCGTTCACTGCACCATTTTTCATCTTTCTTAAATCCGTATGATTTAAATGTGCCAATCTACGATGCCAAATTTCCATCGACTCAGTTGTTCTCATTGCTACAAAAGCCGTACCACTTGTTCACGTTTCTTAGCCAAAAACGCTTTGTCATTTGATATAGAACATCCGGATTCTTGTAAAAGTTTGGTTTTCACCGCATCGCTTGACAATTTTCCATAGCAATGATCATCGGTTGATAATCATCGTTCAATCCGCTCAACAAAAATACTGCAAGTCATTCATCATTGACCTCAAAACCAATTTCTGAAATCTTTTGTGCTGTACTAATTATTTCGCTTACATACATTTCCATCGATTCACAATCGTCTAATTTTGTGTTAACGATTTTACGCATCAAAGTCACCTTACGAACGGCACCTGAGTCATCAAAAGTTGTTTTCAAATTATCCCAAACTTCTTTCGTTGTTGTGGCTGATTTTACATGTACATAATTTGATTTGTCTAAACTCAAAATCAACGCTGCCTTTGCTTTAGCATTTTTCTTTGTATCAGTTTCTGTTCCGGTTAAAATTTGATAAATCTTCCAATGCCAAGTAATTCTCAATAGAAAATTTCCAACTGGAATAATTTTCAAGTACTTTCAAATTTTCGATTGTTGATAAAAGTGGTGTTGACATATTATCCGGTTTTTTCTCAATTGTTTGCGTGATTTTATTTGTCGTAGACTTGGTTGGATTTTTGAAAAAAATCAAGTAAATTGAAAGATTTATTTCTGATTTTTGGTCACATTTATTATCAACTCTTAACAAATACATCACGAACATTTTTAATCGAAATTACTTGGTTTTTTTGATTTTTTTTATTTTTCCGATTTTTTGCACCCAAAAATTGCAAACTAATTTTAGCCGAGCTCACTGTTTCATGCAAAGTTGACAGTTTTGTTTACATTTTTCGATCTGTGTTAACGTTATTAACAATATAGTTGTGACGCATCTTTGAAAATACTTTGGCATTACCGGGATTTTGTAATGTCATGTTGATATCCGGAATTGGATAACGGTCAGTGATTGTATGGGAATTTAATTTAGAAAAATCTATCACCATTCTTCGTTTCGGCGTGTTATCTTCGTTTGTTCCATTTTTCGGAACGGTCCAAATTGGTGAATTGTAAGGACTGAACGATTTTTGAATGACACCATTTGTGAGAAGTCTCTCAATTTCCTTTTCCACGAAATCATGATCTGATATAGGATATGGGTATTGTTTCACCCAAACAGGATCATCATTCACAGTTCTTATCGTAGCCTCTATCTTTGTCGTGAATGGTAACGTTTCGTATACCATCTCATTCTTTTTCATCAAATTGTTAATTTCTTCACTAAATTGTGGATCATCATTTAAAAAAAAATAATAAAATGTAAATTTTGGTCTTCGAATTTTTTGTTTTCACTTGGAATTGAGTAATACAATTTATATTCAAAAAAGTTAATTTGTGCTTTCATTTTTCGCAAACTTTTTTCGCCTAAAATCATATCAAAGTCGTATAACCTATCAATTTCGAAAAATTCTAAATCCTGCTTCAAAAATCTTATTTGTTGTTTATATTCTATTATTGATCTACCGTGGAGCGTTTTAGCGATCGTATTCTTTTCTAATCTAATTCTATTACCTATGTGCAAATCTTTTCTAATGTAATTGTTAGTTGCACCTGAATCTACCAAAATCTTAATTTCTAACCGACCTGATCTTACTGTTCGGATGATACATGGTAGATTTTTTACTCTTCTAAAAAAGTACTCTCCTGTTCTGATGTAGTAGTTTGTTGATCCTCAGTTTCATAGTTGTTTTCCAAAGAGTCATCGTAAATGGATTGTATATCGATTGTTTCTTCCACATGGTTAACCCGTTGTTGTTTATTCAGATGTTGGTATGATGGTTTATTATTTTGAAATGAAGATTCGCGTTGTCTTTTTTCAGCTTGCCAATTATTATATGGAAATTGTGGTTTTTGGACGTATTGTTTCGATGAATCAATTTCCATTGGTGTCGAATTTTGATGTTGTTTTGGTGGTGATGGTGCGACAAAATTCTGCTTCGTTGCTTGATTCGCCTGATAATTGAAATTGGGATTAAAACCCGGCCTTGGCTCGTGATAATTGAAACTTGGTTTCGTATCGAGTTGCTTTTTTATGACGTTGGTTGGTTGCATTGGTCTTTTAAATTCAAGCTGTAAGTATTGGCTGTCATATTGAATCGTTTGTGCGATAGAAAAGGCCTCGGATAGTGATTTGGGTACACTACCATACAGTGTGGTACGAATTAATGCACTACTCAAACCGGTAATGAATGTACGAACAGCTTTGTTTTGGGTTTCTGCAATCAATGACTTTTGTTCTGCCATCTCTTTGTATGTCATTGTTATTTTCGTCAATACCATGTTCAATGCTTGATTTATGTCATCATAAAACTCTTGTAAAGTCTTCCCGTTTTGTTTTATTGATGTCATTTCCGCTTCTATAACGTACAAGGGTCGTTGATCCGAGTATGAGAAGTCTAAGCGATCGATGATTGCATTAATATCATGAGCGGTGTTATTGTTTATTAAAATGTCCGATGCGCTTTTCGTAATTTTTGCTCTGAAATCATAGAAATCACATTGAAAATTAATTTTTATCACGAAAACTTCATATGGATGCGATGAGAAAATTATCGATTTATTTATATTTACAAAAATAAAAATTTATTATACGCATAAAATTGAAAAAATATATTAAAAACCACGACTGTCACGCTCAACGCCATCCAGTGTTTTTTCAAATTTTACATTTCTCCGTCTCAAAATAACAAAAATATCAATGAAATCATAATAAAATAGCAAGAGCGCAAAATATTCTGACCTGTCAGTTACAAACGTCAAATTTTTATTGAAAATGTTTGGTCATATGAACATCATTGAAAACATCTGTTCGATTTTAGCTCGACAATTATACAAGGAAGATCGTTAGCTTAACACAAAATAAGAATTGACGGCGGCCATAAAGGCGGCTTGGCAAAATATCCCACAGGCCTAAATCGAATCACTGTATGATAGTCTCCCGCGTCGCATTATCGCATTACATGATACCAAAGGCAAATGGACTGAATATTAATCGCGATTTCGCAATATCAGTGATTTGATCATTAGAATTTTTGTTTTTATCTGTAATATCTAAATTATCATCCAAATGGCTTATCAGTTTTATATTTGCTCCTTTCCTCGATGAACTGATTAAAATAGTTAAAAATTGTGTTTCATTATTGGTACAGTTAGCTTCTTCTGATGCCGTGATTTGATGCTGTCCGAGTAATCGCCTCCAAGCTGATTCAAATTGTTTTGCGGAAGGATTATCGTTGCATCCAAACATTTGTCTAATGCATGCAAATAGAAGTTCCAAATGGTCTTGTGAGAACCGAAAAGTCATGACATATGGCATAATATTTGTTTCAACGTAGTCATAATAAACCGATCTGATATTTTTCAAATCTATAATAAATCCAAGAAATGGCATTGACGACTTAGTATTCAAAATACTTTTTCCATCTTTTGTCAATTTAAGATTTTGTAAATAATCTATAGATTTATCAATGTAATTAAAATATTCCCCTTTGGTAACTGCAGAAAGTGGTCTTTTGAATCGCTGGGAATTTTTTGAATCGCTGGGAACATTGAGTTTAATATATCAAATATGTTGTTTATACGTCGCAAATATTCTGCCGTTGCCTCACTTTCTTGAAATTCTTTATTGCCTTTGATTCTTAAAAAATCCATTGAATCGGCCGCACTATCACTTAGTGTTTCTGCGGCAAGTCGAACCGACATTTTCCTCTTGTTCCATTGAATATGCTTCTTATTGACTTTGTTACCTAAATTGATTTTATTTTCTCGCTGATATTTTTCTAGCTCAATAAGAAAGCGCTATTCAATGCAATTTTGGTTCCCATCGTATAAATTTTCATGGCGACCCAAACAGTTCCTTGCCAATTTTAACATGTGGCAAGCATCTGGAAAGAGATAAATTTTGTCGTTGCTGTGAGGGTTCAAAATGTATGGTTTATCATCGAAAATAGCCGCTCCCATTTCTCGCACCATTGAAAGATTTGATTTTAGGCCATCAAACACTAAACCAATTACTTTTACACCAGTCTTAGTAACTTGCAAAATTACTTCTTGTGTTAATGACGCTTTCTCGTTTGCTCGCAAGCCAGCCTCCAAAAAATACGCAACAGGAATTTTAAAGTTATCATTCACTCCTGTTGCCATGAATACTAAAACTTCTTTGGCAAATTTGTTTTCATCTCGGTGAATAATATTGGTGCCAAAATTAACATGTCCAATTGTTTGCGCATTATGTTCATTGTACTTTTCATGTTGACGTATTGCCATTTCGTCGAATTGAATACATACCAAGATTTCTTTTCCTTCACCATTAGCTTCATTGGATTTGATTTTTAAAGCATCAAATGCTTCAGTGCTGAAGCCTGGCTTACCATCGATACAACAATACCATTTGCGAATGGTTGAGATTGCAGGGAGCGCATTATTAAAAATCGATCTTACATATTTATAGCCTCTTGGACTATAATAGTGTAGTGTCAATGCAAAAGTTCGTAATTTCGGTGGATACTTTTTACTTCTTTGGCCAGTCAATACAGTTCC
>JAQOWM010000828.1:530000-631049 GCA_029041755.1 Resseliella maxima | reverse complement strand
TGCCATATATATCCTTCCGTCTCCATTACAGTTTACTTTGTGATATTGTTCATCAAGGCATGCATTTTACATTTTTCACTCATGCGGTTGCAACCGCGTGAATTTTCTAACCTAATATTAAAATCCATGTTCATCACATACAAAAAAAAAAAAAAAAAAAAAAAACTATATATGTGCTTCGTTGAAAAGTTTCACATAGACATCAGTTACCACGGAAATACTGTCGTTATGAAGACAAGCCACACAGTTCACAAATTAGATCAAGATAGATTAGGTAGTACCAAGCGAAGCGCATTTTACAAGCACTAAAAAAAAAAATGAAAAAGAAAAAATAACGCCAACATTGGATTCTGTAGCTCACACACATTTGATATTGTCGGATTAAAATTCAAAATTCCAAGTTGGTTACTATGTGGCGTTGTGAAAAGAGTTTATTGAAGAGAATAACAAAATGTGAGTTTGTGTTTTGCAACGATGGAAAGAATAGTTTATTCATAATATTTCAATTATGGGCGAAAGTATGAAGCAAAAAATTTCAATACCTTTTTGAAAAACAAAAAAATAAAAAAACAAAAAACAAAAAAAGAAAATACATCGCCATCGGTATGAATAAACTGTTTTTGTCATTTTCTTTTAATTTTAAATATACCCATACACATGCCAAAAACCAAAAACTGTACGTCAAAAACTACCCGTTGAACAATGCAGTCACATTCATTCAAAAGGCGATAAAGAGCAGTTTAAATCCGTCCGGATTGTTCAAGTAGACTTTTAGTTTCTGGGTCTCTTAACCACTACCGATTAATGTGTTACATTTTGCATGTTAACTTTGACCAAAAATTGAGCTCACCTTGCTGTTAGCAAAAGCCATTTCTCATCGGTTGAATGCTTATAATGTTGGAAAATTACGAGTTGGTTTTTTACAAATTTTTTATGGTCCAGCCGAGCATTGAGTTTCACAAAAAGCTTTAGTCGCACCGGTTATTTTTCAAAATCTGATTCATACACACACACACACACACACAGAGGGGGGGAGAGAGAGGAGAGAGAGAGAGAGAGAGAGAGAGAGAGAGAGAGAGAGAGAGAGAGAGAGAGAGAGAGAGAGAGAGAGAGAGAGAGAGAGAGAGAGAGAGAGAGAGAGAGAGAGAGAGAGAGAGAGAGAGAGAGAGAGAGATATATAAAGAGGTACAAACACATGCAAAAATTAAATTCTTTTGTAAGCATGTGTAACAGTGTCTGTACATATGTGAGTATAATTTTTGATTATCCGCTTAAAAAAGTTGACCATTTCGTTAAAGTAGTGTTGTAATGGAAATGATAATTTTAAATTCATCTATTTCTGATGGTTGACGAACATTTTTGTCAGTATTTTAGTTCGATCAATGAAGTTTTTATTGTTTTCAAATAGTTATTAATGAAATATTTGGAACGAAAATTTATGAAAGTAAAAAAAAAAAAAAATGTTGAAATATCAAATTTATGCGTAAATATTGTGCACGTTCAATGACCCCAAAAACAATCAACGCAAGCGTCGATTTTAAATTTAATGAGAACATTTAAATGAATAATATTTTATTCCCAGAACATAAAGGTAAATTTTATTTATGAAAATAAATTATGAACAAAAACGAAAATCGATATTCATACTTTTTTTTCAACGAACATAAAAAGTTATCGTCCTGAGGTCAGCACATATTTATTTCCACAATTTCAAAGGGAATTCTCGTATAGAATAAAGCAATACTGGGAACCGGTGCACAACACATTGATTGTATAAAGTTCGCAAAGTGGAAGTGATATTTCCGATGTTTCAGACAGATAAATGGATAAAGAGAAAAAGAGGAGAATGGGGCTGGGAGAAGAAGAGTGTGGAAGAAAGAGTCAGAAAGAGAACGCCATATTGTAAATATAATTCGAAGAAATTTGTAAGAGAATTGACATAAAAAATCAAACGTAAGAAAACGGGAAAGGAATATTCAATTCGGTTGAAAATTTCCTTTTTTTATAAGATAATATTGTGAAAAGACGATGCTGGATGGTAGTGCTGGCATCTCGAGTGGCAAAAATGATATGATTTACCTGGAATTCAAATTCTATATCGAATCAAATGTTGAATCGAAAATAAAAAGCACAAATGAATAAGGTATCGTTTGAGCGTTTCAACATTTGCCCCCGCATCGATTTTTCCACTTTGATCTGTACTTTGTTTGTATATGCATATGAGCGAGATGCGACGTTGGCATTATTTTGCATACTTTAATTTTATTTTGTGCGTAAATTGTTGTTTTGATATTATCCATTCGTTTTATTTGTTCGCGTATTTTGGCTCATATTTTGTTTCTGCACAAAAGTGAATACATAAAAAGTACAAGCTTATCAAAACTGAGACAACGTTTCAAGAATTTCATCTTTTTCAACATGAAAGTAAACACAAAGTCCATGTTTACTACATACGAGCTATGTTATGTATACTATGTGTGGCTTGTGTTTGTGAGTGCGTGAAAATGGATTGAAATGTTAAACCTTTGAACAAAGCATTGCTGGTGCCAATGTTAAAATATTTTCCGATGGGGTGGAATCATGAACATAAACATGGTGCTATCGCTAGTATTAGGTTTGAACAGAGACAAGCCTCTGATGATTTACAATAAATCTAGACATTCAAAACAAAGTAAAATTTGGTTCAATTTTAAAACGAACGTATTTTTCACCTGATTCGCATTGTATTCACCGGTTGTTGGCCGGATTTTCTATTCCTTTTGATAAATTTCTTGTGTCATTTTACATTGCCTTTCTGTTTGCGCCTTGTTTCAAACAGTCTATTTGAAATTTACAATACATCAAGAAAATATTCATAAAGAACAAACATCGATATGGAAAAAGGTGCTTTTAAAGATTCAAGATTTAAGAACCAATGTAATTTTTCGGGTTTTAAACTCAATGCGCACATATACACATAAATCAGATTATGGCCGGAAAAAATTGTTTTGTTGGTATCAGTTTCACTTGACAGCCTTTATTGTGTGTCTCATCTGATTTCAAAGCATTAAATTTGATTGAAATCACTGGTCAAGTGGTTGTATGTGTGTGTGTGTGTGTGTTTTGTTTTTGCAATTTCCAAATAAAATGATCCAACAAAACGAGACAATTCTACAATGCTGAATGCTAAATGCTTCTACATTGCGAATGAATTCTCTTCAATTTTCCATGAAATTAAATCACTTATATGGTTGAATAGGCATTTTTACGGATGAAATAGAAATGCAATCTTCGCTTATGCCTTGGCATTTCCAGACAAACATCATCTTAAAACAATTTGATGTCCGTTTTGTTGTTATCGTTTACTATTATCGTTGTCATATCGTATGTCTGGCGATTATCGCAAACATATCAAATGAGCTCTTTTGTTTTTTCTTTTTTTTTTTTTTTTTTTTGCTTTTTCGTTAGATGTTTAGCGCAACGATAGAATGTTACATGTGAAACATTTCATAGAATCACTTCGTTTAATATATTGAGAGATACATGTTTATACAGAGAAACGCAGCCAATTGCGACAAATAATATGAAAACGAATACAACAAAAAAGACCTAGAACAGAAAGAAAAAAAGCGATAGGCTATTTATGCGATGATAAAAATTGGGATCTTTTGTATCATTTCTTTGAAATGAATTCAAGGAAAAATATTAGGCATATAATTTGTATGATTTCGGCATTTCGGAAGTGATGACGATTGGCATACTATTTATGGAATATTTAATACATTCGTTTGATCAGGAGATTACGAATGATTCCGATTGACCGATTTTTTTCCATCATTTTCGTTTTCCAGTGTTTTTTTTTTTTCTTCTTCTTTCAAATCGAATTGAAGTGGGTCGAAGAAGAATTTAGTTGTGAAAAATGGTTTTTTTCCACTATATGCATTGGCATAATATAAATTTCTCTCTCTTTATTTTCCCAAAGATTTGGCATCAATTTTCGAGCATTCCATCAAATATATTTGGTGTACGGGCAAATACGCATCACAAATATCGAATATTTTCTTTTTTCTTATTCTTCTTCTTCACCGAATTTATATTTGAATAATAGAGCAAAGATGCAAAGATGAATAAATGACCATCGTGATGTATTGAAGCATAAGTATTTCAGAAGATAAATGCTTGTTTTAAATCCATTTCAATGTTCGCACATTTGTCTACATTTTTTCAAATTTCATGTAAAATGTTCATTTAAGCATATATGTAGAGTAATGCATTACTTACGCTCAACAAACAACGAATGGGCGAAAAAAAAAAGAAAAAATTAAGAACAAAAGCTGAAACGGTCAATTTCGATCGATTGCGAAACCAAACTTTGCATCGCTTTGGTTCCCTCCATTAAATGATTGACTAAAATAGTTGAAATGGAAAATGTGTGTTTGTGTTTGTGTATGCAATGTTCCATGTGGAACACATCATTCATATCAAACATTACAGCATTTTCGATTGATCACATGCGTAAACATTTTTACAATCCCTTCTCAACATTCACGTGCTTCAATTATTTTGCGGCCCATCCGATTCAATGTTTGTCGATGAAAGAATGTTTTATGTCATTTTACATTTGCTATAGCAATCGTGTGAGTTCAAGATATGGTGATAATGTTTTCATGCAAATAAATCCAAAGAACGTTTAATTCATTTTATGTGTGGCAAACGGAGAAAGAGATTGAGATGAAGAAGAAAAGGGTGAAATAAAAATACCGGAATCACTATCAAATTCTGCATCCGCGTATAAGTATATTGGGGTGTGGAAGTCATTCGTACGAATATTAAATCCAAAAGAGAAAAAAAAAAGAGAGAATAAATGCGAAAAAATGCCAAAGTATGTGAACAAGTTGCATGTTTAAGCATCTGTTACGAGATAATTTTTCGAGTTTTATTTACATGATTCGATGAGTCAGAAGGCAAGGATTCGTTCGACGATGAAAATGCGACCGCACACAAAGAAAAAAAAAAAAGAGATAAAAATGATCTGACGAGCACTCACGTCGACCGTATAACTGAGCTAAGGGTTCGTTTATTCCAGTTCTTTTTTTCTGTTTTTTTTTCGGTGTTGGGCAGGCCGCTGTATGGGCCACACTATGAATCAATACATGTTTTACAATCATTCTTTTCTCTTTTAATACCAAAATGCCTTGCCCCAATTGAATGCATAATTTGATACTAGTTTCAACCCGATGCCATACATTCCCACTTAACCAGTTTCAATCGAAATTGTGTTTATCACAAATGTGCAGAACTTGTAGGTGTAGGTAAAACAGCAATTGTGTATTTTAAGTGTTGCTAACCGAATTTCACTTTAAAGAGGTGTTTAATGTTTAGGACTAAACCATTAACCGCAAAATAATACTATCACACTGAAATACGGTTCAACAATAATTTTTCCCACTCGTTTGCTCATTCTCTCTCTCTCTCTCTCTCTCTTCTTTGAATCACATTTATTCTTTTCTCCTTTTCTCTCTGTTTCTCTCACTTTTTTACTTTTTCTCACATTTTCTAGCTACATTTTGCCAAATTTACCAAAAATTGCAAAACCGGTGAACAAAAACCAATGCCAATTCGTTCATAAAATAAATAACCAACGCAATAAAAAAGAAAATGCAAAACCAAAGCATAAAATATTGAAAACGATTCACATTCATATTAATGAATTTTGCAAATCTAAAATCCTGAACCAATTTCAAATTTGAAATTGGAAGCGATTTTGGATAAAGGCGATTATGCAACGAACATAGTTACGTGACATGAAACAAGCTTTTGTGTGCGCGCATCAAATTAAAGTCGGTGAAGGCCGGTGGCGGAAATTAGTAGTCTGAAGGATCAACCGAAACGCATTATTTATTGAAAATAACTGAAATTCGTTCGAACGAATGCAATCATCAAATCAAACATCAGTTTGCATTAGCACATAGTATTATGTGTTTTGAATGAGTTCAGGTGCACCCATGCACACAAACACACGCACATACCCACACCCATTCCTACATACACAGTTTCTATTCTCGTGTATTTATTTTTCATATGGATTGCGGTCGTTATCAGGCTGAATTTTGCCATTTTCAATGTGACGAACACAATCATCCAATAAAATCTAACCTGACCCGAGACTGAAAATGCACACATTAAATGAAATGTCGACGTCGAGTTGCGTGTGGTTCCGTTATTTCGAAATCGAAATGCGGCTAGCCATCAATACAAATATATAGAAAATATCACACAAAACCGCACCATCCTGTTCGGTTTGCAACGCATAAATGAATAAAGCTGAAGTAAATGTCTAATTTGCACCATTTCCAATCCATTGTACATGGCATTGTCGATGAGAATGAGACGCGCAATACAATGCGCGACCAGAGCTCGATTATTTTTTGGCAACAATCGAGAAAATAGGAAAATGAAATGCCAAGCGCGGTCAAGCCAACAAACGAATATCAATCCAAATCAATATCAATAAAATCAAGAAACTATTTTCGTTTTTCTTCACCATTTAACATGTTTTTAACTCGTCGTTTTGTCTACATGCAAACCGATAACACATATTAACATGCTTGTAAGCGTCTAACAAAGTGAATGGAAAAACCAACGAACAAATGACGGAAAAACAAAAGATTCACTGTGAATTTCATTATAAATACAAATATTGGCATTGGAGTAGATGTCATACGATTATGTTGTGCGTTAACGTGTCTGCAAAGATATCCAATCACTGCCACCCGCACAATATAATGAACGCGCGACAAAAATACACACATTTTCCAATATATCCGTTTCTCGTTTTGATAATCCAATCGCGCTACTCTGTTTTTTGTTTACTACTTTTGAATCTGTATGTTTGGTGCTTGTGACATATATACAATATTTAGCACCATTTTTAGCATACATATAATGGCATTTTGGTCGCGGTTCGAATATTGGAAAATGGCAAAAAGATGCGTGATATGTGATCTTTTAATATAACACGACATAAGCACCAAAGCATAAACCCAAACCATACATACTATTTATATAAATATCTAAATATGTATATATTCGCACTAAACGAAAAGACATTTGCCCAGGAAAATTATGTGTACAATGTATGTGATGGTTAAATACGTGCCTGAAATGGGTTTCTATTCTTCGGTTTTTCGTTTTATGACGAAAATTGCAAACATTGAATGAAATTCTTTGCTTACTATCTTTCCCTTCTCTTCTCTCAGTCTCTCTCTCTCTCTCTCTCTTTCTCTCTCTTTCTCTCAGTCTCTCTCTCTCTCTCTCTCTCTCTCTCTCTCTCTCTCTCTCTCTCTCTCTCTCTCTCTCACTCTCTCTCTCTTCCTCACTCTCTCTTTCTCACTCTTTCTTTCTCTCTCCCTCTTTTTTTCCTCTTTTTCTCTTCCGCTTTCCATGCCGAGAAAAGAAAGCTTTTCTCATACATGCTTCTTTGTCTGCATCTCAGTCAATATTCTCATTTTCGGTTGGTATTGTCGTTTTACGTTAACTGGAAACAAAGTAGAGCAGCACGCGAATAATCAAACTTCCATATTGAATGGATATTGAGATGGTTACGACTTATGTTTGCAAAGACAAAACTAGACAAACTATTTTCGTAAAGTCAAATCCTTTCGCACATATTTTTTGGCAATTGTGTATGTGAGAGGAAAATGGACAAAACTTTTGTTACTTGTACGGTTCAAATAAAAACTAATACTTTATGGCGATTCATATAAATTCAGATGGTTTTCAAACATAACGTGGGTTAAGTGAATTGTCTGTTCTGTTGTTTTCATATTATTGTTTTTTGTGTTTTTTTTTTTTTTCGCAAAATGAATAAAAACAAAAGTTGAAAATAACATAAAATGATTTTAGTCGGTGGAAAAACAAAACTATCCGAAATGAAATGGAGAAAAATTAATGCGATAATATTTCATGTGGTTTTGGCTTGAGTTCTTTAATTTTTTTTTTTTTTTTTTTCTTTTTTTCGATTTACCAAAATCATAGAAATGAAAAATAAAGAGATAAAAGTGACATTTGATATTCTACAATATCTCCAAGTGTCCATGACAATGGATGATATTAAGTCTTAAGACAAAACAGTTTTCACAACCGGATATAGTTATACGAATGAAATAGTTTTTATTGACCTGTGAGATATGGTTGTGTGAAAACCAATTCCAATTGGAAAATAGATGAAATGAACGTTTTGATCTCGATGTCATGTCGTCCTTTTTAATTATAAAAATTCCATATACAAGTATTTAATGATAAAACTATAATTTTCAATGAAGAATTTTAATTCTTCCTCTTATTTAATGTCATTTGACAGCTTCTGTTTATTTGCTGCTCGAAGCTCTACAACATTTTGAACGATTGACTTATTGTGTATTGTGGTGTTCACACAAACAATAAATAAATACAATGAAAAAGTGGAAGAAAGAAAAAAGAAAAAAAAGGAGAAAAAAAAGAATGAGAAAAAATAACAATAAAAATGTAGCACAGGCACAGAGACACAGGCTTAGAAAACGGATGAGAAATGAAGATCACAACAGCAATAGGCAACGGTAGTAGAATGTCATCAATATCTGTAACACATATTTCATAATTCATTGTTCCTTTTTGAATTGAGCGTTGAGTGTGCATAATTCATATGTACACAAGATGATTACATGGAATTGAATGGAATGAAAGCTTTTATATAAATATCCGCATAATAGAATTATATTTTCTGATGGGGGCTCAATGCATACATAATACTCAATCGTTTCGTTCGTTCGTTCATTCGTTCGTTCGTTCGATTCACAAAACCATTACCACACATACCAACACATTCACATGCACACTCATAGTTACACTCACACTCACACTCACACACACACACACATACATAATAAACACACTCGAACGCAACTTGTGGCAAAAGTAGACAAGGATGAAAATAGAAAAGTGTTGGAAAATTGTGAAAATGCGAAAAGAAAACACTATGGTGAAAATTAATTTATCGCTTTCGATGCTATTGAACTTTACTTTAATTTATTGTGAATTGTTAAATGTGAACGCTCATGTTTCGAGGCGCATCGGTTTTTAACTAAAGTGCTGCAATATTTTAGCTTTGTAATAAAAGAAAAATATAAAGAAAATTTTTACGCAAAATCGATGATCAAATATTGTGTGGTTGGCAATGTTGAGGGCTTGTTTTTAGCATCAATTTTCATTGTTTGTTGTCGTTGTTGTTGTTGTTGTCGTCATCGTTGGTTATCGTTGCCGATTTCGTCGTCATTGCTGTTGTCGTCTGCCATTCCTTGGGACAGAGATAAATTATATCCGTACATAATTTTGATCGGTTTGGGACTGTTTTGCCATTTTTTGTTTCGCTCTTCTCTTCTCATCTGAAAACCGGCTCATTTTAATGGAAAATTTCGATGCCACACTTAGATATGACAATATATACATATATAAAATTGGTGGAATCCAACAAAAATTGGCATCAAATCGCTATCAATATCTAGTATCATCATATCTATGCCATGGAATCGAAACAATCAACGACACAAGAAAAACCCAAATGATAGAATTACATAAAGCAAATAAACGCTTCATTATGTTGCGCAATCATAAGATGTAAGATGGTCAAGATAGCGACAACCACCATACATCAGCACACACACACAAACACACACATATATATATATATTACATATACTCGCACACACATACATCATCACCAGATACTGAGATTGGAACAGTCAATATATTTTTTTGTCGCAGCCCAAGAGAAAATGTTAAAGCCAAACCGAAATAAAAGAAATGGCCTCCCCAATCTTGGAAAAGAATAACATGAAGGCAGAATAATAATCGATTTGAATCGAACACATAAACCGTCTACTCTTTTCGTAACGCACTTAACGAATTGTCGAATGAAATATTTGCGCAATATTTTTTTTTTTTTCGTTCGCCATGAAAGATACATAAAAAAAGATTGACTTCAGTACAGGGGGAAAGACACAATTCTTCAAATTGTACAAGTTTTACCAAATTTGATTCATTTTTGACCTAGTTCGACCTAGTTCTCTATGTATTTTAAATGCGTACTAGAAACTATTTGAAATACTCAACCGAGTAGACTTTGACAGTTCGACGTATATATATCATACGCATCAAAAAGTCTCTAGTTGAACCTAGTTGCATTGAGTTTTACTATATTCTTTCTAATATCGAATCCGTGTCTAACCCCAAGCTTCAGTATATCTTTTTTTTTTGTGTGTGTGTGAGTGCTCGTGTTCGCACTTTGCTCATTTTGTTTTTCTACTTTATTTTCCAGTCACACTTCGTTTCAGACTAATGGGATTCATTTTGTCTTTGTCGGTTGACGAAATTGACATTTTGCTCTGCATTTTTTCCTTCTCACTCAATTCGTCCATCGATGAATGTGAACGTGTGATACTCATGTTTTTGGTAAGAAAAAAAAAAAAAAAGAATCTAAAGTGAAAATGAGAATGCCTTTTCAATTGAAAAATACATTTTTTTTTATACACTCTCTGTTGTGGTTTTCATTGCGACATGAGGAGGACAGAAAAAATTGGCTACGAAAATTGCACACTACACAAAGAATTGTGTGTTTAAAGAATTTGAGCTGATCTGTAGACGAACATAAGGGAAGGATAAAAAGCAACATTGTCGTCGCATATTCTGCGGTATTGCTTTGGTCATCTAGCTTTAATGTCCGATCCATTCAATATGGTAGATCAATTTGTGAAGCGTTGTTCGTTAAAAACTTTACCATTCGCTCTGTGTGTATAACACGGCTAAGTGTATGTACGACGAAATGAAATGTTTAAAATTCCGGAAATTAAATGGATGCCATGAATGTCCGTGTAAGATGCAATATTGTGCGGCCATGATATATAGTAACCACTTGATGTGTCCAACTTCACATGTGCATTTTATATGTTACAATCGATTGGAATGAATCTTTTTTAAAATGACTTTTTCTTTAGCACATTATTTTTCTATTGAAGCAATTCAATGCAAAAAAAAAAAAAAAAAAGAAAAAAACTATGTGCTCACTCAGTGTGAGGGGATGTGTATGTGGTTGCCTATATGCTTTTGAAATTCAATGCCCAAAAATTATCCTAAGTGAATTCAAATCAATTCATCATTTTGCCAACTGGAAATTGAGTGAATGAAAAGAACCACAACGAATTGAAATACTTGCGCTGAGTTTCTAATTGAATTCGATGATTTAATTAAAACCGGTCTTACAATACACACACACACACACACACACACACACACACACACACACACACACACACACACACAAGTGCAATTTCACTGTAATTAACTTCACGATTCGAAAATCAATTTGACTCTAGTCTATTCGATTTAATGCGATGCAATTCCAAATAGATCAATGCATCACGAATTCAATACAATTCCTTGAAGACTCATCAATGTGTATACGGACTTTTATAACACTGGAAATAGCATCCGATTGCGATAATGTTGTACATTGAATTGACATTTAGTGCGAATTTCAAGTGTAAATAACATAATTTGATTTTCAATGATTTTAGTAATTATGTGCGCTTACTTATAAATTTAATGATCATAATTAATCTGAAGGAAAATTACTAAACTGCAGTAATTTAATGGACAAAATCAAAATGATTGTGGTATTTTAAGCATTAAATTCTACTTAAAAGAGCCAACAGGTAATCATTTCTATGAAATACAAAATATCGCTTGAATTTACACTGAATTATCGCTGTTGTATGTGTGCAATCAATTGTACACGTTTTACGTTAATCCAGATTCCGTTTTTATTTCCATGGAAATCGTGAGTATGCGTGTGTGTGTGTGTGTGTGTGTGTGTGTGTGTGTGTGTGTGTGTGTTCAAATCAAAATTCATTGGAGAATGTAAAAGGCAAATGAGGTTTAAGATGAAAAGCCATGAAATCGGCTTACGTGAGTCACATATCACAATATATACTGTGTCTTATAAGACGCGATTTTGATTAATTACGTACAGTACGTTTTGTATTTTATTTTCCATCGTTTTCATGCAGTTTTTATTGTAGACAATAAACGAAATCCATTGTTATTGGTATTGTAACTCTGTCGCCCTTAGTCACCTATGATTCTGTTTGTAATTTAATTTGGCATGTTCTCATGCTGAGCACTCCTTTTCGCTCTTCTATTCGCTCCACCGTCTCTCTAGATTAATTTTGCAGAAAGTGAATTTCGCATCACTTACAGGCATGCAAACAAAATGTTGGCCTATTTGCCAATATTCCATTTTAGTATTCATATGTAATTGGGTTAGCATCAAATTTTACTTGAATGCCCCGTCGCAATATTGCATGAACATGAAAGAGATTCAATGCTTACTCATAAACATTGGACAGATTACATAAATACATTGATGTGTTGAATTTGCTTTGAACGAATGGCGAAGAGAATCTCGTGTATGCACAGCACATAAGAGCCGCATGGTCGAACTTAGTTTTTTTTTTTTTTCTTCTTCATCTTCTCTCAGTTTTTGGCTTTTTTTTATGGACGCTCATAAAGGCATAAACACATACTTATATTGATGGGCAAATGTTTGAACATAACATCAGCTCAAAGCATATGAAAAACGCGTACCACCTTCAACACTGAATGCATATTTATTAAATAATCCATCTTAGACATTTTATGACACGTTCAATGATCAATGTGGCATTGATGTGTGCGAATGAATGCGTATGTATGGATATGTACACGTGATGATTCACTAGTCTCTTTCTCTCTCTCTGTCTGTGTGTATAAAAAGCACAGTTTTCAAAGTATTTTCCATATTATTCGTTTGGCTCCATTTTCCAACGAAAAACAATTCAAACATTTTGCTCTCAATAATAATAAACCTTCATTCCATTTTTAGGGTTCATTCGCATTGCCGTCAAATGCATTGAACCATTTTTGTCAAATGCGAAAATTCTTTACGCTCCACAATATCAGCGACACGAACATTCATTGATTTTACATATACGATTGATATTATCACGTTGTCAACACCTTAGCAAATCGAATTTATTATTGACACGATTTTACGTAGTTTGCTACCTTGTGCGGCTCTTATAATGATGGATTTGTGATGTGGCCATGTCAGACGTTATTCACTAAAGCGAATTCATAAAATTTATATATACGAAAGCTGACTGGGTGGTCGATCCTGTTTGGTGATAAGTGTATCCATTAAGTAGTGGCAAAGGAAAAAAGACATTCATCTCGATGTTTTGGAATTATTTATGCGATTTTATCGCATTTTCGCGGCTCATAATTTATTTGGTCAGAACGGTTGATTGAAAATCACATCTAATGAATATAAATATCTATAGACATTTCGAAAAAGCTATAAAATAGCATAATACGTTAGGCATCAAGTTGATTTTATTTTATTCATACTTTCTTTTATAACAAACGTCGTTAAATATATTCAATACGGTATTCAATTTGAATCAAAAAACAAAAAAGAATGAATGAAAATAACACACGTCAAAACAAAATGAGAAAAGAGAGAGAGAGAGAGAGAGAGAGAGAGAGAGAGAGAGAGGAGAGAGAGAAGGAGGGTGAAAAGGTCGAAGCGTTATTACCTTTGTAGTTGTTTTGTTTGTCCTCATTGATATAAAACATGTGATAAATGTCACGGGATTTTTGGCCAAAAAGTCGATCTCAAATTTCAATGGAATACAATCAAACCGTACCGCATGTTACATATGGCCCTAATATGGCAGCCGTTTTGCATGCAAATCAACCAGTGTATCTTTTAACGATCTATTTGTCGAAGCATGTTTCATACCCAGGCCATCATTGATGACGATTTGTCGTTTCGGTTTTGACGATATACACACTAACTCGACCTTTCACCGGAAAACGAACTAACGAGCAAACGAAAGGGGGAAAAAAACCAATTTCATCAACTGTGTTTAGCTAAAAACAAATATGCTGAACTAAAAACCCAAAGCCAAAACTACATTGGAACAAAAGAAAGACAAAAACTGAGAGCAAAAAGAAAAAAAAAAAAAAAATACGAAACAAATAGACATATAACCAAAGTGAGGATATTTTATGCAAAACGGTGCAATTATTTAGAAAACGAGAAATTCTCAACTTTATTTATTGGCATGTCATGACGGAAATAGGAAACAAAATGTTCCACATCGACACACTCGCATCCGTTGACAATGAATATCGGTACTCGATTGAAACGATAAGACGAAAATTCAGTTGCCTTGTTCCATTAAATCGTTAAACAAACGAATGGATTCCGTTTTCCTGTGAACATATCGATCCATTTTTCGCTTTCAACACAGACGACGACCTTTATCTCTAAATATATAGACGAAAATGGCTAAATAATTTTTCATCATGTGTTTTCTTCGTTCCACCGGATTCTTGGCGTTGCTTGAATTTTGTCTTTAGTATATTTGACCGAAATCCAGTATACACGGACATAAACCAATCGAAATGGTTTTGTTGAAAATATTCTTCTTTGATGACCATTTCCATTTTGACTATGCAATTTTTAACTTCTGAAATGTACATGCTCATTCGTATAATCTCTCTCGCCCTCGCCAAGCGCCCTCGCCAAGCGCCCTCTCTCTCTCCTCTTCTCTTTCTCCTCCTCTCTCTCTCTCTCTCTCTCTCTCTCTCTCTCCTTCTCAATCTCTCGCCCCTCTCTCTCTCCCTTTCTCATTCTCTTTTTTCATCTCTTTGTCTCTTTTCGATTTTTTTTTTTTTTTTTCATTTCATCGATGTGTGTCGCATCTGCCGACCGCCATTTGAAATCCAAATGTATCCAGAGTATGGAGGGGCCATGTGTGTTGTCCATTTAAAATAAGACCACATTTTATGAGCATTACTTTCGTGAATACAGAGAGAAAGTGCTCAATACGTTTATTTATGAGCTGGCGCATATCTATGTTGTACGCGCTCATTTTATATGGGCATTAAAACCTATAAAAAAAAAAATATGATTGACCACCGAATAAGCAGTACCGTGGTGTTCGTTGCCATTTACCGTACTTTGATAAATTGCACAAACGAATTGATTTTTATTCCATTTATTCCAGTGCCGTTGATAATAATGCTCACTCGATCTGGCAATTCGATCTATATTTCATTTGGAATGATGATTTAGAGCTGATTTTCGTAAGACGATGTTTTTTTTTTTCTTCTTTGAATTATATTTTATTGGAATAGGCAACGATAGTTGGACGATACAATTCAGTCTATAAATCATAAAAATAAAACTTGAAATTTTGATAGAAGAAAAATCGATTATGAATTGCCAGCATTCCAATCTATATTACAAGTTGAAAGATTCTTGAGCATCGATTAACATTCCGGGGGAAAACTTCTTAAAAGAAAATCAAGTTCAAGTGATCAAACATTTTTTTGGGTACATGGTTATTCATCTATGGGGTATCAATTATATTGCTTTTGTGACGACTGATAAACACAAACATTGTATAAACAGACCGCACAATATTTTGAATAATCTGGAAATAATGTTACCCGAAGGGGTCGTTAAAACGATAACAAAAGTTTTGAACGAAAAACAATAGCACAGCATTGGAAAACCAAATATTGAAGCCTAGATTGAAGCATATCGTTTTTAGCACATACTTTTGCGAAAATGTCTACCAAAGTGTGGCAAACGCAGAAAAAAAAAGTTTTAAATGAGTATTTACACATTCACTAACCGAAAAATTATTTAACGATTCAAATAATATCGGATAAATGTGGAGACGAAAGGAAGAGTTTGGAATGTAATCGTATAATGCATTGTATAATGATGGTTATTCTACATTTTATCGCGATAAATTGATAAGTTTATAGCAATTTTGACATTTTTTAATAATAATTAATAATTTCTTCTACTTTTTTGCAGGTATTTGATGTTTTCCATTGACTTCACATTCAAAAGTATTCCTTTTTTTAAAAATTAATATCCAAATTACTTAATGATCTGTTTCATACATACTTTGGGTGAGTTTCAAAAGCAATATATTCATTTTTAACTTGAATAATTTATTGAAAAATACATTAAATTATCGCATTGAAAGTTTCAAGTCCAAAATTTGATTTGGCATTGGAAATGTGCTTATCAAGAATAAAATTAAAAAAAATTTAATCCTTTTCTAAGCGAAATCATTCAATGTCATTGATTTTTGTCGAAAGAAGAATACATGTTAATTTGATGAAATTATTCTGTGGTCATTAAATTCCATTTGAAAAAGTACAACTTTAATTGGCACAGTCTTTTGGCTTAAAGTACATGGGCACACACAAATTGTAAATTCTATTTGTTGTTGGGGGTATTAGTCGGTTAAATTGTAAAGAGCCGCTTTTGATATTTTTTAAATCCCTTGAATTAATTTTATGCGTAATGTTTGATGAGTTTTGTTAAGTTGATTCAATGAAAGAATAATATTGAATTGCAACAAGTATGCAAAATGGGCTGTTTTTCATAAC
This sequence comes from Resseliella maxima, assembly GCA_029041755.1. Classification (NCBI taxonomy): domain Eukaryota; kingdom Metazoa; phylum Arthropoda; class Insecta; order Diptera; family Cecidomyiidae; genus Resseliella; species Resseliella maxima. The sequence continues at coordinate 614,519 of JAQOWM010000828.1, read as the reverse complement.
TACAAGCAAATTTTTCCAGAGTGAGCTTTTTATACAGGTCTTTTCATTATACATAAAATATGCCGAAGCATTTTCTAAGGTCATTGTTTATGTTGGGATCAAGTTATTATAATTGAATTTTAAATGGTATCCAAACAGAAATCAATTTCGATAACAGGGATAAAGTCCCTTCCTTTCCCTCTCTCTCTCTCTTTCCCTCTCACTTTCTCTTTCCCTCTCTCTCCCTCTCTCTCCATCCCCCCCTCTCTCTCTCTCTCACTCTCTCAAAAAGTGTTAAGTGCGGTATTCCTCTGTAATACCATTTTTAAAAGGGAATATTCGATTAAGTCTGTTTGAATATTCGACCAATTTTGCATTTGTAATTTACGTAAATATTTTACAATAAACGAAAGTTGTAAAGTCATTTTTCCTAAGTGTTTGAATATGATAAATGGACAAATAATGCGGAAAAATGGTTATGTTCAAGCTAGTGTTCATATTACTCATTCCAATGATTATTATTGAACACATCCACTTTCATGAGTTTTGTACACATTCACATTTTATTCAATCAATTTGAAAGCAGTTGATACCATGTTACAGCTCAATTATTTTAAGTTTTATCATGAGATTTTCATTAATTTAAAAGATCATTGTTTCAATGAATGAATCATATAACAAGATCATTATGAAATGCCATGTTCAAACATGATAACTTACTTAACTTCTTGAATGATGAGTAGTTTATAGCAGTGAACTTTATGTTGCATAGTTTCGAGCTATACAGTGATGATTCAATGTGAGAATCAATCATTGTTCATGTCAAATGAAAATAGGGCATACGACACACTGCTATTTAAATGGAATGAAATGAAAGGACTTTCATTGTGAGGCGAAGCCAAAAATAAGACATCATATACAGATTTTATAATATCAGCAAATTGTTTTTCCATATATTTACGATTTATGGTTAGTTAATTCGTTATATATTTTGCTTTATTTCACATTTATTTGAGCCAAACTGTTTTAATTTTTTTTTCGACATTCAATTTTTTACAATTAAATAGTACATTTTGTCATTGTCTATTGGCTACAGAAATATTAAAATGTCATTGTCATGAAATAGCATTCAATGATGTTGAATTCATAAAAGAAATATCCGTACAACAATCTCAATTTTTCAACAACTTGTACATTACATTGGAGTATTTGGGACTGAATGCATTGCACGACACAATAATCAACAATAATTTTAAAACAATTTTTCCAGGGAAACTTATTATATACTTTTCTAATGAAACTAAATGAAAACTTTACGGAAACAATGAGCTCATTATTTTGTTGATTTTTTTTTTTTTCGTCTTCGTTTCTGTAGTCAATGCAAATAAAAAGTAAAATTTGCATTTAAATCGGGAAAACAAGCAAACGCCTGTTCATTAAAAAGCGTAGCAACAGAAAAAAAAAGAGAACAAAAGGAGTTTTTTAATTGAAATTGAAAAAAAACAGCGCTTTAATTCCAATTGTCTTTTCATTTGTTTGTTTCTTCAAGCCCAAGCTATGTAATGAGCATCAAATAAGCGTAAAAGAATCGATAATTGCAATAACTTCAACCATGATTTCTTATCTTCGTTCAACTAATTTAATCTTTTTATTTGATTTTTTCTTCGATTTTTTTTTTTTTTTTTTTTTGTTTGGACACTTTTTCAAGTCAGATTTATACATCATTTTTACTTTACCATCGGGAGAACATGTCATTTATATGAGACTCACTAGCGCATCTTCCGAAACTTGAATGAACTAATAATTGCATGTAAATGTATAGCAAATAAGCCTGAAAGTAGATTACACTTGCCACTCACTGTATGCTAATCAACTATATATACCCCTCAATGTATGTTATTATTCACTTGCAATCTCCCTATGTACTTTACAGTTTACACCAAAGTTAAAATTTTGAACTTTCTGAAAAAAAAAAAAAAAACAAAAAACAAAAAATATTTGGAATTTTTTTAAATGTAAAACATTTAGAATATTCATTTGAGTGGCATTAGCAAAAAATAGTTAAGCTTGTTGTTCATGCGACGAGTTCTGGATCCATTGTGTAATATAAATTCAATTTTAAAGATTCAATTTGGATTTTATGGACAATCCACTGAAAAAATGAACTCACTATGTTATAATGTAAGCTCGCCCACACTCATACGTAAATACAACAGCAGAACATTTTCATACATTCAGAGAATGAAGTTAGAATGCAAGAAATACAATGAAAAACAGTTTAATTCAAATTTATGAACATTCTGAAGCTAAAAAATAATGGAAATGATTGTGTGATTGAAAGTTTCATTAAGTATTAGTTTTTGGTTTGAAATGAATTAAATCAAATGATTTTTGATGTAATGTTTATCAATTGTGATCGATGTGTTGTTGAACATTTATCAAGTTGACACTTCAATGTTATTGTTTAATTTTTGTAAATTGAAAGACCAATTGAATTTGTTTAATTTTTGTATAAATGGCAAAAACAGTCAAAACGTAGCAAAACATAAAACATTTTTGTTGCAAGAATGAATAATGAGTTTTTCATTGTGATGAATGTTGTGGTTTAAATTCAAATTGGAATAAATATGATAATTAGTCACTTTTCCGCATAAATGAAAATGAATGACATGTATCTATTGGATTGTACTAGAGCAAAATACCAAAAACAAAAAAAAAAAAAAAAAACAAAAAATTAATATGGGGTTGATGGTGTAAAAAAGTGAAATGTGACACATTTTTAACCTCATATCAAATGTGTGTAATTCAACCACAATTGATTTGCCATTATATAGCATTTTAAATTAAATTTAAACTATTGCTATAGTTTATCAAATTAAATTAAAACTTCGCGAATTTTTCATTAAAAGATATTTGATTTTCGTAATAACATTAAAGTGAACATTGTATCAATTGTACTTATTGAATGAATGAAAAATGGTAATTTTGTTTGATTCTATTGACTGCTTTAAATTCTTACTTCATTTATGCATGAAAGAATGGCAATTGAACGTAAAGCATGTTGCGCATTTTGACAGCAGAAAATTTGCATCTTTGCCAAGTACAATGAGGAAACGGAATAGGAAATCAGCGTTATTCAATAGATCTGTAAAGTTTTAATGATACTTATAATAATAAGTTGTTGAATAATATGAATATCATAAATTCATTTGATGCTTTTCTCAACATCTGTTATACAACACAGTACACAAAACAATAACAAATAGATAGCTATTAATTGAATGTGAATTGGCAAACAATACAACAACCAAGAATGGTTTGCACATAATGCACGAATCTAATAAATTTTCCAATTATTTACTCTACGTGTGTATGTATAAGTTATGAAGTGAATTTTTTTTTTTTTGAATAATCGCGCAAGTTGTGAAAAATATGAATGGCATCGACCATTTTACATTAACACAGTGGAAATAAACTGAAAAGCTATTTGGCTTAAAAAACATGAAGCAAGAATGCGATACAATTGATATTGTTCTTTGGTAGTTGCGAACCAAAGGAAGAGAAAAGCAACCAAAGAAAACATAATTAATGAACGGAGAGCATATTTTCGTGACGTTTTTGCATTTACAATTATTATGCCACGCGAACTCTCGTTCGTATGGTTTTTGAGCGTAAAATTGGTTGTGCGATTTGGTGCGTTCGCTAATATCGTATGCAACGTGGTTCTATTTTTCGAATTTTACACCATATTTTCCTATTTTCTATATTTTGTATCTTGATGTTTTGTGTCAGACTGAGAAAAATGATAATTTCATCTCGTCAATGTGTTTTTTTTTTTTGTTGCCCTTTTTCTTCTCCATCATTTCCATTATATTGTGATTCCGTTCGTTTTGACTCTCTGCAACATAAATCGGTTACGATATTAATGCTACCGAGAAAATCTTACGAATCGTTTGAAAAATATAACCGAAGGCATGTCACTTAGATATAATTAGGAGTCATCTACTCAACCAATTTTTAAGATGGTCTGAAGAAAATATGCGGCAATTCGGTGTTTATATTTGTTTATTTGACAGATAGGCAGTCGAGCGAACGGGCAAGCAAGTAAACGCCCGACCGTAAAACATTTGCAAAAGTCAGCGTGTTTCATGACATGACGGTTCCTTATCGACCTAACAGAGAAGAGAGAGAGAAAGAGAGAGAAACGCCAAAAACGCCAAAAATGAACCTGATATTCCATACCATTTTAATTTAAGCACATCGAAAACTTGAAATGCGAAAAGTAGAAAGAAATGCCAAACCGGGAATAAAAATTACTATTCCAAGAAATATTTATTACCAACGGAACCATTATTTTGCACAAGCACAAGCAAAAATACCATGACATATTTTTCATAGTTACGTTCCTTTTTTTCTCTTTCATATTCTCTTGCACTGTTCTCGTACCCGGCATTCACATCGCCTTGTCGTTCCATCGTCGTCTACGTCGTCGTCCATGCTATCGTCTCCATCATAAAATATTTTTCATATTTTTATTTTTCATCATCATCATTCTATAATAATATTTTCTATTTTTTTTTTTCTTTTTTTTTTCCTTTTTATCATCTACTTTGATCGTATTTTCCATTTCGCTTGCTTCTTCACTATTAGCCAATACTAGCTCACATAATTCATTGTTTGTCTCTCTTTGGACTATTCACTACCATAGCAAATTCCATTCGACTTGAACACGATTATGATTATGATTATAAACATTTAAATTTTGGTCTCGCTTCACTCTCACTCTTTCACTCTCTCTCTCTCTCTCTCTCTCTCTCTCTCTCTCTCTCTCTCTCTCTCTCTCTCTCTCTCTCACTCTTTCACTCTTTCACTCTTTCACTCTCTCTCTCTCTCTCTCTCTCTCTCTCTCTCGCTCACTCTCAGGCATGCAATTTATGCTTTAGCATTCCGAGTGTAACTGTAACTGTCGACATAGAATAGAATATATAGCCAGCACGCACCACGGAAGAAGAAATATTATTATGATAGAGTTTTCAACTTTCCGTGCACGTGAAATGCGATATTTTGATGCGTCTGATTCTGCTCACACTCTCTTCATACATCTTGTTGTGACAAATTTATTAAGTTTACTGTACATTTTCAGTTAATACATTTACTACAATGAAAATGCTATTTTTAAATGTACACCTCATGCTGAAAAATATTCTCATCGATTTTGATGTGTTTACATAAAAGCATACACACATACACACACCCGATAAAATACACAACATATTTTCCAAAAATACGAAGTGAAAAAATTATTTACGATTAATACATATTCAGATAATTTATAGCCTTTATTAAATATGGATTCGCGCATAACATTCACAAATGAATATTTATTTTAGACGAAATGAGCAAAAAAACAAAATTGTTCCGCTTGTTCTCCCAAAACAGCCAAATAATTTCATCTTTTGTTAGCATTTACATCATTCATCTTACATAATATGCATTTATAATGGATCAATATCAAACCGCCTAACTGCTACCATATTTTGAAATAAAGCATAAAATATTGCGTAAAATATCGGTGTGTCGTTTTAATGGTTTGTTTGCATAAGTTAAAATTGGCTACCTTTTTTACGTTTCCATTCCGATATTCCGATATTTTGATGAAATGATATCCCCTTTTTGCCAATGATATCCTATTTTTGTCGATGATGTCGATGCTGATCTTAACGACACAAGTGAATCTCTTTTCAATTTGAATCAAATTAGCAAAATGAGCTACTCAACATTGATGGAATAAGTTCATGGTTACAAAAGTCAAACAACCAAAAATTGAAAAGCAACATTCCATGATTAACTTTTATCATGATGGCTTTGATTTTTGCTTGGCCCACCCACCCACTCAAAAATTAACAACCAAAGTACATTTGAAATTGTTGCCAAGACGATGTTATAACGCTTTTTGGTCAAGTTCTACTAATATTGTTGATGGATTTTGAATAATTTAAGTATTGTAAAAATATCGACCTTCGTTTCGAACGGACATTCCATAGAAATTTTATAATTTTGCGTTCAATGTTTTACCATTTGCAATCCCTTTATACGCTTTGCTTATCTCATAAATGAAAGCGAATTTCTGTTTTAATGTGTTTTGCTGTTCTTTTCATTTTCACGCGAATGAACTTAATGGAAAATGAGAGAGGAAAGGAAAGAGATAGAGAGAAAGAGAGAGAAAAAGAGAGAGAGAGAGAGAGAAGAGAGAAAGAGAGAAAGAGAGAGGGAGAGAGAGAGAGAGAGAAAGGGAAAGTGAGAAGTTGAAAAAGGGAAAGTGAGAGGTAGACATACAGAGAGAAAAGTAGAAAAAATTGTTGTTTAGTCGAATAAGTAAAAATCATTCGATCGAAAAACTTTTTACTTAAAGCTAAAGTTAATTCACGGGTAAAAACAACACGTTTAACTGTCATGGGTGTGTTGAGAAAAGATTTTGGTTCCGGTTGATGGCATTCACAGATGCAGCAATACCAAAATGAATATCGACCTCATTCACAATCGACTGATATGTTTTTTTTTTTCTCTTTTTCGATTTTTTTTCTGTTGTTGTTGTTGTTATGTGAAGTGAGCCAACAAGCAAGCAACACTCTGATCTCGGTTTTATTTAGCTATTTCCCTGGCATTTACTACTACTGGCAATCGCAAAAGACGAAGGTATTTTTCACGTTACGCTTCATTTCAAATATTTATGAAACATGGTGAAACTTATATGGATGCGCTTTTTGTTTTAATTTTTTTTTATTTTTTTTTTTTTTTTTTTAGTTTTCTACTCCAGTTGAAACACACAACGTACTTTTTGCCATCAGTATGAGAACTGAATGCCAAAGTGATTGCCGTTCTCTTACCTCTGTTTCATTATGTTTATTGCATCGTAAAAAAAAGCAATGCTGTGTACTATTACAATGGAGAAAATAGCATCAACAGTGACGAGGAGATTTAGTGTGCACTTTGTAGTTTGTAAACTCAGTGGGATAAATGCCATTAACGAAAGTCACTGAAAAGGAATCTAAAATGGATCAAACTGAAGATGGAGGAAACAATTTTTCAATTTTTTCCTTTCTTCTTGTTTAAATGATCACTGAGCATAGAGCAAAAGTTGAAAATTACCAAACGAATGAGTTGCTGAGGTATAAACGATGAGTAGAAAAAATTAAAAAGAAAGAATGACAGAGAGAGAGAGAGAGAGAGAGAGAGAGAGAGAAAGAGAAAGAGAAAGAGAAAGAGAAAGAAAGTGAGAAAAGAGAGGGAGAGAGAGTGAGTGAAGAGAGAGCGAGAGAGAACGAAAGAGTGAGAGAGAGTGAATGAAGAGAGAGTACTGCAAAGAAACAGCTCATTTTGAGTAATCAACATCAAAATCAAGAATTAAAATTACGTTAAAATGAACGCAACAGAAAAGAACAAAACGAAAAAAAAAAACAGCACATAACAAACATATAATCCTCATCTACAAGAAGATAATACGGTAAAACTAATTTAAATGTCAGATTCCATTTTTACAGCACATTTTTTCAGAAATAATGCGATTTCTTTCTCATTTTCCACCATTTTATTTACCTTGGCTCGTTTTTGTTCTTATTATTATTCTTCTTCTTCTTCTTCTTCTTCTTCTTCTTCTTCTTCTTCTTCTTCTTCTTCTTCTTCTTCTTCTTCTTCTTCTTCTTCTTCTTCTTCTTCTTCTTCTTCTTCTTCTTCTTCTTCTTGGACAAAATGAATGAGAAACGCAAAAACTTTTTACCTTTTCCCATTGCTCGTGCATGAAAAGCTAAAATGAGCCACTACATTATCATCATTTTTATGCTTTTATTATGTAGATATTAAGCGTGAGCGTTGAGTCATAACTTTGGGGAATTGTGCTAGTTGGAGAAAAAAAAAGCATTATCGTACAGAAATAGAAGAAATTACGCCAAACTGACGATACGCACACAATTGTTGCTGAGAATCTCGAGTCGGCATCTAATTATTTGTCGTTGCTTCATTAATTCTTACATTATACAATGGTGCTTTTTGATTCTATTGTGTGCATTCGTTTTGTTCGATTTTGCATGTTGTTTCATTGTTGAACATTTTCTATTGAACATTTTTTCCAAACAATAATTGTTTTTCTTCGAATGAGCAAAGTATTTGTTTTATTCTCTCAATTCTATACGATTGCAAAAAAAACGCTGAAGTTTTTCATTGAATATGCGATTTTTGTTGCGTATCCAATGTCCAATATTTATGTTCACAGGGTATGGATGTGTATTAAATGAACCAACAACAAAATTCTAAATCGCATTAATTAGCATTACATTGCTTTTAAAATGGGTAAATGTGTAACGACTGACATTTTCATGACAAACATTTGCAAAATTTCTTTTGCCCTCACTCTCTCTCTCTGCCGCTGTGTCCACCGAGTATTAGATTTCATAATTTAAATGTATGAAAAATTTTAAATTAATTAGTCATGTTTAAAGATTCATTATTCATTTGGCGACAGTGGACTGACTACTATATCATTTACACAATGGTTAAAATAACAAGAAACTTGAATAAACGCGATTCAACCACAATTTTCTTGTCCGCTACCTGATTCTGCATATAGTATTTACGTGGTTTCACCATTCGTTGAAATTCACTTCACCAACAACGCGGGCCCTTTTTTCTAATTCATACAGAATGCTCGAATTTCGTTATGAGATTATGAACGGAAGATTGGAGTGGATGCGTTGTCATGATGAATAATCTTGGTTATGCTCAAGTCAATCTGATTGTGTGGCATTTGAGTGAAGTAAATTCGTTTGAACAAACAGAGCTTTTCAACTCTTATTTTAATTAGATTTACGTTCACAATTTGTTTTTTTTTTTTTTTTTTCATCTTTTCGTTAGCCAATTAGAATATAAAGCGACCGCAAAATGTTTTGAAATATACAGAAATATGGTTAGTTTTTTCCTCTTGTCATTGAGACAGAAAAAATAAATGGGACACAATTTTTAAATGAAAAACTAAAAAAAAAAAAGAAAAAAATTACAGCAAAAAAATGCGAATGAAAGCTGCACAGCACAAATTGTCGAGAAATCATCTCGAAACTATGTTTGATAAGATTGTTCCAGTCACTATTACGGAATTCTCGGTTTATAACGAGCATAAGTACCAATGTAGATTTTACCTCATTTCATTTTTCACATTCAAAATGAAATTTTTCGCATTTGCTGTGTGTGTGTGTGTGTGTGTGTGAATGTGTGTTCGTGAGTGAGTTGAATTTGTTACTTTATATTCCACTCAATATTCAAATTTCTTATCAGAACAACGTTAAGTGCAAACACATTTGAATTTATTAGTAATTTGTGAGGCACTTTTTCCTCGCATAAACTGGCTTGTGGACATTATCCTACAGTGCTATTTAATAAATGAAATGTTTGTTCGTGTCAAAATATAGTTTGATTTTAACGATGACATTGTGTGTCATCACAACAATAAAACACTTGAATAATTTTCAGTGAATATTCCAAGTGTGGAAGGGAGCCAAGAAGAGGCAGAGAGTAAATTAGGAAGAAAAGAGGGAGGAGAGAGACGAAGAGAGAGAGAGAGCTGGAGAGGGAGAGAAAAAAAAAAGAGAAATTGAAAGAGGAAACCAGGGACGCATCGGATACTTTTCGATGGAAAAAAGCCAGCAAAAAACGAAGGGCGAACGTAATTAACAATTCAGATGTGTTATGGTCAATGGTTCATCGGTCCATAAATATAAATCGCTTTTAAAATGGCTTTTGAGATTTTTGCACAATGATAATACGATTATAATGATGGCGTGTCTGGTGTGTTTTCTATCGTTGGTGCTTTGCATTGTTGCTGCTGCTCTGCATTGTCAACAACTTGTGTGTCGATGAAATGTGTTTTTGTACCAAAAACAGTAATATTATTATTGCATATTCTCTCTTGTTTATAAATGGATTGCATGCCTTTAGTGATGTTTTGTTCATGGGTTTTTTTTTTTTCATTCGCCTCATATCGAAACACCGAAAATTCATTTTTATGCTTGTTGAATAACATTGTATCTTAATTTGTTTTATGTATTTTTCATCTCTTGTGCGTGTTTTTTTCACTGATAGAGACAGGGAGAGAGAGAGAGAGAGAGAGAGAGTACATTCCAAGGCTTCTTCTTTGGCTGGTACAATATTTACCGTGTTGATGGTGTTTGCATATACTTTGTTGGCCATTCAATTTACGTAATGATTATGTATTTTTCTCTCACCATAATTATGGGAGCAGGACATACGCAATCATAACAGGTTTGTCGTTCTTACATTTTCCTCTTAAATGAATGGCATACTTTCTACAAACGAATTATTACAATCGATGCTTTTAAAACGACAATGTCATCATCAATATCAAGTACCGCCTGAACGGGCATTATTTCTTTTTATTTCATCTCCCCTCTTTGATTGCCATTCACAATAGTATATGGAGGACAAAAGTAACGAAGAAAAAAAAAATAATACTGCGCTTGACAGTGACAATGCAAATTTCGTTATGCTTAACGTACCGGAGAATTTATTACTAATTTAAAAGTTTAAATAATATGCTAAGTTTTCTTGTTCTTTCTTGTATGAGTCCGTTTTACTGTGTAAATAAGAACTTCAGCATCGTCATATTCTGGTTATTTTTGTCAGAGAGTGGGAGAATGTATGTGTGTCTGAGAGGAAGAAAGACAAAGAGAAATAAGAAAGAGCGAGAGAGAGAGAGAGAGAGAGAGAGGCGAGAGAGCGAGAGAGCGAGAGAGAGAGAGAGAAAGAAAGAAGTAAGGAGATTGCAATTGAAACGAAAAGTTATTGTGTGGTTCAGTTGAACAAATATAAACTAGGTTTTTGTGGAATTGTTAGCTGAAAAATCACGTGAAAAAAGAGAATGAAAGTACTTCGAGACCACGTCTGTCTTTCACTTGAGACAGACCAAGTATTAGAAAGCCTTCAGAAAAGTGTGTTCAGCAAACAATGAACAATGAACATACCAACCCAAAAATAGCAACGGAATCAACACTAACAATAAAGCAATGAATTGGAGGGTAAAAGAAGCTCAACTCGCACATATAATTATCGTAAAAGTTGGCTTTTAAGCGTTATCTAATCTAGTCTATGGTACAATAAATTTCCATTTATAGCATTATACATATAGAAGCAGTGCGCATCTTTCATCTCATCTCATCTCATCTCTTGACTTTTCGTCGGTTGTTTGTTCGCCTTTGCCGTAATAATACAATGCGATGAGCGTTCTTTCTCTCTCTTATATCCCCCTCACTCTCTCTATCTCTCTTTCTCTTTCTTTCACTCTCTCCATATGTACGTGTATGTGTGTGTGGTGGTCTTTCTATCATGCAGGATGTAATTCATTAGATTTATATGCAGCCACAGCAACTTTTCTTTGCGCTACATATATCTTTATCCCATTTGAGTTGAGAAGCATTTGTATTCCAGGATGCGATGCATGCCATTTCCATGCAAAATATACAGAGAGTTTTTACTTTTTTTTTTTTTTTGGTCTTTGTGCGAATAAATCGCGTTTCATACTTTACACAAATGCTTCCATTGCTTGCACATTTTGGTTTTCAACCGAATAGAGAATGAGTGTGGAATGTTTTGTGTGCATGCGTGTTTGTGTGTGTGCCGTGCATTTAAACGAATGGATTTATACAGAAATCTATTTAAATGAATGAGTACTTTTTTTGCTCTGTTGTTTCGTTTTGAAAATTCATTTAAAAAGCCCAACAAACACACACACACACTCATACACCCGATCCTGAACCATTTAATTATGCGACACGAATATGTAAAAAGTAACGCGAATGAGTTTGTTGGTATCTATTTTTTTTGTTGTCCCAATCGCTCTTTCTCTTTTCATTTGCTATTTCGTTCATTGAAAACATTAAATGATGCTTACATATCACGAGTGCGAGGCTTACATGACATGTGGATATGGACAGCTGCGAGTTATTGTATTTAACATTCTTGTTGCGCGCTCTGGGGGTGTTCAGTTTCGTATAGTAGTGTGTACATATGACGCAACCATGTGCTGATATTATGAATAGCGAAAGGATAAACATAAGATAATCCAATTTAAAAAATTTCGAACGAAAAACGAAAAACGAAAAACGAAAAAAAAAAAATGAATAAAGAAAACAAAAACACATTGCGTTCCGCTTTTAATAAACAAAAATTGTTGTTATATGTTATTTTGTATTTGTTATACATTTTCTTTCAATGGATCGCGTGCTTTTTACACTGATGCTTCGTATGGTTTTGACAGTTGCCGAAATTAATGAGCGCTTTCATTATAAGCGATAACAATGTGACCAGCAGAGCTATTGATAAATGAAGTGGATAAAATGAAAATGCAATGGATAAATCAATTTCAAGTTGTGAAAATCAACGTATTTCTTTTCCTCAATTGTTCGCAATACAATCTCTCTCTTACTCTCTCTCTCTCTCTCTCTCTCTTCTTTTCCCTTTTTGTTCATTTCGCTCCTCTCATCTGTCTGCGAGAGTTCAGAAAATTAATGTAGTTCACAATGAATTGCAAAGTATATGAATTCGAAGTTTTTCAAATGATATCTGTAATTTTGAAAATCTTTCATGGGCTGCTGATGCGAACCATGAGTTTAACGTTCTTTAAATGTAACATTTCAAAGAAATAAGTGAATTGAATAAAAGAAATAAACACCAAAAGACACACATAAATGAATGGACTGCTTTTGCAAGTGTATTTTAAACAACAAAGAAAGAAACGAATTGCCAAAATGACATATACAGCACACGCGATACATTTTCAGACACTTCAATATTCAGCGAAACATCCGAAAGTATTTTCTGACTTTGCAGTTCGTTGCATTTATCCAGAAAATATTGTTGTTGTTGCAATGGAATTACAATGCTTTTTAAATGGCATCTAGTTTTTCTACAATATGCAGTGATGATTGTTGTTACATTCACAAGAGACCAAATGATAGTCACATTCCAAAATGCGCTATCCATTTCTTTTCCAAAGCTTCTCGCTTTTTTTTTTTGTTCGTTCTTCTTTACAAAGTTACTTATACAAATGGACAATAAGATGGATGATAGTGCATTTAATATGGATGGCGATTGCATTCGCTACTATTTTGAAACAAAACGAAAGAGATTGAGAGAGAGAGAGAGAGAGAGAGAGAGAGAGAGAGAGAGAGAGAGAGAGAAAGAAGCCAAAATGAAAAAGATCTCAAGAAGAACAAAGCATGTGAAGGAAGCCAAGTGAGAAATAGGATGTGCGCAAACTGCATTTAGGTCCTTCTGGTGTTTTCCAGTGATTTCGATCAAAAGTTGGGGCAAATTCGTCGCTGCAAACGTGTCATCAACGAACCAAATGCACTGACTGCTATCCATACAAAACAGTTGACATTTTGAACACGAGACACGCTTTCACGCCAATTCGATTTACTTAAGCCTCAGCAATTCACAATTGTGCACGCTAGCTTCTCGTATCCACAAAATGTTGAGATTAAATTTTTCAACAATACCAAGCACATACAATACCATCACATTTCATTTTGTAATGAATTCATTTCGCCTGCAAATGCATTCCATATGAAATGAGAAATGTGATCCCTGTGTGAATGTTCACAGCGCAATACACTTCCCTTCACTCGCTTGATAATTCTGCCCAATTTTTCTTCCTCTCTCTCTCTCTCTCTCTCTCTCTCTCTCTCTAGCTCTGTCTCTCTCTCTCTCTCTCTCTCTCTCTCTCTCTCTCTCTCGTTTCCATTTGCTTCAGATAAATTTCAATTTGACACATTTTCGGCGGTCGTATTTTATAATGTCATTTGGATTAATACAAAACGCTAATGCGCAGTCTTGCTGCTTTTACAAGTCCACTTAACGGCTTCACATTTACGACACAACATTTACAATGACAAACATTTATGATTTCTTCTTCTTCTTCTTCTTCTATTTTTTTACGGTTTTCCTTCATTGTATTTTTCTTTTTATTTTCGCGCTTCACGCACACTAAATGACTAATGAAAAAAGTTTCGAAATATAAAACATTTGCCCATTTTCCACTAGATAAATTTTGTGATCGAATTCTGGCCGTGAATTAATTGTTTTTTTTTTTCTTTTCTTTTCTTGTTCTACTTTACTGAGATGGAGAAAACTTGAACGCAAATTAGATTATTTAATGTTTTACAATCCCGATGTACGTCACAAAAATGTGGTCGTAAAAAAATTACAGGCTGAAATCACAAGAAACAAGAATGAAAAAAAAGTTGTGTTTGGCTTAAGCATTTGCACGTGCCAATACCGAATGTATCTTTAACATGGAAGATAAAAAACGAACGACGACAATGAAGAATTAATTATTGCATTAAGATCAATACACTCTGAATATAATGCAATTATATTACAATTTGCTCACCTAAACCTTTTGACTGATAAGTAGCCCAATAGCTCATACGATAATGATTCGTTGGTAAAATCAACAACGAATACTCAAAAAGGTTTATTTTTGTTATTCATTTTAAAATAGACCAAATAATCATTTTCGATCGATTTTCTATCGATTTTCGTAAATTAAAAATTGAAATCTTATTTTTATATCAGTTTTTGTTTATTGAAAGAAGCATGAAGGATAATTTTTCCCTTTTTTTTAAAAAAAAAAGACAATTTTTCCTATTTCTAATATTTCCTTGTATAACGCATTCCTGCATATCCACTTTGCTTTTTGAATCCAGCATTTTTAGCCGCTTTCGCTGAAAAATCATCCACGAAGAGACCTGTAACAAGTTTGTTGTTGGCTTTATAAGAAATGCAATTCATAAGATGTTGAGCAATTCCACGTTGGCGATGTCTTTTTTCAACTACTACTGCTTCTATCAAAAGGAATTGTTTTACTTTCTGGGATTTTGCAAAGTCATAATTATCTTCCCAATCCTCAGAATTCTGAAAAAACAAAATAAACCATTGAAATGTGTTCGGACACTTTTTGAATTAATGCATTTACCTTATCAATTAGTTTTATGGCAGCTACACCAACCAGTTCATTAGAACCATATTCAAAGCAAGCCAATGAATAGTTTTGCTCAAATATGTCGATATATTCTGTTCGAAAGGTTCAAACGAATTATTATTAACATCGTCATCATTTATTTGATGTTTGGTGCTTACATACCATTATCATATCCGGCTTGAACTCCACTTTTTACCAATGTACTAGCTTTTTCATGAAGTGATTCGGGTAAATCATCAATATAATAGTTTCCTTTGTTGCTTTTTCCACGAAATGTATCATAAGCTGCGTTGGTTGGTTCCAAAATAAAATAAAATCCAATCAACGATAATATTATACTCTTTTCACATAACATTTTTATCTTTTCACGAATTATTTGGCTGTTCGTTGTTTGTGTGATATTTCAAACGTAATACTGTTTTCACGTATTGAGAACATTCATATTTATTAATAACCAGTCAACAGCGATAAAAATGTCTTTGAAATTCTTATCAAATATTTAAGATATATAAATACTAAATTATAAAGAATAACAGTCTACATATCTTAGTTATAATTTTATTCTCTCACAGTTTTTCTGTTTGAAGAATTTATTTTCAACACGTGTGTATAGTGTATGAATTTTTCAAAGACAAGTACCTTCTGAAAATCGTAATTTTTTTAAGAACAATTGGCCAGACATCTGTTTAATATCAAAACGAATGAACAAAATTAAAACAAAGGCAAATGTTTGCGTCGAACAATAAGTCATTATTATGTACTACACTTGCTATTATTTAACGATTTAAATATGAATTGTTGATAAAAACATCGACGATTGCTACACATGATTTACACGGTCGAAAAACATAGAAATAGGAAAATTACTGTACAAATCGTATTGAGCCGAGAGTATTACTACTGAATTTATTCAATAATTCAACATGCTTAAGCATAGTTATAAATATGGAATTACATTGACATATAAATCCACCTAACTTTTCTATAAAGTGTGACAATATGAACAATGTTATGCAACATGAAATGAATTGAATTGTTGGATGAGTCAACAAATGTGATTCATTTGTTGAATCATTCAACAGAAATCTTATTGATTTTGATGAGTCGAAGAACGAAAGAGTTTTTTTTTTTTTTATTTTCTACTACCTCTTTGTTGTACTGTTAAGCAAGTAAAAATGCCTTTGGTTGCCAAAACAGAACTGAGCACTTTATTGAAAATTCTGAAGACTATATATACAAAATCTTACATCTAAATTACATTTGATCATTACTATATAAGGTAATATTCCATTCCAATTTGCAGCCCATAAATCCATATTTATATTGACTGATTAGCCACATCGTTCGATATAACACATTTCATATACACAATGTTATTGTACTTAATCCAATCCAATCTAATTTATTTAATCAGTTACTGTGTCCAATTTCCTTCTTTTATATTGCTTATTAAATTCCGTATAATTGGACCACATTACACAATTTGAATTCTCGATTCATATTTCTAACATGTACTACATTTTCCACAGCTTGCAAGCTACTTTTCATATGAAGTACCACTATATTAAACCATTTACTTTTCGAAGACTGCACTGCACATATTAGTATTTCAAATCTTCTTATGTTTCAGCGTTTGAAAAAATTATCGTGGGAAATTCCATATAATTGAAATGGTAACGTACATTTCAGCAAAATGGTTAATATTACATGAATAATAATGAAAATGAACAATTCAAAAAGAAAATTGGTATGAAATGCATAAATTCAAACGAGAAAAAAAGCTGAAATTCATTAGAATTCAGTGAAAAGTTAAAATTGAATCTAAAGGGAGCGAAAAAAAGTGTAGTCTGTTTGACGCAGAAAAGAAGGTGATAGAGAGAGAGAGAAAGATAGGGATAGAGAGAAAGAGAGAGAGAGAGAGAGAGAGAAAAGAAGGTGAATCAAAAGAACTATTAAAAAATAATGCGAATGTAAATGTTGTCTAGGCAAAAGCGTAAACTGTCATTGATTGTAAATGGTTTGCTCCTAAGCAGCATTTCCGTTCCTTTTCACTATACGCAGCACTATGTAATAAGTACACAAATTTTCATTATGGCCAAGCGCATTTTTATTGCCAAGCAATTTGATGCTGTGTATTTTCATACTGCACCTTTGCTGCTATTCGATGTCATTTTTTCAACGTTGGTGTATTTTTTTTTTTCTTCTCTCCTGTATTCGGCTTCTTCGCTCTTTACTTCTTTGAACGAACGAGCGAATGAACAAGCAGACGACTCTTAGGTACATCTTTACCATAAAGTAGTTTTTATTGCTATAATCCGCATGGATTTTAAATACCTAATGAAATTCACTGGCTTGTCTGTGTTGGCAATAGCACAGGATGAAAGCGTTGGGAGCTACTATTCACGCAGCCATTCAGGGATAGCGGAACAGAAAGTATAAAGTCTTAATTTACCATTTACTTTATAACAGGTACATATTTCAGCCATATTTCCATCGTCATGTTACATGCGAACCATGTAATTTTCGGTTTTATTTTTCATTGTTTTTTTTGTTTGCTCTTTTTTCTTGTTCGCTCATTCCCAGAGCATTTGATATCACAGTCACGGTTTGCCATTCGCATATATACATATAAAAATACATACATTTCACATTTTGTTCGCATTGCAAATGGCCCTTTTTTTTTATTTTGTCCGCGATGCGCATCATTTTTCCTTGTTTATACCTTGTTGATGTTATTGCGCCTTTTGTGTGCGTTCGAAATTTGTGTTCGTTTCGTTCTTCTTTTTATTTTTTTTTATTTTGCACAGTTTGCTTTCATTTTTATGATTATTGCTATTATTCAATTTTCAACGCTTTGCTGCCATACTACGATTTCATTTATTCGCAATTGAAATATTTATGTTCTGCGTTGTACCCACAGCATATGCGTTTCGGTGCGATCGATTAGTTTTGTTTTTTTTTTGTTGCATTGCTTTCATTCTGTTTGCAGTTTTCAGAACAAAAAACAAAAGAAAGAGAGAGAGAGAGAGAGAGAGAGAGAGAGAGAGAGAGAGAGAGAGAGAGAGAGAGAGAGAGAAAGAGAGAAAGAGAGAGAGAAAGAGAGAAAGAGAGAAAGAGAGAGAAAGAGAGAGAGAGAGAGAGAGAGAGAAAGAGAGAAAGAGAGAGAGATCGTGTTCATTGGGATGAAGGTAATCCAATGTACTTTTCTACTGATATTTCTCAAGAGATTCATCGATTTACCAAGATGTTGTGTATTGTATATCCACAATAGTATCTTCATTCTTCCTGGGAATTTTTTGTATGCACAAAGATGCTGCTGTGAAGTATTTCTCTGATTGTCTTCTTTATCTATTTGTTTTTTCCTGAAGCGATTCCATATTGCAAACAAAGAGAAATGACACACATTTTCCTCTAATTGGGTTTTTTTTTGCAAAGATGAACCACATTGTTTCTTCGAAAAAGGTTTTCGTCGAAAAAGCCAGAGTGCAAATATGGCGAAAATCCATAACATAATTGCGTTGAAAATTTGCAATGGATAATTGTTTTTGCACATGGTATTTTTAGCATTATACGAATATTGACTATTAAATGCGACCGTATATTTATGAGCATATTTAACATCATTTTTATGACGTTTTTCTCTACGTCAACAGCAATCAAATAACCAAAGTAGAACGAGACAGAAATTTTTTTTTATTGTAATCAATTCCATAGGCAATCGGCTAAATGGGGGCCTCATTTCAATGGTCATATGCAGAAAATGAATATTTCTGTGAATTATGTATTTTTTTTTTCCATTCATAAAGTGACGTCGAATTGTCGAATTGCTTTTATAATATTTACATGTGGTATATGAAAAAAAAAAATCCGTTTTATTCTCGTTAAAAATCGTGAAAAAATATATAAATAGAAATGAAAATAGCTTTTACGATAACATTAGATTTGACTTAGGTTCAGCAATAAGTTGAGTCATTTTCCTTTTTGAAAGCACACTAACACGCAAAATGGCCATTCCCTCTCGCGTTCATGTGTGAAAGGACAAAAGAGACGGAGATGAAGAGAGATAGATAGATAGATGGATAGAGCGAGAGAGAGAGAGAGAGAAAGAGAGAGAGAGAGAGAGAGAGAGAGTGAAATTGCTATTTTTTTCTCTCACTTTTATTGCTTAAAGTATGTTTGACGCTGAAGCCTTTTTTCAAACGAGAGATCCATATTTTTTCCATATGCACATTTTAAAAGAAAAGGTTTACCAATGTAATGTCGAGTGAAATTGAGATTTCAAGTAGAAAATATAGAAAAGAAATATCAATTTACTATGAAGCACAATTTGCAATTGCCTAGATACACCTAAATGTTTGTATCATTTTCCATATGGAAAATACAATATGCTTTGTGAATTTTGCATCATTTTATGTAAATGTGAATTCAAAGAGACCGTTTTTGCTTTTGTTTCATACGTTTGTTTTTTTTCTTACTCACTCTTTTTCTCTTCGCATTCTCATCACATTGGTTGTATTGTAATTTTTTTTTTTTTTTAGCAACCCTCGTATTAAATCGGAACATACGGTCGTTGACTCTGACATAATATTGAAGCCCCAATGCAGTTGCGTATGAAATGTGTAGATATGAGGCTCTTTACACCTGAATATCAGGCCAATATATCTTGAGTTTGGCAGTCTCTTTGTGCGGATTATATGCGGCAAATTCGTTTTCGGACACATTTTCAAATACTTTTACAGTTACTGTTTCCTATTACTGTTACTGCTTTCTTTCTCTGTTACTGCTTCCTCGTTTACGTAACCATTATACACTAGTATTTCATCAATTTGGCACCCCCTTTCTCGAATCAAAGCGCCCAAGCACAACGTATTCCACTAAAGCGTAATCATCTTGAAAACATTCGCTTTGTCTCTTTAGGAATGGATATATATATATATATATATATTTGTTCTCTATGTATTTAAACTGGATTAACTATGGAAAATGTGCTACATCAAAAAAAAAAAAGAGAAGAAGAATGTATTTTTTAGTGATTTTGTTTGTAAACATATGAGTATATATGCGATTTTTTTTTTTCATCTTTTGTTTGCCCCTAATAAAGAAATATACAAAAAGATCTAAGTGAAAAAAATGGAGGCCGACATTGTGTACTTTAGTTATTTGTGGTTGGCTTTGTGTTGGCGGCTGGCGAATATGCCTTGTGTCTTATTATTCGACTTTTATTGCTATTAGCATCAATTCTGTATAAAAATGAATATTGCATTTTTCCACATGTTGCTTTAGCATTAAGCTTCGTGTACCATCGGCAAAATAACATGGCATTAACTCACAATTTTCATCGTTCAGTGCGGTCTCTTGCCAATGCCATTCGCACTCGTGTCTCGTGTGTATTTCTGTTGCCAATTTTCCCCTTTTACTTATTGCGTATTTAGAATGTGTGTTAATAAAAACACAACTGCAAGTCGCAGGTATCTGCGTCAGACTCTTTAAGATTTCCGATTTATGTTCTCTTTTTCTACTCTGCTCTTATTTTTTTTTTTCGTTTTCTCTGACCATTTGCCTCAACATACGATCTCATGTATTTTCATTATGTATTTCATTGTAAATGTGTTTGTATAAATTCATACATTTGCCATATACACTTACACTCACACACACTCATACACACACACACACGCAAAAGGGGTCGAACCCATAATGTAATGATATCTCAAGCCGAATAAATGAATTTATACCCATGTCCCAGCCACACCAAGGACTATGAACTATAAAAACAAGCAAATAAAACATACACCGCATAAAAACAAGGAAAAGTGAAACAACCAAAAACGAAATTATTTTTCTCTGCAAAAGCAATGCAGTTAGTGCGTATATATTTGATGGTTGAAGGTAAAGTGTGTAAGAATTGCTGTTTGTTATATGCATTTGTTTTGGTTCATAATGGAGTATCCATAATGACATTACCGTAAGTATGAGTGTGTGTATGTGTGACACGAAGCGACAATGTTCACACGTTTGACCATTTACAGGTTTATTTTATGTGGATGCCATCAATGGTTGGCCAGGCATCTCATTTTTGCAATGGTCATTTGTGCGCAGTGTGTCGAGTCGATTTTTATTGTATTTGTCCTTATGGTTGACTTCAAATTGTCATTAGGTTTCGCTTTTTTCCTTTCTATTTTTTTTTCGTCCTTCGGTTTTTTTTCTGTCTCTCTCACTCTCTCTCTCTCTCTCTCTCTCTCTCTCTCTTCTTCTCTCTATCTTTCTCGCTCTCTCTCTCTTTCTCTTTTTCTCTCTCTATTTTCTGTGCTATTTACGGGCACATCGTATAACAGAGAATGATATCTGTTTTTATGCTGATCCATAATGTAGCACAACAAACTGAGCCGAACGAATAGAGAAAAATCATTTTGCCGTTGTCGCATCCGATTCATAAGTGTCAATACAATAAAATTGTCAACACTCACAACACAACAAAAACATATGACAAATAAAAACCAGAAAAGTGCCAAGAGAGAGAATTCAAACGAAACGATGATTCCGGATAAATAATGATGATGATGATTTATGAGATTGCAATGTGTGTACTTGCACATAATTTGAGCAATGAAATGAACTGGTGTGTGTGTGTGTGTGTGTGTGTGTGTTTTGTAACTTTTGTAATGTCAATTATTTTGAATGAATCTTGAGCTAATGTAATTGTTAAATAAAAATAGTGAAAAGAAAAGAAGAGAAAAAGAACATGTCACAATTTTCAGAGAAAAAAAAGGAAGAAAAACAATCAATTTTATAACATCATGGTCAATTGATATTGTTCAATGAGGCAAATACCACACTTGTCCATTTTGCACCACAGACTGATTGAGATTATTTTCATCTTTTCTTGAAAATAGAATTGCTTAGAATATTTGCCCATACAACATATCAAATCCCAACAACCATCGTTTTCTTTTTACAATTGACCTTTGCCGAAATACGTAAGAAAGAGAGGTTACCAATTTATTGGTGATATTACACCCAGCCGGCGCATATACAATGAAAACACCAATGTGAATCCCTCAATCTCATTCCTTAATCTCTCTAACGTTCTCTTTCACTCTCGCTCTCTCACGTTCACTTTCATTGTCTATAGTTTGTAGCTCTCAATCCAAATTCATTTCTCCAATGCGTTCTGAAAATGGAGAATAAATACTATTTTATTTTTGTTATCGATGAAAGAAAATTGGATCATTTTCAACAATTGCTATTTTTCTTGTGACGTTTATTATTGCCATTGTCTATGTTTGCCATACTTACTTGTCTCAATAATCTTTGTGCTTGGATTGGACTTTTTCATTTCATTTCGTTTCGGTATCGTAGAATAAATTGTACACTTCCATTACTACTGTCAAATCAAGCTGTTGCCAAAAAAAAAAAAAAAATAAGCAATAAAACCTGCAAATTAATCTTCAAGCAGTCAAAATGTGAACTATGTGAATCCTAATAATAATTTATTATTTTATGCTTAATAGTTAAAGAGGGCGAAATAATAGTGTCTATATGATCATAATAATCATCATAATTTTCATGCTGCATTGAATATGATGAAATCATTTTCATATATAAATGTAAATAACGTTAATAACTATTTGAATTCATATTGCATTATAGTTTGATCCAAATTTACGTTTTGAACGAACATCATTCGCAATATATTCAAAACCATCAACATTTGATGATAGTAACATCATAATGCAAACGAAATATTTATACTTATGCATATGATAATAATAAAGATGGTGTTTTAATATTCATGTTTGGCTCGACCTCGGGTCCGAATTTCTAAGTGTTTCGGTTTTCATTTTTGTTTTGCCAAAATTTCACGTTTGAAAAGGTAAACTGTGTAATGCTGTAACATTAATCCGTAAACGACCAGTGCAAATAAGTAATCAGCACATCTCTTGTTTTAGCAAAATGAAAGATTCGCTTTATTTCGATTTAATGGATGGAAATTCAGTGTAACCAACATGCAATATATGAGTCAAATTTTGAGTATGGGAAATAAAATTCAACAGCAATCCTATCAGCAATGTGAGAAAATTTTTAATCACTCGCTCATTCAAACACTTTTAACGTACATTTGCTGGCTCGCTCTTTTATCAGTAGTGATGTGTGGAAAATATGAATGTGCAAACATAAATGAAGTTATTGAGTAAATATTTCGAGTTGGAATAGAAAGTATTACCATTTCTATATTTAACTAACTGTATTCAGTAACATTCACTTCATAAATTTATAACTTCAAAAATGTGCATTATTTTCGTTAGTTTGCGCATTGTTTAGTTGATCATTTGCCAAGTCTCATTTACAAATGTACAAAGAATCCATTGCATCGCATTGGTTTGTGTGTTAAGCAATTGCTTTCATCAGAACGCTTATTATCATCAAAAACGTTAACGTACATTCAAAATAGCATTTTTGTCAACATTATGTCCTTTCAATTAAAAATGATATCATTTTATGGAAATCAACAATAATTGCATTTCATGAACAATATTTTTTTAAAAAAAAAAGAGAAAAAAAACCTAAAATTAACAAACAAACATTGCTTTGATATCAATTTTTAAATGAAATTGTTTCGTGTTCAATCTTTTGTAAATTGAAAATTATTCTATTGAATGTAATCAAGTAAAAAGAATTGATATTCCGTTCATTTTTTCAATTTCAATGAATACACCATCAAAGTCCTTTTGAA
The DNA here is from genome assembly GCA_029041755.1 of Resseliella maxima. Lineage (NCBI taxonomy): Eukaryota > Metazoa > Arthropoda > Insecta > Diptera > Cecidomyiidae > Resseliella > Resseliella maxima. The sequence goes on along the minus strand of JAQOWM010000828.1, from coordinate 590,760 downwards.
TTACTGATTAATGTGTATATGAAATGAATGAATGAATGAATGAATGAATTGGAATGAATGAATGCAACAGCATCTTATGGATTGGTCGCTTTCATAAAATCAGTTTTTCATCAATCAAATGCTGTGTGTACGTATCAAATGTAATATTTCAGTAAATGGCACTACTTTGTGAATTTTTGATTTAACATTTCATACGCTTGACGTATAATGAAAAAAAAAAAAAATTATATAAATATATGCAAACCGCACACGAAGTGCTCTCTTATCATACTAACTTTGTATTCTGACATATGTACACACAAATTGCTTTTGCAAATATACGAATGTTTACTTGAATATTTCTATTCGAAGCGAAAAATTTATCGAAAACTTATCGAAATCGACATAAAAAAAATATCAAATCAATTTACACATATTGAATGCAAAAGCTTTCTTCCCCCCAATCAGAGAGTCACAAGCAAAAAATAACATACACATATTTTTCTATGAAGATTTCTTTTCAAATGGATTTGAATAAATAAACGCAAACAAAAAGCTTTGGAATCTTTTCTTTGAGCCCATAAACATGGAAAAGTGCACTCAACTGGAAAGTACTTACAAATGGTACAATTCAACACACACACACACACACACACACACACACACAATACATTATATTTTACCCACTCACAACCAACATTGATGCTATCTAGAGATGCGTTTTATAGAAAAGAATCATTTCTGAAGAGAGAATTCGGCGCATGGATTTTCAAATTTCCATTTAAAATGAAAATCATTTGAAAACGTGTTAAAAACCACTAAATCAGTGTTGACAATAATACCCCCAGCAAAAGGATCATGACGTGTTGTCGAAAAATTAAAATCAATTTCTCTGAATTGAATCTTCAATCGATCAAATTCCAAAAAATATTTGAATATATCGTATTTTAATTGACCATAAAGTATAATATTACAAAATTTTCTGCCTGAAAGAACCATGCCAGCATTCACGAGAGAATTTAAATATGTAAAGTGCATATGCAAATGTAAAATGATTTGTTAAATGGCTTAATTTGTCTCGCAGTGAAATCAGTTTGTAAAATTGCCAAATGAGAATGATGCAATAAATTATTCAGCATGATGCGATCGAAAATGTGTGTGTATGTGTGTGTGTGTGAGAGAAGGAGAGAGAGAAAGTTTCACATCGGATGCAAACAATCGAGAGAATGTAATCGTGGAAAAAAAAAATATTTTCCCCCCCAATCGGTGAGACAACTTCAAAGTGCATTTTTATATGTCGAAAATGGAAAATATTTTCGACCGAATGAACGCCCTTTGGATTCAATTTGTTATTTAATGCACCGTTGTTTAATGAGGTCTAATTAACCTTGCCATTTTAATTAGATCATTTTTTTTTTGTGTCGCACTTTATGGGCCGCATGAAGTGGAAAAATGTCATCGACGGAATAAAATCGGTTCATTTCATTTTGGATACATTTTGAAAACATGTCATTCTGGCTATAAATAAATTCCAGGTCACATATTAAAGAAAAAGAGCGTTGCTGTTTTTTTTTTCTCTCGTTAATTGCTTTTAAATTTATTTCATTATTTATTTAGATTACGGTGAACAATGACCAAATCAACATTCGAATTCGACATGGTTTCAATTCATTACGGGGATTTTTTTTTTTTTTTTTTTTTTGTGCTGTTATCTGGCGTGAAATCTCATTCTCATTTGAATAATTTCATTGAATATGGCAACGTTTGATGAAATAACATTTTGTATTTCGAAATGAAATCAAGATTTCATACGGACATTGATGAAATTGCTTGCAAAAAGCAATTTCAAAACGCTTCCAAATATACAATATGCAAATTGTTTAGCAAAATAATTTGCTTGGGCTTCTTTAATTTTCTGCAAAGCTTAAGATATTTTCCAAATAAAATGGTTTTTGTGTACACACAACAAAAAGAATATTCCAAAATGAATACAAACAGCAACATAAACTGAATGGGGAAATGGTGCGTCGAAATCATAAAATCATTTGCATTTTTTTGTAATATAAATGTTACAATCACATTGGCATTTAGTCACAAAATGACATTGAAACGATGAAAAGTGAGAAAAAGGCGAGAAAGAGAGAAATGAGAGAGACAAAGAGAGAGAGAGAGAGAGAGAGAGAGAGAGAGAGAGAGAGAGAGAGGAGAGAGAGAGAGAGAGAGAGAGGGAGAGAGAGAGAGGGAGAGAGAGAGAGGGAGAGAGAGAGAGAGAGAGAGAGAGAGAGAGAGAGAGAGAGAGAGAGAGAGAGAGAGAGAGAGAGAGAGAGAGAGAGAGAGAGAGAGAGATTGAGATACAGAGACAGAGACAGAGACAGAGGCAAAGAGAAATTGAATTCATCATTCTATGAATTGTTGAGTCATGAATGTCAAATATGATGAACAGAAATTTAAAAATACTCATTGGAAAATAGCTTTGTACAACAACATTGAACAAAATATTCCAAAATACATTGAAGCTTACTTCATACTTACAACCTAGGGGGAAAGAACTGAAACAAATTGTTGCAAATACTGCAAATGAACGCCAATAAGTATATGCGTATTGATACTGTTATTTGTGATTGCTACGGATAAGACGAAGCAACATGAAAAAACAACAACAACAATCGTTGTACAAATAATAGCAAATGCCTGCAAATATGCAAATAGTTCTTTTCCCCTAGCTTACAACAAATAAAAAGAAATTTTCGAAATATTTTTATTTACAACGATGGACGAAGAAAATCTCAAGTGGCCAAGTAACGAATGTATGTTTAAATATAATATTTTGCTTTTCTTGCCTTTTGTTTTAAGCTCTATCTGTGTGAAGAAAATCGTACATATTTTGAATAGATGATGTTTGGAACATCTAAAGCTAAAATTGTATCGTCCATTTTTGTAACTCGTAATTCTCAAAATAAATATGACAGCATCCTCCAAAAGTATTTTTGACGAAAAATTGCGATAAGCTCGCTGACAGGATGTGCCTGTATATACTTAACACGATTATCATTTGCTTTTTGCATTCACTCAATTTTACTGAAACTGGTAACATACTTTATTTTACCCAGAAATCGCAAAATGAAATGTAATAAATTATGTATGTGTGTGTGTGTGTGTGTTATGGTAATTGAGCATTTGCAGCTCACGAATATTCTTGATATGATATTATTCAGTTGGAGTTATTGGTGCGAAAAATAAGTTTCAATGTGCTTGAGATTTTCTTGAAATCATTTTACCGCTTATGGAAATTTTTTCTACACCAGATGAGGGTGGGAATGAAAGATTTTTGCATTTGTAATTAAATTGATAGCAAATCTGTTAAGTCAGTAGTACGATAGAATGTGTTCTATCGCAGTCTGTCTGTCTGTCTATCTTTGTGTATGCTTCTTTCTTTGGTTTTAGCGTTTGCAATTATTACCATAAATTAAGAGTGACGCACAAAATTAATCAACATACACACACAAAAATACACTCAAATCCACACACATCCGCATATATACGAACACCGTTTTGACGATGCCGAAATTATTTCAATTGTATGTGACGGTATTTTGGAAACAATGTTATTCAAAATATTACGTAACATAAATGACAAGCACAATAAATGGCTGCTACCAAATTTATAATAAATTTAAATCAAAAATATGTCTTCATATTTCACTTAATTTAGTGTAATTAATTTATTGAAATGAATTAACGCGAGACATTTTCAAAGCTTTATGAAAATGTGTATTGTCAGTAAAATTGCTCAGGAATTCTTGTCATGGTTAGTTACATACACGCACGCACAAACACATACACACACACACACATCAAAATGGCTCATCTAAATCAGATTTCAAATGAAACATCAATCACAAAACCATGTCGTAATAAAAAAAAAAAAATAATAATAATTGCATAGCGCATATTTTTCAAATTATCTTTGATGAAACTGTGCCTCAAGTGTAATTCAGAAAAGTCAAACGATGCTAGTTCAAAAAAGAATTTTATGTTTTCGGCCAGTCATATTACAAGTAATAATATAGCTTGCTAAGCAATAAGCATACTTGAAACATGAGAATATGCATACATAAACATGTTTTCATGTAGATGCTCACAATGATGATTTGGTTAGAATCTACAATGTCGTTGTTATCATCTAGTGAGAAAATTAGAAAATTCATTCTATGCCATTGAATTTGTAGAATCAATGCCAAAGGAAAAAAAACTTAAAACGCAATGTCATAAATTAGAGAGAGAGAGAGAGAGAAATGGAAAACGAAGAAGAAGCATCAAATTACGTATTTTCATTTAGGGTAAATTTGGCCTTTCCGTTCTGCTCATTTCGTTTTACGTCATATCCGTAGGTTTCATGGGAATTCTTCTGGTAATATAAGAAACCATATTAAAAAATTGATACGTAAAAATACCTGAAAAAAATGGAAAAATGAAAAAATGAAAAAAAGATGAAATTCGAGCTTATTATGATTAATATTAAACCAATTTTTTCCATACTTTATGATTTTGAGCAGAAAAAGACCGACCAAATAACTTGAATAAAACCCAATTACTCTGTCAAAAAAGGTTCTAAATGCTAAAGCATTTTACGAAATGAAAAACAAAAAAAAAAACACGAAAGCACAAACTTTAAAATGAAAAGTGATCCAAAGTTATTTTTGGCTCATCTCCACTTAAGAAAATTATAAACAAAATAATGAGTTGCGCAATTTCGACTAGTTGTTGACAATATTCAAGATTCATACGTTATACGTTTCAAGTTAGAAAAAAATGTAAATTTTAACCGCACACTATCAAAAGATAATGAATTTTATGCACAAATAATAAAATGTACACACACAGTCAACGATGGAGATGTAAAATCAAAATGTGTATATATGCAAGCATTGAAAATGCCGGAAAATTGATAGAATGGCATTATATTGCCGATGGCACAAAAGTCAGGAAAAACAGAAAACAAATTGAGTGTTGTTGACTGAAGTTTGAATTTACAATCCAATTTAAATTCACACAAGTATGTTAAACACATTCTTTTATGGGTTTCCACACACACACACACACATACACATACACATTTGAATGTGAGCTATTTTCTACGATTGGCCCATATATAATACTAAATTACAAGTGTGTATTGCATATTCTATTTCCGGTTTCATGAAAACTATTTGCACAATAAATTAATAAACACTTGCAATACAATGCACAGATACACTTACACACAGACACACATTCGTATATTCGGTATTATTTTGCATTACATCCGAAGCAGATATATATTGATATGAGCTTTTTTTTATAATAGATAGAAAAGGATTGCCTTTCGGAATATATTTCATGTGTCTCATCGACAATGGCTATTCGTAATGGTATGATGCAGTATGTTTGTTGGTGCATCTACGATATGTCCACTTGAAAATCATATTTTCTGCTCATCGAATTTGGCCACCAAACGATATTTATTCACAAATTGTACATTGCCTTGTACGTAGTATGCCGTACACGATGTTTCTAAACAATTATATTACTTGGCACATTGAACACACACACACACACACACACACACACACACACACACACACACACACACACACACACACACACACAACACACACACATTCCTCATTGTGTATATCGAGTTGAAAATTCCAAGATTTTTCATGAATAAACATGAATAACATTTATATTATGGATTTGAGAATATATCCAAGTATAAAAAGGAAATACTGCAATCTATGCTTCGATTGCTATTCATATTCAGAACAAGTTATTCATCTGGTGTCGATGAGAATGAGAAGGAAAGATTTTCTCAGAATGAGAGAATATTACCGCTTTCAAACATTTTAAATAGAAAAAGTTTTATTACATCATTCTGTCGATTGCATGTATACATCTTTTTACCAATCGAATGTTCTTTATTTTCACAGTTGCATCATGTAAATAATACAACATTTTAATTGCAATGTACAAATTATTGTTTCAGTTTATATTTATTCCATGCAATCTGATTCCATGATGATATTACATTCACTCAGTATCTACACCAATGTACATGTTGATTTGTTAATATAACATATTTGTTCATGGAAATATGTACTGAAACGAAGGCATTATCAATGCAGAATATTTTTCACATACAAAGAAAAATGAGTGTTATTTTCAATGGTATCAACTTCTTCGATTCTATTTAATCTGCTTTATATTCTCTTATGTTCAAAAATGTTGTTTTCATTAATTTTGGCTGGGATTGAATGTAATGTGACTCTTAGTGTGGTACTCGACAATGAATTGTGTCCGGTTGGTTTAATTTTGCAATTGAAAGAATGTATTTGCCAAAGGGGATAGATCAAAAAACATATTCAAAGGAATTTCAATTGTGTAACTTTCCATTTTCAAATCAAAATTGATGATTTCTCAAGCTCATTTGTTTTTTTTTTTTATAATTCATCAGTCGACAATTCATTAAAAACATAATATTTTAAGATTCCTGCAAAATAAAGTTGAATTTTCTACATTTATCAATCATAAACAATTTGTTGATTCGCATATATGGCCCCTTGACGATAATTCTCATTGTTTATCCATTTCATAGAAGGAAATGACAATTACATCTCAGTTCATTATGTTGAATCTTTTGTGCAACATTGATCGAGAACCGAGGAAATTAATGCAGTGTGTGTGTGTGTGTGTGTTTGAGGATATGTTTTGTTCAATTCTGTAACTGAATAGTTGTAAGTTTTAGAATTGAAAAGCTTTGAGATTCTTTGATTCAATAGAACTAAAAATCACTGTATATTTTTCGAATGTCATGACAGTTACAATGGCGCAACTTTTGTTTTTCTTAATTTGATTTTCATTGAATGTGCAATATCATCGATTCCCATGTGTATTGGGCCAACAGAATTGTATTTATTCCCATTTATATACACAATAACAATTTGGAAAATTTTGTACAAGACTTGAATCTACAATCTTCAAAGTGAATATGTATGTTCGATCGGCACACCAAAATCATTTACGTTTGCAAAATCATCAATCTTCAAAGGTACAAAATCCATATTTATGCATTTTTCCCAAAAAAAAAAAAAAATGTATTCGAATCAATAAAATAAACAATGTAAGGTAATCCATGGCAAATGATTTGGACTTTTATTCAATATCAATTGTATTTTCCAATTTCTCTCTTCTATGGCTTGTGTAATTTATATTCTGTCAGATGAGTTGGGAAGTATCATTTTGTGTTTGTAACTCTGATTTTAGCTGCATTCGTTGTAAGAAAATTTATTTTGCGGACGAAAGATAAATCGTGATATTGTATTTGTTGGCAAAAATGACTCACATATATGTATGTATACAATTGAACTGAATAAACTGACAGAACCAATCATTGATTACAGAAAATACAAATTGAAAATTTATTAGCAAATTCGTTGATTTACTTGAACATACAATGTGGCACGGATTGAAAATCGGTGACTATCTATTTGATTTTCGTGCAATCACACACCGGTAGCAATATTGAATTGGATATAATATTTTAGATTTTATGGAAGAAAATTGCATTGAAATTTGAATTTTCTGAATGGTTTACCATTCAAGATTTTATCTCAACATGCAACTGATACGTGATTCAAATATATTAGTAATATGCATTATGCAATATTGTTCACAAATATACATTAACTTATTATTACGATGAGTTTTCTTATCTCATTTCGCCCGATTTCAAAAGATGTACACAAAATAGATAATAATTAAATTTGAAACAATCGAAATAACTTTTACTAACTATATTAAGTCATAATTGGATTTTCGAAGCATTTTCAATGATTTTGTTAATTTTTACAACAGCATATAAATGATTTTCAATTAATCTTACTATATTTAACATGGACAAAGTTCCAATTCTACTAAAATCTCTATTTCATGAAGTAACACTATACATATTTTATTGTTTAAATAACCAAATTACAATTGAAAACTATTTTACAACGAAAAATACCAGTCAAAAATTTACAATGAAATCTTACCTTTAAAAATAAAAAATACCTTTTGTAAATATTCACATGAAAAATTGCGAAAATGTTGAATGAAATTCAAAAAGTTAACGACTAATATCCCATTAAAGTATGCTTGGGAATTATTTATCAAAATGATTTTCGCTAAGATAGTTGGATGAATGAAGCGTATATAAAATGAGTATATGCACCGTAAAGTATTGTTTTAAACAATGTGTAACCGAGATGTACCTTGAATATGAATTATTTATTACATAGAATTTATGTGTTAGCAACAGTGTCGGTCGGTCGGTCGGCGCATGAATCGGAGGTACATGAATCGGAGGTAGCAATGCACTTAGTAAATTTTAACTGTGAAACCTAATATATCAGTATCATTTTTTTAAATAAAAACTCCTTCATTTTAACTTTCACATAAATCGGATAATTGTAACCGAGAATAATACTTGTGAAAATCGTAAGATTCTACATTAAAATAATCAGCAAAATATCATTTTTAGATTCTTTAATTTTCGCTGAAAATTCACATTTGTAGCATTGCCTTTCTTGTTGTTGTTGTTATAATCTTTCGATAGCTGAACGTTTGCGTTGATAATTTCCACATAAAGCAATGAAGCTTTTTCAAGAGAGAGAGACGATGGAAAACCTTTTCTAAAGTCCATTTCGTATTTTCTACTCTTCACTCTCCTTAATCGGTCAGTTGTTATTCCATTTAGATTTTCGTTCTGGATATTTTTCAGCGCATGTATTTGAAATGCATGAACTTCGATAAATTCACGTTAGCTCAATGCTGGTAATGTTAACAACATGAACAACGTAAATTTGTAAAGTGTGAATAAAAGAGTAAAGTCATGGAACGAAGAAAGTCAACAAGGAGAAGAGTACAAAAAGAAAGGAATTCAAACCAAAACTAAAAAGGAATACTCTGTAGCTTTATACATTTCCCAAAAAAAAAAGAAGAAAAAAAAACCGGAAAAGTTTTGCTTTTATTCATTGGGTGTAATTGAAGGGCATTGTGTTTAGGGGTTTTCCGTTGATGCAATTAGATGAAACGGTGGAACATTAAATGGAATGGACAAGTCGTGCGATAAAGTTCAATGGTGAAATCAGTAATACTTTTTCATTCATTTCTTTGCTTGACTCCAGCTCATTTTGGACTATAGTGTAAAGATTTCATTGTCAATATGGTCACATCATGCGCAAATCCAATAAAAAAAAAAGCAGCTCTGTAACAAGGTGGTTGAACAGTGAACACACAATAAGTCCATGTCTCTCCATCAATTTTGAATTCACTTCCAACAAAACAATGCAATTCACTCTATGTCTAGTTTATGGTTTCTCCACCAAAAGATCCTTTCTCTTTATTTCATTTTCATTTTCATTTTATTTTTCTTCGTTTGGGGTTTTCTATTTTATTTTTGTGTTTTCATTTCACCTTTCGTTTTCTTTTTCGCTTATGTAATGACTTAATTAAGGGCAAATGTGAAACAAGGAAACCAGAAAAGCCTCAAGAACAGCTACTAATGCATGTTGCGAAACCAGTTGGTTGAAACCAAAAATACATCCAAACTCCATGCAAAACAGTCCGTTAATAAAATTCGCCCGTTGGTGGGAAAAAAGCGCACGAGCGAAAAAGCAAAAATACGGAGAAAAAAAAAATCATCACCTAAAGCATAATGACAAAGTTTTATGTGTATAATTAAACACAAGTCGCACAACAATAGTATAGAGTGCCTTTTCTTTTTCATTTCTTTTTTTTTCCATTCTCTATCTTCATCACATCGTTTGTTTTTCCTCTATACTTTCGATTTTTTCTCCTTTTCAAACTTCTGTTTTGAGAGCGGAAGAGAGAAATAGCGAGAAAAAAAAAAGCAAAAGAAAAGCACATTTGTCCTGTGGCTGGGCAAAGTTTTTTCCCTTTGAAATGAATCGAAATCAAGATCCTTTTGTTCACATTTAGTTTTTCACTGAAGATGAGCTCATTTTGAATGGAAAAATGCGTTAGTGAGTTCGTTTTGTGTTCACATCAAACAGATCGTTCTGCATAATTCACTGAATGTGTTTCATTGATGTGGCTTGAATTCAAACCGACCAACGATGAGCGACATCAACAACAACAACGAAAAAAAAAACTTCCTAACACATAATTTAAGCTATTCGTCTTCCGGTTCGATTAACGCACGTCTGCATCGGACATACAGCACTTCATCTCGTTTGTCCTTTGTTTTATTCATTTTTATGCAAATTTCTACCGAACAATTGTCAATTGTCTGGATGCAAATGGCAAAGAAATGGCAGAGAATATAATGTGCTCCAATTTCTGTATTCAGCATTTTTTTTTTTTTTTTTTTTTTTTTTTTTTTAGCTTAGTGTTCGGTGTTCAATGTTCAATTTTCACTGTCCGCACCTGTTCATCACACAGCAATCACAACCCAATACACTGATTCCCATTTTCATTGTAACATAATTAAATTTATTCGAATAATTTGCTTTTGTTTTAATGAATTCCTGTTCGGTTGATTTTCGTTTTGATGTTTTGTGTTGTTGTTTTTTTTTTGTCGGTCTCTTCTTGTTTCCATTTGAAAAATTAATTGCTATGCAAAACATCAGTTCCGATGGCAGCGGGAAAAAAAACCGATTTTGTTGTATTTAACTCGATAAACGAAATGGAAACGAAGGCATTCAATTTGCATTCGAAGTACAGTGTCGCCACTGAACCATAATGTTATTACAGTTTTTCAATACAAAATCGAATTTTCCATACGAAACAATGCATTTTGCATTTAAAATAGCAGTAGTTGGTTAGCACTGAAACAAAACTAAAGTTCAAATAATCTTAAGTGATTTAGTTTAGTCGGTTGGAAATGTTCAAACTCAAACTGATCGAAACAGAAGAATAAAAATATGCTGCCAACAAGAAAAAAAAAAAACCTCCCCATACACATTTCATTCGAATTGAAGTTTTTGACATAAAAGAACAACCATCGATTTTAAATACATAATAATCGTAGATGGCCGATGGCATGAATAAAATTTTCCAATTGTGCATCAGGAAAAAGGCGCTTGATAATAGAGTTTAAGGATAATAATACTTAAAAGTTTGGTTCGTGACCATGGCACGCGAAGCGGCTTTCGCGCAACGCATACAAATTGCCATTGTAAATCAATAAGATCAACTTGAGCGCAACACTTGAAATTAAGTTCGAACATTAAAAGCACCAACAACACCATTTGTACAAAATTCGTCGCTTTTTGCTCCATTCTCTCACTCATTTCCAATTTTTCTCTTTCTTTCTTTAAAGCTCTTTGGCTTGCCGAATAAATTTACCAATTATTTCTATTCATATTTCACTTGATATACCAACATAAAGTGCCTATCGAACGGAATTTAAACGAAGCAAAAACTATACCAACGAACAACTAAGTCGACGAACGGAATTTGTTTTCAGAAAATAATCAAACACCAAAATTACTCATAAAAAGCGCATCGTACCATTTTTCATTTGCTGTTATGCGCACAAATATCAACACAAGACGATGTAAAGAGTTAAAATAAAAATCTAAAAAAAAAAAAAAAAGATAAATATGAAACTCAACAAATACGAATCGTCTGAATACAAAATCCATAGCAGCGGAGCGGTACCGTGCGCCAAGCAACAAACCAAGACTTTTATTTCTCAGTGCACAAAGTTTTTAATTAATTTCAATGAATTTATTCAGTCGTTGTTGTTTTGGCATTGCTTTTTTCGGTGCTCACATTTTATTCGACAATGTTCATGGCTCCGCCCCTATTTATTCTTCTTCTTTTTTTTTTTCTTTTTTTTTTTGTTGTCTCTGTGTTTTACAGTAGTACTACTTTTCATTGTTTTAAATAAAACTATTGTTTTGGTTGTATCATCGTGCTTTTTCTTTTAACTTTTTTTTTCTTCTTTTGCAAAACTGCGTTCAGCAACAAGATTCTTTTTAAAATTGAATCACTTCCACTTTATAGTAATGATGACGGTGATGATGAACATCAATTTCCCCCGCATAATTTTTTTTCTTCCGTTTTGCAATGGATTTCGATTTAAATTAGTACAAATTGGTAGATCAAGTGCTCGAAATGATTATTTTTTTTTTTCTCCGTTTATCAAGTATTCGATTGAGATTTGCCGAATTGAGATTTATCATTGAACCGAATAACATTCATTGAACCGAATCTATGGAAATGAATTTAAATTATCTATTTGCTAGAGGATTTTGTATTATCACCATGATAATGAAATTGAGTGTGTTTTTCCCATATATTGAAATATAGTAACATACTTGATTCTCAAAAATGCTTTCGATATGCCAATTTGTTTGCGCAAAAATTTTGGATTTCAAATTTCATACATTTTTTCATATGAAATACAAAATCGTTGCTAACTCTATAATCTGCATAAAAATGAAGCTATATCAAGTGTCAATTATTTTTTCGAGATGATTTTTGAACGATGCTCATGATGAATAGCAATGTAAAAATCCTTGTAAATCAATTGAATACGTTTGTGAATTGCAAAAAAAAAAAAAAAAGAAAAAAAAATACAAAAAATTGGTTGTAAAACACGGCCGAATGTTCATTTCAATTCATAATGAAGATAACATTTTCAAAATGTCATCGAAACCAAATACATTATCATAAGAATCATTATAAATTCAGATATTATTCGGTTCAATGATATCAAATATTCAAGTGTCGTTTTTGATTTGGCTGAGTTTGCATCATCAACAAAATGTAAGTAACCGCATCAAATATGATATCATGTAATGGTAGCATGCAAATGAAACTGTGAGTAAGCAAGTGCAAGCAACGACTGAGTTTTTTAGAATAAAATAAGAGAACGGTCCAACGTTGAAATGATTTAAGTACAATGTTACAATGTACATGTCAGTTTGTACAGTGCATTGACCCACGCAAACAGAAAATCTATGTTCTTTTTAAAACAACATGACCATTTATCAACTTTGACTATTTCCTTTAACGTTGCTCAGAAAAGCTTATGAATCTGAAATTAATTGGGATCGTAACAAAGAATATTAATAATCTGTCTGACAATGCGTTGGTTGTTACAATTTAGATTTATTTTTTGTGGGTTTTAGTTTGACTACACAGGGAGTCTATTGAAAGAATGGCATTGCAAGTACTACCAATCAGCTGACAATCGCACACGATTTTTCCTAGGGGGAAATGACTCGCAGCGAATCCCAATTTATTTGCAAAAATATGATCAACAATTTAAAGATTCGCGTATTATACTTGAAAATGAATAAAAGATTCGCATTTGATTATGTGTTAAAAAGATGCGCATAGATACGCTCGCAATTGCAAATCTCTTTGTCAACTTCACATGTAAATAAAGATTCGTAAGACTCGTAAGATTCGTGAAAATGCTTTGATTTCTCTACAATTTTGAAAAGATTTGCAAGAGTCATTTCCCCCTAGGATTTTTCACCCTATGAAATGACTTGGCTATATATTCTTCGATTTAATATGAATGTTTTATCAAGCAACGAAATAAATAACACATTTAATACAGTTGACCAGAATGGCCACAGTTGAAATGTATAACATTTAATCTATGGATGCTGTTGCTGCTGTTGTTGCTGCTGCTGCTTCTGATGCTACTTTAGTAGCACATTGTACAATATGATGACTGTCGATGTTAAAACCTACACACTCATTCAACATACACATGGAGGCTAAACAAACAACGCAGCACTTTTTCCATTCATGCAAACATTGCAAGACTTTCTGCACTCCTATTCCTTGGTTTTGTCTTATTCTCTTCTTCTCTCGTTCTCAACATTTTTCTCACACTCTTTCATTCCATTTCCTCTTTCTTTCTTTCTTTCTTTCTCTCTTTCTCTGTTTTTTGTTCTCCCTCCTTTTGTCTTCCACTCATTCTTTCTTTTTCTTTCCACCGAGAATCTGCGAGTCTTTTACTTTTCTTTTTCTTTCTCTTTCTCAATTTCTTACCATTTTCCTCTTTCCATATAGTAGTCTTTTACCGTTTTTTTTTCTTTTCTTCTTCTTTTGCCATTTTCCGTATGAGAAGCTTTTAACCATTTACAAGCTTATGATCTGCACCGATGTACTGCAGTTTCAGCATGTGTTTCGCTCGCATTTTGGATTTGATCCACATTTCCTTCGGCTTTTTCTATTTCATTTCGTTCTGTTCTTTTGTATTTTGAGTTTCGGCTTCTGTATATGTATACTTTTTTCATTTTCCGTTTCTTATTTTCTACTTTCATCGTTGTCACTGCTACTATTTGCCCGAACTATTTTTTTGTTTTTTTTGTTTTTTCGTTCCTGTTTCGGCATCATTTATATAGCATTTGTTGTAAATGTTGCATAGCATCTTTGCCATGTAGTTTCTTATTTTTGCGGCAAATGTGCCATTATTTGTGCAATGAATTCGGTTTGTTATTCAGTTGAAGTGAATGTTGCCGATGCTTGTTTCACTACTATTTGCTTTATGCACTTTAAGATGAAAGCATACAATCTTTGTTTCCTTTCTTCTTTGCTTTGCTTTCACCCTTCATCCATTACATAGCACAGAGTTAGACTCCATTCGCATTTAATGCGATTCAATTCTTGAAGTATGCTCCCATCAGCGCACACATTATTTCTTCGCTATCTCCACCACTTTCGGCCACACTTTATCCTTCTTTATTATGGATTGTTGGTTTTAACATAGTTTGGTCGTTGTGAACACAGCAAGACTCCGAGATATTTCCTTTTTTTTTTCGTTTTTTCTCCTTTATTTATATTATAATAATATTCATCGTAAATTTTTTTTTTGCGTGTTGTCGTCCACGCGTATAATGGAAACGCTGCAGTACATGTGGACAGCTTTTTAAAATGAATGGGTAACGCATCGCATGTACTTGGCTGAGGAAAAAAAAACAGCAACAACAACATTGAAACATTGTACAGAATGGAACTATGTGCGCGGTGCGCACACACATGGAATATTTCGCACTTTAATCTGCTAGATTTGAGTCTCTTTTGCGTTTTTTTTTATGCACAATAACTTATTTGTTAAGAATATTTTCACTGAATACTATTCCATGTATTAAATCTAGCCACAAGATCTTTCGTACAGCGACGAGAATGAAATTCAGCAGAAGAAAAAGAAGAAGAAGAAGAACAAGAAGAAAAAAACTATTCTATTAAATTTTATGCACGAGAGCAATGTTCAAAATCTGATTTGTGGCTTCAATTTTATACGATGCAATGTTAAAGTAACGAAACTTGTCAAAAATGTCTTTTAACTGTGAGTCGCTGGTGCTGCTTCTGCTGCTGCTGTGTTTGTATTTGGAGAGCTATTTTGATGGATCGAAAATTCAGCAAATGGGATCGCAATATCACATTTTTACGAGAGTTCATGCAGTGTGTTGTATGTTGAATGAATGGTGAAAAAGACGAAAAAAAAAAAACGAAAATGAAAATTCAGAAAATTACGAATTATGCAAGAATTACATCTATCTTTTATGTTTTTAAACTGTACGAACCGTTGCTGTTCTATTTTACGAGTTTTATTATCATTTTTCCATTGCCAAGACCGAACACACAATTTTCAGTTTGAAAAATTTCAACATAATTCCACTCATTCACTTTTCGCTATAGCGCTCAATACATTTACTGCATCATAATTCATAGTATGCCGGGGAAAATTTTGTTTAATTTTTTTTTTTCTCTGCCCATCTCTGTGCATTGCTTCGTAAGTGTTTTTCAATTCGTGAATTTTGGTTTTCTCATGAAGTTTTACATCTTCTTTCGTTCTTTTTTTTTCTACTTCTTTTTTTTTCTACTTCGACACTGCCGGAAGATAATGCATAAATAAATGTCTAAATTGAAATCCGGCATGTTAAATTGTATGCATGCGGGATCATGGCATGCTTTCGATTTTTTTTTTTTTCTTTTTCTATCACATTTTTCCTTTTTTTTCGGTTACTCTCATTTCTTATTCTCGCCATATCAACGCTGTTTTCTTAAATGTTTTCAATTTACCCCCCCCCCCCCACACACACACACATACATGCACACACAAAATGAATGAAAGTGGAAGCGCTATTTCTTGGATGCAAAAGAATGCCGAAAACAAATTGAGTGCACATAAAATGAGAACGGATACAAGTTTCATTTCCCATCATTTTTCTTTCTCTTTTACGAAATGCACATACAACTTGTGTGTTCGTTCGTATGTGTGTGTCTGTGACCATCTTTTTGTGGAGTGAAATTATAAACAATACTTTGAGCCAACAAATGATTCCAACATTTATTCATTTCTTTAGAATTATCAGAGTGTTCATGGGCATTCATTTTTCAGTTGATTTGGCCCTTTGATTTCAAACAATTTCCAAATTATGCTTTATACAAATGTATAATCCACCCATGAGAATTACAACCAATACTTGAGCGAATTTGACTCTTCGATGCAATCTTTATATAATGCTTTGGCTTTAATTTTTGCTCTCTTTGCAAAAACTTGCGCCATTTCAAAACTTTGAGGAAAACACTAAACTAATTTTGTGATGCGCTTGTAGTTTTTTATACTGATGATTTGATTCTGGGTACTAATCCATAGTTTAAATAGTTTCAACAACAAAACATATTATCTGAAATCTCGATGTACATTGTTGGAAATAATAGCAGAGACAATGAGTGTTAGTAAGAGTAAGAGAGCGTAAGAGAGCGAATGTTAGACAGAGTGAGACAGACAAAGAGAGATAGAAAGAGAGATAGAGAGAGAGGGGTAGAGAAATAAATTGATAGAGGAAGAGAGAGAAAGAGAAAGGCGGATAGTTATTCACATGTTCGATGATATCATCGTGTAAATACCTTCATTAGAGCCCAAGTGACTAAACCGATTTTTGGTGGTGCCTTTTATGCAACAATAAATGGCATCCAAATCACGTTCGATATAAACCGAGCTTCGGCTCGTACGTATTTTGTGTGTATGCACATACACACATACACACATACACACACACTTTCAAGCCACTCATTTTGTTATGATAATGTAAATTTATCTGTGATGACATTGTTGCCAACAGGCGAAGATCAAGCCAATTTAATCATACTATACACACATTAACAAATAAGTCTAATAATATCGGTGTGAATTTTGTCGCAGTTTCCTCGATGAAAAAAAAAAACACTGAACAACCAACTATTTTGTTGTATTATTATGGGTATATGTGTGTATGTGTGTGTGTTGATGATTGTTAAAACAATGGCTAATTTGCTCTGCACAAGAGATGAAAATGTGTATCACGTTGGGTAATGAGGACATAACCGAAAAATAAATTGTTTATATTTCGTCGATATTATTGGATTAAATCGCCTTTGACAAAATGCTCTTTCTCTGTATCACATGTGTGTGTGTATGTGTTTGTGTGTTTGTGTGTGTCTCTCTCTGTGTGTACAATGGTGAATCTCAGTTCATCCATTTTCACTTTAATTTACTAATTTGTATACAATGTTTTTGGCACGCCAAACCGCTCGAGCAAAGCTTGTTAAAATAATTGCTTAATTTATAGTAATCACTATTGGGAGAATGGCAAAGCAAAAGGTAGGCCTGAATAAACCATAAAACCAATTTTAGCTCCAATGGATTCATTGTGCCACAAAGGCGATCCTCTAAATAAACTCCCACTCATTTCTCATTCAAGTAAATTACTTTGAAAAAAAAAACCTTCACTTTTATCGTACAAATATTTTAATATTATGTAAAACAACAACATTTTAATCCACTTTATCGCTTGATGAAGCATCCAAATTGAATTATTTGCTGAAGTAGCTAAAATGCAAATCACAT
The DNA here is from genome assembly GCA_029041755.1 of Resseliella maxima. NCBI lineage: Eukaryota > Metazoa > Arthropoda > Insecta > Diptera > Cecidomyiidae > Resseliella > Resseliella maxima. The sequence continues at coordinate 572,876 of JAQOWM010000828.1, read as the reverse complement.
GCTATTTCAAGCATCTAAATTGGCCAAATAGTTCATTGTCTTGACTCGTATGATGAAAACTACTCGGATTTTTCTTTTTCTTTCTCTCTCTCCCTCTCCCTCTCCCTCTTTATCTTCAATCAATACATTTGTTCAAAATCAATTCAATATCTATTTAATATTAAAAATATCTCCATGGCATCATTCGGAAAACATTGCAACGTTGGATAAGAATTGGAATCTAGGTTGAATGGTATGAAAATCTTTGAGCGCATTGGCATTTTCAATCCATAATATCATTATGGTCGTTTTTATTGCGATTAGTTTTACATTTATCTGAAGATTTATACATTTTCTCTGCCATTATATTATCATTTCCATTTCAGATATTATTGAGAATTGCACAATATTTTGGTTTTGGTATTTATGCAATTTCAATATGTCTTTGTGGGTTGACTTATCACCAAATGATTCTCTGTTCGTTTTATCTTTCTCTGTTCTGTGGTATTTTATTGATGTTGGTTTCCAGTGTGCATTTTATTATGAATGAAAGGAAAACTGAAAATAACGGAACATTTATCAATGCAATTTTAAATAGAAGCAATTTCTTTAGATAATGATAAAAACAAAATTGAATGACCGACAGACAGATAGACAGAGCGAACAAACAAGGCGACATGTGAGTTGAAAAAAACGAAGCAAGTGTAAAATTCACCGCAATTGAACGTTGGCGGCAAAGATTCCAATCGCACAAAGCACATAGTTGGCATTTATTTTGCAGAAAGTCATAAATTCCATCATGCCATTGAATCGGTGAACATCTTGTGATGAAAGAGCTTGAAGAAAAGTTAGTGGGCAAAGGCAAAACAGCGAGAGCGTCACATGAGAATAAAGTGTGAGATGGAGATGGAGATGGAGATAAAGATGGACATGGAGAGAGAAAGAGAGAGAGAGAGAGAGAGAGAGAGAGAGAGAGAAGAAGAAGAAGAAGAAGAAGAAGAAGAAGGAGGAGGAGGAGACGACATTGCTTGAAACTTATATAACTGGGTCGTAAGAATATTGACGAATGAGAAAAATACATTTGGTTCACTTTATTGCGCGTAAAGTGGAACTCATGGTGTGAAAATTGATGATGACGAAGACAAAAAAAAATGGATGTCTTCATTTTGTCTAGTTTCCACTGCACTTTCAATTATTAAATTAACACGTAATTGGATCAAATGGTGGATTTATCGAGTTTTCCAATTTTTTTTTTTTCTTGCTTCGCCACTACTGTCACATTAATTGGGTTATTTATTATCGACCGCAGAAAATGAATGTAAAAAAAAAAAGTGCACTCGAATTGCGTTCAAACTTAATACAACTTCCACATTCTATTTCAAGTTTTTCACAATCTGAACCAAAATTTGGTCAAAAAAAAAAGTGCTAAACATACATTTCCCTTCCACATTCTATTAAAAGTTATGAGTAAATCGACAACGAGAAAAGAAGTAGAAAAATTCACATGACATTTTTGCCACCATACTTTTGCGCAGCAGTCCTTTATCATCTTTACTCCGCATAATCCGTACCTATGTCTGTGTCCTGATTTCGTATTATCCTTTGGTAAGGCAAATGAGAGAATACGCTTGAGCTTAACTTTTTCATTTCGAAACTCAAACAAAACTGTAAGAATTACGCACGTCACTAGCATTCGCTTTCAGTATGAAAAGAAAAAAAAAAAGCATTCTTGAAAAACTCAAACTTGGGCAGCTTTTATCCTGATGTTTCTTTTTCACAATTTGCTCATTCTATTCATTTTTCTCGACATGCCACGATGATAAGTTCAGCAATTGTTCCATTCTCCAGCAAATTTTGTTTCAATTAAAGTTTTAGTCGGAAATTCTCGTGTTTTTCTGTTCTTTTGATGCTTTCCCATTGGGCCAACACTTTCCAAGGGATTTCTTTTATGCTTTTGTAATGTGCGTGTTTGGTAAGGCTGTGTCGTCTTTATTTTGGGCCGGATTTGAACTTTGGTTCAATTGATTGCTGTAATCAAACTAATCCATGTTACAAACTTCAAAACCAGCCAATTTTTATGGCTCCTATGATAAAATGTACTTGAAGCGATTTTTCTACCTTACGAATTGGCCAGATTGAGTTCGGAAAGTACACTTTTTTTTTATCGTAATACCATTATTTATGGAGTTAATTTTGGTTTAATTCTTGTTAAAAGTACAGTTCAATAAATTTCATCTCAATTCTTTTTCGAATTTACAATCTTCCTTTTTGGACATTTTTCGTATTTTTTTTTTTATCGCCAAATGGAATATCCTAAATTTGTAGACAGCTGCGAATGCACAATGATTAACAATAAATGTGACACTACTCAAAACAAGTCATCGAAGTTTGTTTTTTTTTTCTTTCATGCTAAACAAAAGCGTTTCATTCATTTGCGCTTTATTGTTTGCAGATGTCAGTACCAGGTCAAAAGAGAATCTTCTCTTTGATTGTAATAACATTCGACAAAGTAACTGCTTTTCGATTTATTCAAATAGAAAAGTTCTAAGTGAATTTTCTTTGCTTTCACTTTCCAATGGCGTTTCTTTTTAATCAAATTCAAGATGCAAGTAATTCAATTACGTATAATTGAAATTTTCTCGTGAAAACTTGAAATCAAATATGCAAAGTGACAAGAAAATGAAAATTGCAACATTGTGAAATGGTTTTAATTATGGTTAGCATTTACTTCAACATATTTTTCACGGGGCTATACATGTTGAATAAATATTTGTGGAGTTTTCAGGTAGAATAAAATGATACATTGAATTTAATGAGTAAATACGCTCAAGAGAACTTCAAAAAGAGAGAGAGAGAGAGAGTGAGCTAAGTATTAACAAATGTTTTAAATTGTAATTTTACAATGAATTCAATTAATGTAACATTGTTGTTAAGATTGTTTGTTTGTTTGAATATGAATCCTTTTGATTTTGTTTCTTTAATAAAACGTCTAAGCCACACAATTTGAATGCATTTTGTTGCTCTTCTACATACAAGTGCGGTTCAGACGGAAAAAAAAATCATACACACATAAACACTGAGAAATTGTGTTATTTGCGATAATTCATTCATTTGACGAAAGTGGTTACAATTGCTGTTTGTTCAATTTTCAAATACGATAAAGTGTTTCTGTGATCGAGTGAAATTACTCCTTTTACTCCAGCTGAACTGCGCTACCATTTTTGAAACGGGAAATTGTGCGGAATGAAGCAGCTAGATTTTTAATGAAAAAAGAAATCAAGTAAAAACCATATTCTTTGACATGGCGAAATAAATTCCATTGCCTGGAATTTACTTTTTTTTTTTTTTTGAACATTTTAATTTAAATTTATTTGGCAATTATGAAATTTCTCCTTTTTAACATATTCTTGAAATTTATTTATCATGCGCGTGTGTCATCAAATTGCAAATTACTACTAGCAAGACCGCCGACATGAACGAAAGTAATTTTGATAATTTGACATTCCCCCATTTGTGGATTATTCAAGTGTTAACCTCTGCCACAAGAAACATTCATCAGGCTTTTGATCATTTTCATCTGGTTTATTTTTTTTTTCGCTCTCTCTCTCTTTCTCTCTCTCCTCTCTCTCTCTCTCTCTCTCTCTTCCGAAATGAGAATTATATGCATGTTCAAACATTGTGATAACATATGTGTATACGTGTCAAAATTTATGCTTTGAATTAAACTAATGCGTTTCGATTTTTGCTTTTCTCATTTCAGGTAAATACATTCGCTCCGTAAAGAATATATGGTTTGAATCATAGGTTATGTGCATGGAATACGATGTGAAAACCGTTAATCTTGGAATTTTGTAAGTAAGTAAGAGTCGGGAGAAAAGTGCAGGTGCATCTTGAAATCATAAGTTATGAGAATATTTCATAGCAATATATATGTGCATTGTACACATTTGTATTTTATACTTATCTGGATGAAGAAAATTTGTGTGTGTGTGTGTGTGTGTGTGTTGTATGTGTTTGTATGTATGATAAGAGATTCAATTGCATTTCAATTGCTCTCTTTTACATTCAAAGTTCTCAAGATATATAAAGTGTATTTAAGTGGAAGAAATATCATGGAAAAACAGGTTTTCATACCGGAAATAATAAGTGAACGATGATATGAATTTACAAGGTAACATGACAGTTTGTGAAAGCAACATTCGGTTCAATGTGTCAAGAAGCATATGATTTAAAACATTGATATTGCTGTTAAAGTGAAACAAAAATAAAAAAAAGAAAAATGAAAAATGGTAAAACTACACCCAAAAATTCCACAATTATGAACACACTCACTTCACTAAAGACAAACTATGATCATTCATGCTTAATATTTCAAATGCCATGGAAAACACTTTTGATGAGATCTTGATTTTAGTTTTGCTACTTAAAAGGTATTTCATGTCGAAAAACTATGCATGAAAACCATTTTTCACTGGCAAAATATTCTCTCAACTCAATTTCGCTTATGTTATCCAATCCGTTGCATTTCAAAATGTCGAACTTCGCTACTACATATTGAGTTGTACTAGGTAATAAGTTTTCATTCTCACGCCTACTGCAATATTTCACCTGCATCTTTCGAAAATTTCATCTCTATTGCATGATACTTTAGATGCACTTGAATATTCGAATGTTCGCGTACATGCGCGCAGATTCACATTATACAGATCTTCTTCAATATTACTTTTCACATAGTTGAATCTTGAAACATCGTCTCAGATTTTCCACTATTGCATTTAACAAGATGGAACCAGAACCCTTTCTACACAAATGCCATACCATGTTTCACGCTTGTTCGTTCCAATTTACCATATGAAAGATGAAGAAAAGAGAGAAAAAAAAAATCCACTCTGTTTCGCACAAACACACACACTCACATACACATATGAATCAAATACGTTAGTTCGCGCAAGAGAGCCTACTTAAAATGCCATTTCATGTACTTGTAAAACTCACATATTTAAGTGTGTGTTAGAGAACGGGACTTTTCAAACCAATTCACTGCAGACTCACTAAATCAATGCAGTTTTAACTCGTGTCGTCTTTATCGTTTACATTTTCGGTTATTTTAATGTTGGGCTAAAGTGCATTCAGCGAGCGGCCACAATAAAAAAAAAAATATTGTTCCGTGAAAATAACATCAACATCGTACGCAATAAATATTATGTGGCAAGAAATTTCCAACATCTGTACACAAAATATTTGCCACAAAATTACTTGGAAAATGCATTTTAGTCAATTTTAGTGCATTTTTTCAACAAATCACTTTAAAACCATTATGTATTTTCAGCATTTACTAAACAAAATTTCTCAATTGCTGAACTTCTGCACATGTATTTGAAGTTCATTTTGTAAGAAAATACACAAAATTTCATTTCAAAAAAAAAAAAAAAAAAAAAACTTCTTGTTATTTTACTTCATTAAAGAATAAAAACTTGCAAAACCGAGAAATTCTTGCCTTTTTAACTTATAAATATCTTAATGACAAATTTTGCATTTCGTTGAGCAAATAATTATTTCAAACTTTTTTAAAATATCCAAGAACTACTCACCGTTCTCAATTTATTTTTTTAAAGTTTCCGCGAGGATTACATGATAGTTTATAATATGCGCGTTGTTAATGAACTTTGTCTGACAGATGTTATAAAGAAAAAAACTCTTGATTTTGATCACAAAATTGAAAAATGAATATTACTGTTTTGATTCAAAGAAGCAGGTTCATATCAAAGTTTTTCAAAAAAAAAAAAAAAAAAATGTGCTCAAAAATATTTGTTTAAAGTCAGTGGAATGGATTGGATTTAACGACATTAATTATTCTCAATCAAAATTGTAAACATATTCTGTAAGAGTTTTTTGTTCAACCACTGTGAAAATATTTCATTCCAAAAATCATTACAAGCATTGTTCGATGGAAGATGTAAAGTTTTATCCAAGTCACTTTTCTGATAAAAATTTTCCAAAGGAAAAATGATAAAACCAAAACCAAAAACACACAGATACATACAAAAAAAGAATTCCACTACGAAATGAGAATAAACGGAAAGGTGAAAGAGATATTTAAAACTATAAACTTCGTAACGTATGTCTTACATCTCGAAAATGAAATGGTATTTTCTCTAAAGAAATGTTGAAATCGTTACATTTAAGAATTCTAGAGCGACAATTTCTTTCGAAATGTTTTCCCTTTTAATTTCAGTAAAAACATTTTCTTTATACATTTGCCCGTAAGCATTTTCCTGATTGCAGAGCACGTGATTGTATGACGAAGTATTTCATTTTTATTTCCTTCACTTTCATGCTGAAAAAACAAAAACAAAAACAAAAAAAAAAAAAACGAAAATAAAAAACAGAGAAGATGCAGAGAGTATAACACACCGAAACGCAATCGTTCCACATTTTTTTACGCTTGTGTGAATGGTAGTTTGCAAGTTGAAAGAACAAACAACTGGGTGGTAAAATGAAGACAAATAACGATAAAGTGAAATGATGAAGCAACCAACATATTGCATAGTGAAAGGAGAAAGATATGCGAACGAGCGGCGAGAATAGAACAAAAAAAAAAAAAAACAATCATCTTTGAGAGAAAATTGCATAAAATACCTACGATTTTTTTTTGTTGTTGTTGTTCTTTCGACGCTTCCATCTTTAGCGGCAATGTGGCACAAACACAAGTGGAATTCATTAATTTTCCACTTTGTTGTATTCCACGAGCGAGCAAACGAACGAATGAAATGAATGTTACAATGCATAATGGTTTTGGTGCTGCTTACCTTCCTCTTAAATGACATGAAGGGCAAACTTTTTGCCGTTTCGAACAGTAAACTGCGACGCCCAAGTGGAAGAATTTTATACACATCAACATTGAACCAAAGTCACAAGACATTCCACCAATCTTCGAGTCACCGGTTCTAAATAGGCCATATGGTAATGCTCCGACTGATATACGGATGCAATGGATGATTCCATGGTAAATGCGGTGCTTAAAATGAAACGAACAACAACAACAATAATAATGACAAAAACCAACGAGCAACCAACCTCTTGTGATTTTACACACATATGTTCAAGCATGAGTGCGTCGACTACTATCAGTCTTCAATGATGAACCACAATGTATTTTCACATGAGCATTTGAAATCCTTGACACCGCGACTTGAACACACATCCGCTATTTCCAATGAGCATCAAGAAGGCATCGCCCTCACATATTGCACCGCCACTTAGTAATTACATGTTTTTATTTTTATTACTTCATTTTCATGTTCATTCATTCGAAGATTGTGGAATGTATGCGAGAAAACTTTCAGCAACTGCTTGCTATCTTGGTATTTTTCAATTTTTCAATTTTTTCTTTTGCCATTTCATAAAACAACAAAATATATTAATGAAATAAAATAAGAAAACGTTCGAAAATGTATGGGAAAACATGTTCATTTGCCAATCAGATTTATTCAATTCAATTCAATTTCGATGCAACAATTTCCATGAACTATATTGGAAATTTTTGCTCCGGTATTTTTGTAAATGATATTTTGAAAATCAATTATGTAAATACGAAAAGACTATCGTAATTTTCAATTTAAACAACAATTCACGATTGCGTTGTACAATTTCATCAACCGCAAACCTGATAATTGAGCAAAATGCCATAAAATTCTATTAAATCAAACAAAGTCCTCAATTGTTTTCGCGCTTAAATGCATCAATATGTTGTGCATGCCCTCTGTCACATGCAAACACACACACACACATACACACAAAGGTAGGCACACATACGACAATTATCTATTATAAATTCATGAATATGTCATCCACTTGTGTTTATGCAATCCACTCGTATGTTGCCTTTTTCTAGTGAAATCACATTCAAAATGCTGAAATGCCAGAACGGCATATGAACCACACATGCATTCATTTACTCGACACACACACATATATATATACATATTTTAATGCGATAATTTTATAAAACTATCTCCCTTCGGCAAGCTAAGCGTGGCATCGTTTGAGTTGTGAATGTGCAACAGCAGCAGGCGCTGAAAACATGAAACAAATTTCAACAATACACTTAACCGCACAATGGAGAATTTAATTAGTAGATATATGAGCGGCTGGCTCTCGATTGCTTGCGGTCGATGCGTCTGCTACTTATGATGATGACACAATTGTATGCAGAAATAGGTGAATCGTTATTATGATGCGAAAATCAAGATACGTTTTATTTTTGGATAACGACGATATCCACAGTTTTAGTCGTTTAGCGAGCGAGCGCAGTGCACACACACACACACACACATACAATGTGAACAATGTAAACTACTGTTAGTATTCAGAATACGTTCATTGCAACTCTGAAAATATAGATATGCGCTTTTAAAAGTGGATGAGAAGAAGAACAAAATGGAGAGAGAGAGAAAAAAAAGCAATTGCATGCCGGCGCATTTCAATATGTGCGCATTTATTATTGAAACAAGAATTAGAATGGCAAACGTTGCATGCAGTCGATAACAATTCTCATGTGGCATTTTACCATTGGTTTTAGTTGCGGCTATTTTGCATCGTGTATTTTATAATGCCGAATATTTTCATTGTGAATGATGTGTGCACGTGCGCCCGAAAATTTACAATTCAAACAAGTGAAATTGCTTTGGTCAGCTAAATTCAATAAAATTTTCTTTAGTTCACAATCGCTAACAATAAACAATCGATTCCAGAGTTTTGTTAATACATATATAGCTCTTTTTCCTTTAATAAAAATTCCATCGCTTACGGTTCTTGAGAATTGAGAATTGAAATTTTTCAATTTATCGATTCCATTTGTTGTTCGATATATCATTTGGTCTCTTAGAAATTGGTCAAAAATTTCATAATTGAAATGGTTCTCACAAACCTATACAATTTGATACTAAATTTGCCAATCATCGAATCATTGTTTCACATTTTGATTATGAACATCAACCAATCGCCCGCATAATTCCATTTTCGCCCGACATTCATCCTGGATTCACTTAATCCCCGATCTAATTCTCTTTTCCATTTTCAGTTTCAATCGATTTTCAAAGGAACAAAACAACAACAAGCAAAAAAAAAAAAAAAAAACAAATGCTATAAATGAATTTGTATCCCTTTTTGTACTTGTTCAGCTTTTGTTTGGACTCTTTGTTGTTGTTGTTGTTATTATTATTGTTTTGTTTTTGTTTTTTGTCTATCATCAGTTGTGCAAGTGTTGTTGCATGGTTTCATTAAGTTTCATTTCACTGTATTGTGTTAATTTTTTTTATGTCTTCTTCTTAAACGAGATATGCATACACAATGGGAATTTGAAGCAGTTTGCTGACGCTTAAGCAGCCAATGATAAACATCGAGCTATAAAAATAACGTAGCTAGTAATGGATAACGACGCCTCATGAATGTCTACTTTAATCCAATGCCAATGGAATTGTTTTTGGTTTGCCCGGGGCATTTTCGTATGTTAACGAATTCTATTGAATATGCGTTGGCTTCAATGCAATCGATTCTTTAGCAAAATTTAAGAGAAACAAAAAACAACATATATAAATGAAGCGAACAAAAGGCTCTGCGAACTGGCACTTTTTTTTTTTTTTTAAATCTGTTTAAATCGATTTGCAGTGCAAAGAATGCAAAATTACATTCAAACTTCATTCGAAATGCGTTTCCGAATGCTTTTACCAGTTTAATAGAGAAAAAAAAAAACCAATTCAATGCATTACAATTGGCTACATCGAACATACAGTGTCTGTATGTTTGTAGTCGAATGAATGATGGAAAAAACAATTATTACTTTGATCTTTCGTTTGAAAGCTTTTTGCCGATGGTTTCTTTTTCACTTTGGCAAATCTTTTTTATTGCAAAAAAAAATGGTTTACGTTTGCCAAATAGTTTCTTTTTTTTATGGTTGAAATACAGTATTGTATACAACAAATACCACATAAATATTTAATATGTTGCCGCTCTGACAACCTTTCATTTGTTCTGCATTATTGCAAACTAACAATGTCGGAGGAAAAACCCGTAAAAATCAGTTTAAAAGAAGATGGCCAACATCCAAGGCAACATGTGCCCTTTGCAAAGATTTTAGGAATCCAACAGATGTTAGTTGAAATTGAAATGAGAAATGCAAACGAATACACACATAGAGACGACAAGCTCTCTCTCTCTCTCTCTCTCTCTCTCACTCTCTCTCACTCACTCTCTCTCTCTCTCTCTCTCTCTTGTCTCTCTTGGGTAAATACATTGAAAATCAAAATTCATTGAAATTTGTCTGGTTCATTTCGATGACCATGTTGATATGAATAATATTATGCAAGCACCAGTTCAAACAATGAATTGTCAAAATATTTGTGGATGCCAATGGCCATGGTTGGTGCCACTTTCATTCGTCATACATTTTGAAAAACATATGTTGAATTTCAAACGGTCACATCACATATATTTGATTATTTGACAAGCATGTGTATGGTTTTTAATCAATATATTTTCTATTGGTCAAATATTTCTCTCGTGTAAATCGCATCAAATGGTTACATTTTATTTTCTTTTTTTTTTCTCGATCAAATGGAAACTAAAGAATCAATAAATGCCAAATGTTTTGAATTTCCAATTGAATTTTGTGGATGCAATTGGTCGGTATCAGAAATTTGATATTTATATGAGCGATGTGTTCTTTTTTTTTTTTCTTCTTTAAATGTTCAACAAATTCATTAACATATTGGCTTTTCTCTCTGCGGTCGTTGCGATAATAATGGTTTTAATAATTTTATTAAATGAAAGCTACTAAACGGGTTTTTTGTCTCTGGTTTGGATTGGTTTTGCGCAAAATTTAAAACCATTTATTCATTCAGTTCTATAGAGTCATTTATTCAGTCCATGTTAGGCTTTAATTTATCACATTTGTACATAGTCAAATATGCAATATTCGGATATTGCAACGGATCTTTGCCCGGACCACATTTTTTATGTTAAATATTTGGTGACGAATATATAGGCAACATTTTTTTTTTTTTATTTTGAAAAGTTGCAAAAACAACAAAAAAAAAATCATTAAAAATATACAATACAACCATATATTCGTTATATACACCATTGGGAGTGGGAATATTTTTCTCATTTTTGTTATTTTTGATCATTTTTTTTTTTTTTTTTTTTTTTGCTCATTGACCTAATTGGATTTTAATATTGCACGCCAACTCATACATTTTATCCATTTTAATGTAAATACAATATATTTAATAAAATCAAAGTGGTTTTCGCAGCTAAAGTGACAAATATTTAAATATTTACCAAATAATAAAAAAAAAAATTAAAAAAAAAAAAAATACGATTTTCAATCGACCAATTCCGGTGCATTAGCGGAAAACTTGGGTCCAAGAGTTCAATCAATGAACTCTATTTGATTAAAATGTGCATGATGAGATCAAATTGCTGTTTTTTTTTTTGTGTCTTCATCGATAAAATACTAAATTCGGATATCATGTAGACATCATTTGAATTCGAATTTGATGAGAAATGAATCAATAAAATAAAATGTGAATAAAACATTTTATTGCATGGCTCCGCTGATGGCTTTAAAACACAAATCATTTCATTGAACTTTTCTATGTTCGCATAGATTGGAACAAGCGAGATTTTCAAATCAAGATAAAAAAAAAAAAAAACAATTGAACATTGAAGCAAATTTTTCGTATGAAATAAAATTTTTCTTCAAATGAAATACGCACAAGCATTTATGAAATGGTGTGTTTTTTGGTCTAATTCAAAAGCTCATAGAAATTGTAATTTTTTTTTTCTTTGCATAGAACAAGGGACATTGTTCCGTTCATCCACTTTATGAAAATAATGAGTAGCAGCCGTTTTGAAATGGTCATCGTCTTGACTTTTGCCATTCTTTGCAAGGTGATTTGAGTCCATGACTCTCTCTCTGTGTGTGTGTGTTCGTTGGTAAAATGCTGTCGAAAGATTACCATTTTGTTTCGATATCATCATTTTCTTCGACATGAAATTCCATTTGTATTTGCATATTTTTACTATTTTATCCAAACATTTTTTTTTTTTTTTTTTTTTTTTGCTATTTCAGTCATTCAACAACAGCAAAACAAGATAAAGAAGAAAAAGAAGAGAAAAAAAAAAACATATCGCTCGCTTTCAATTTAAATGCAAAATATCATGGAACATTTGTTTCGATTGCGATTCGACCCTCTTGAGAGTAATTCAATAAAAAATTTTGCAATAAAAAACATTTTTACATTGCTCTCGCATTGAGAAAACTCTCACACTTCTGCTCGAAAAACTCAGTCAATTATTGTTGCGAAGTGTTTAGCCACTGTTGAGCGAATAGAAAAACAAAGGAAACAAAAAATTCACTTTTAACGATGGTGTTTTGTTTTTATTTGTAACAAAAAAAAAAAAAAAAAAAAAATAAATTGTTTCCATTTGAATTGATGCCAAGCATGAATTTGTGGCTTTCGTTCGATATTCATTGAATTTGTTCAATGCCGATGACTGTGATATCAACTGTTAATGATTGAATGAAGGCAAAATCAGAACGTTTCAAACGCGAAGACTAATTGCTGGTTGACATGTGTGTTTAGAAGGAAAAAAGTTTTTTTTTTTTATATAAAAATGTGTGAATTTGCCAGAGGCTAATTGCTCGAATTCATATCAACATACCATAAAACCACACGCATTAGAAACAATTTATTTTGAGCTGAGTACTTCAATTAATTTGGATTGTATATTATTTAATTGAAATGTAGAAAATTGCAATTAAGATTTTTGTGTAAAATTCCTTCCTGAAGATTTTAAAATAGCGGTTGATTTGTTGTCATCCAAGAAAAGAACGCTTGAATATTATTTCGAGTAGAAGTTTTGGAAAATTCATTGTTCGATTCATTTTCGTCTCAATGCTCATTCGGAATTATTTGATAAATACAAATGACGTCAAATATCTTTGTTGACTCTGCTTCTATTCAATGTAAAGCGTATCTTCATCACAATTGTGAATTCTAGATTATGTAGAAAGAGTTTACTGTAGAGAATGGGAAACATATCGTTAATTTAAACGAAAATATTGAAGAATATAGTAAGCAAGAGAATAATTGAGCTATTTTCAACTTAAAAAGTATTTTCATTGAAAAGATTTCCTTAGAAAGTTGAGAATTTTCCGTACAAGTTTTTGACATATGTCAATGTTCTTATATTTAAAGCCGTACTTTCGAAATAAAAGAAAGTAATGAAAAAAGAAACGAAAATCAAAAGCATCTTTACCAGTTAGAATAACTAGAGTGAAAATGTGAATAGATCCAGTACATTGCTGCGCGAATCGACAAGTTTATCATTTGTAATAATGGAACATAACTCAAATAAATTGCTTCCTTGTTTAAAACTTCCGTTTTTCTCTCCCCCCCCCCCCCCCAGAACAGAATATAATCTATGAGCGATGGCATTTGTTCGAGTTTACGTGTTATCATTTGGTTATGTAACGAATTTGTTATCCTCGGGTCTTGTGCAAAAAGTATGCTTGAGCGCTTCAATCGTTGTTTTTATTGTGATTATTATCTGTTGTGTTTACATCTATTCTATTGTATTTTATTTGTTGTCATCGCTCAGATGAAATATTCGACTCTATCAACGCATCGCAATTCAAACAATAACCAAATCAACATACCGAACTGGCAATTTTTCTGTCATTATTCATCATAAAATTTATTTGTTCATACCTTTGTCATCGGGCATACACGAAATTCATTGTGTTATCTTCTGCATGCATGTGTGTCAGTTCATTTGTTACGGTCTTTCGTTCAGTCTTTGACGGGTTCATTTTTTTTTTTTTTTTTTCTATTCTCATAAATAAATAAATCGAATCAGAAAACACGAATACAAAATGATAAAAATGGATTCAATTTATTTGTATTTATTTGATTGACTAGAGATTTCTTCTTGTGAGACGACACATTTTTCTTCATTTTTTTTTTTTTTCTTCTTTTTTGAGCTTAAAATAAAATACCTGCACATTGTTAAAATCCATAATAAAAAAACATGATTTTCTCGCTTAAATTGGATCCCATGATGTTATCAACATAAATAAAATACCGATGAAACAAACCCCTTTTTTTCAAAAGCGAAGCGCATATACGCAAAAAAGAGATTACACAGTGACGAATAAAAACAAGAGAAGAACGAGACAAAAAAAAAAAAAAAAAAGAGAAAAACATAGAATATCACAACAAAATGAAAAGCAACAAATAACAAAAATACATTCATCATAAAAATTGTTTAGCTCAATGTTCCGGATCGAATCGAATGACTGTTGTGAATTGGCTCAAGTCCATTACGTGACATATACCATTGCGATTTTTCTTCTCCAACTTGAATGCTCAATTTTTTTTTGTTTTGTTTTGTTTTGTTTTTGTATTTTATTCGTTCGTATATTTGCATGTAAAATTTTATCGATATTTTATTGAAATTGTGTTTACATATAATTGAATTGTGTCGAGTGTGTATCCAATTCAAACTATGAAAATAGATTTACGGAAGCGTATTTAATTATACTTTGCGCAACATGCAGTGAATTGTAAAAATTGTAAATTCAACAGAACAAAAAAAACGCACACACACACACACACACACACACACACACACACACACACACACACATATGCACACATGAAACAACAACAAACCAAAAGGATAAAGCAAACTAGAGACTGAACCCGAGCTTCGATTGGATGTGGGATTATGAAATGAGTAAAAATCAATGAATGGCACATGTAATATGTGCACAATTTATTACATCAACCAAGAGACCAAGTTATATTTTTACCAAACTCACGAAAAAAAAAAAAAATTATATAATTCTCAGGCGCAAACTCTAAATATTCAAATAAAATTGAAAGAATTGAAATGAATAACGCAAATTCATATAAATATTGAAACAAAGCAGCAGAAGAGTTGTTAAATAAACATTCAAAATGTCGCACGTAGACAATAAAATCAACAAAAAAAAAAAAAAAAGAAAACGCAAACCAACGACAAACAAAATAAAATAACACACAAATCGTAAACGCAAATAAAAATAGGTTGAATTTCACATATGCACGCACATTACCATTGACTGGTCCTGATGGATATATCAATCGCCCACTCAAATGAATTCATAACACAAATAATAATATTTCGCATGTTTTACTTTCCATTTTTCCTTTTTGTGGCATTTCACGTTTCACAATTCTTATGTATATTTGCTTAGCCGTACTAGATGACAATAGAAAAAGGAAGAGAAAGAGAAAGCGAAAGAGGAAGAAAAAGTGTTTCTTCTCTCTTTCCCGGAAATATCATTGTATAACTTTCCTTTTCAGACTAAATTCGATATTTTACAATTTAGATTTATTCTGAAGAATTGTCAACCGCCACGAAAATCTGCAACATTTTCATAACAAACGTTTCAAATCGAAAACAAATCAACGAGGTCATATTCGAAGAAATTTTCGCCACAAGCATTGTATGATTGTCAATGAGAAGTGTCTCGCATCTACTACTGTATATATGATTGAAATATCATCATCGCATTCTACTTTCATAAAAATTAAATCGATAGATTCATTTTAAAAAGAAAATATAATTTGGATATCGTTTCACCGGCGCATGAAAACCTACCTTCCGGTCGCTATTTTGCATTTCAACACTTTGATACTTGATTATATTTCAGATGGTAAATTTCTGTCGTTTTATAAAAGAGAGATTTTTTCTCACATTTATTTGATTGAGATTGATATCTACTGTAATACTCAATAAAATGCTGTCCAAATTGATAGTGAAATTGTTGCAGACGAAGAAAAGATTCATTTGAAATATTAGACGATATTTTTGCGCATGCATCAACATTTTATAGACGAACATCGAAAGTTAAGAGAAATGAGAGGGAGTAGAAAGAATGAGAAAAGGAAAACGAAAAACTATTTATTTTATCTCGAGAAATCGTTTTATCTTTTACATTTTATTTAGTATCGATTTGCAGAAATAGTTGACTCAGGTCGGAAATTTGGTGATTATCAAAAGGTCAATCCATTGGATACACGTGCATTTTAGTAAATACTAAACGAGTTACATGTGAATTCGATTTCGATTTCATTTTCAGCAGCTATCTCAAAGGCTAATCTCTTTAACATTACATAAAACTTCTTTAAAATTGTGCCAATTTAATAAAAAGCTCATCCAATTATCCGCATCATAAATGAGAATTTATACCTCTCTCTCTCTCTCTCTCTCTCTGTCTTCTTCATTTCAATGAGATTTTGTTAATCTAGATCATCATTTTTAATACGCTGAATATACGAATAGTGTGTAATCTTTAAATCTACATAAGATGAAAAAGAGAAAATAATGTGACTATTATTATTATTATATTTTTGTTAACGCAAATGCAATACAGCATATGATGAAGTGAGCACAGAACGATATGGTGAGAGAGAGAGAGAGAGATGTGTGCTTTAGTGATGATTAATGTTACGCTCGACAAAATCGTAATTATCCAGCATTAAAAATGGAGTGCTTTTTGATGGAATGAATGGAAAGTGCATTAAGTGAACATTCATGAAAATATATATATGTATATGTATATGTATATATGTATACGAATGAAACGGTACGGATGGCAAACAAGATGAAAAATGTTGATTCAAAAAACACAAATAATAAAAATCCTGTCGACTAGATGAAATATTTAGGTGGAAATGTAGCAAAAATACAATTCAACGTTTCAGAGATTTTTCCATAGATGTTCGTTCGTTTGGTACATTCGATTGTAACACATTTTCGAGAGTCAAGATTTAAGTTTGTTGTTATCTATTTTATTAAAGTCCATTCCATCTTTTGTGTATGTTTGTTGTATTTTCTTTTCGTCTTGCAAAACCTTTTTCCCCTCTTCTTTTTGGATTCATTTATTGAATGGAATATTTTTTCAGTTGGGTTTGTCACGGCCTTGGGTTCCCAATTCGTATGGCATACAATCATTGTTCATTATAAACATGGTTCGTTTCGCATTTGTTCATTCGCTGTGCTCTTCAGATGTGATAAAGAGCTAATGCTTTGCTGTTTTTTTTTCTTCTTCTTCTTCTTCTTCTTCTTCTTCTTTTCCTTCATTTCGCTTACAATAGGCCAACTAAACATTGACACCACTATTTCAGTGTATTCGATTCAGTTGAAATGAAAATGAAAACTACAATGAAAATGGATAGATGTTTGGGACCATGTGCGTATGGCACATTCGTGTGAAGATTTCTCTTTGACCCGAATCTATGGTCTCGCATTAACAACGCTATTTTCAAGATGAACGATATTCCCATCTGGAATTACAAATCTAAATCCTACACCACTCCGCAAAAAAGACATACACACATCCACATCCACACCCGCACCCACACCACACACACACAAACACTCATACACACTGAAAATGAAACAAAAATATACTTGAAATTCGCAAGACAAGAATAATATTGCCGCATATAGAAATATTTAGCGTTTAATACACACAATGTCGACTATTTAAATGTGTGTTGGCATACGAAATGATGGCATCAAGGGAGAGACAAAGAGAGAGAAAGAGAGAGAGAGAGGTGAGAGAGAGAGAGGGTAGAACATGAAAAAAAAAATTACGAAGCAAAGTTAAATACGAAGGGTTTTATATTGTAAAAACTCCCAACAGACGTACTTACATAGCAAATTCTCTGGTGAGATTTTCATTTCTTATTGCACAAACAAGCACAAATATAAAGTCAGCAGTGCGCGACAGCAAAAACAAGAAAAGATTTGAAAGTCAACATATAATAGAAATGAAAACCGCTTTGAGAATCGCGCATTACGCGAAGCTTTTATAATATGCACACATTCATTCACTTTGTCTGGCGGCTCTTATTTTTTTTTTTCTTCACTCATTCACACAGCTTTTCGATTCCAAAATGCCACCATATTACCATTAGTATATCATTAGCGAACAGTGCATTTAAATAACAATTGGTTTTTCTTAGTATATGTAACTAGTTGTTGGTTTTTCTTTTTTTTTTTTTTTCTTCAATCCATTTTATTTGTTGTCATTTGTGCAAGTGACAAAACTTATGACGAAAGTAAGTATAAAAAAATTCACTGGAAAAGAAATCGTTCATATTGTCAATTATAATTTTTGCCTGTGTTTGAGATGTACTCGTTAGTCGATGAGAATCAAACCATGCTTCTTCGTTATATGTGTAATTTTCCACTCTCGTTGAAAGAATTTTTCCTTTCTCTCTCCCCTCCCCCTCTCTCTATCTTTCTCTCTCCTTCTTTCTCTCTCCCCTTTTCTCTCTCTCTTCTCTCTCTCTCTCTCTCTCTCTCTCTCTCTCTCTCTCTCTCTCAGCCTGTGTGTGTGTGTTTCCTCTGTATTTGATAAGACCTCGATAACAGCGCATATTCATCGTTGTATGCTAAAGTTAAACAAAACACTCATTTTCTTTTGTACAACCGAAACATATGCGTAAAAACTCACGCTGAAGCAACCAAGCATACTTACTATGCCAAAAGGGAGAAAAGAAAAATTCCATGAAAAAGAAAGGAGAGAAAACGACAGCAGTTAGGCAAACACGATTCTGATTAAAATCTAAGAATATTCTCGAATACGACTCAGAGTGATGAAACGGCAGAAAAAAAAAAAGAATCCAACAACAGTTTTAAATCATGACATTGCGTCACATAGTCTCATTTATCAAATACAATTACTTGTATTAATATTTACAATCTGAGTTAAAGACAATGGATATCAGACTTCTGTGAACTACTATTAACTTTGAAATTCTTGAATTCAAGTCTATTTTTACATTGCGGAAACAAACCAAGTATAATTGCAGTCATAAAAATGAAACAGAAAAGGAACAAAAAGAATGAAAAAAAAATTCAAACGAAAATGGTTTGCATTGACGAAAGCGATTGAAAGAATTCATTGAGTTAATATTAAAATAAAACAATGTAATGTATTCCATTGGTTTCCATTTTCCACGCAATGTATGTTGGCATTGATGGTTTAAATGACGCCAAATATAGAAACGATATTTGTATGGAATCGATTTTGTTTGTGCGTCAAAAGAATGTGTTCAATTCAAGCGGTTCAATCACATCAAATGAAACATTTTATCGACTTTTCTTTGACTATAATAAGGTCAACATAATTCCACTTGTGTCTTTTGCTACTTGAAACAAGTTCACAACTACTCAACGGGGTTTTTTTTTTCATGTCTTCTTATTATCTGTATAGTTTCAAATACAAACAAATGGTTTTTCCATTTTTCTATCGACGTTTCTTCTTTCTTCTAATGATATCGCCGTACATTATAAAGCGAATGGTTTAAGAAAAAGCATAAATTCTTCTTGTTATTTCAAATTATTTCCGTTTTCATACATATTCTGAAATAGAAATAATGTCCGTACATTTTTTTTCATCATCATCCATACATTTACTAATCGAAATGTGTTGTGAGCTCAATTTGCTCACCTTTTTTTTGCAATTTTTGCAATAATCGCTCGCAAAATTCCAATTTAAGTTTCATATCGATTCGAAGCCGTGACTAATTGAATAAAATTTTATTTTGGTATCATTAATATGTCGTAAATTTGTCGTTTTTGATAAAAAAAAAAAAAAAAAAACTGGGTGTACATGAAATGGAAACCACTTTGACAGATATAGCCGCATAAAAAAAAAACGAAATTGATGACAATAATCGGCAATTTTTTTATAAATTGAATCATTTCAATAATGGATGAGAAAAAAAATTAAATAGAAAACACCGATAATGAATGAGATGCTCGTTGTGAAATGTAAAGCATACGGAAATTGTGAAAAAATGCCGTATTTAAACCGTATATATTTGAAGTTCCAACGAAATAAAATCAATTTCTCTAATAACATCTTTTTAAACCCCTGACAAAAACTTTACCAACAAATGCTGCGTCCGAAAATTGGGAAATAAAATTAAACAAGCAAATAGAAAAAGACGTATTTAATCAGATTTTTGTTTTTCAACTTTAAGGACATTTTTCTTTGTTCAAAAAATTTCAAACGTTTTCCTTAATTTAAAACAACAAACATTGAATTCGAGATCTTTGTTTTTTTTTTTTTTTTTTATAAATAATAAAATACGTGGAAATTGAATTACATTCATGGAATCAAAGCACCACCTTAAATCTGCTGGCATTTTCAATATTTTCGACAAAGAAAAAAGAAGAAAAAAAAAAAATAAATTGAATTACAGCTCTTTGCTGTTCCAAATCCTTCGAATAAAAAGGTGTCAATGTCAAATTATAAAAGTTTTATTATTTTTTTTTTTCTTTCTTTTTCTGATGTTATTGTGATGTTTTTTGTCGCCCAAAAATTTGAAATAAAAACCATTACCTTTCACCATTGTAATCAATGGCATTTTGAATTCACTAACAAATCGCATAAATCCGTTGGTGAATATAACACAAATAAAACAAATAAAACAAGCTGCTCTGCTGATACACAATTTAATACGATTTGGCATTGTGCAACGGGAACCACAGGTGCTGAATAACAAATTTTTGTTTGTTTTCAAAATTTTCCAACGAAAATCAAATGAATGCCAAAACCATTCAATCGATGAAAAAAAAAGAGAATGAACGAGAAAGAGAGGAAGAAGGATTGAGAGAGAGAGAGAGAGAAATGGGGAGAGAGAAAGAGAGGAGAGAGAGAGAAATGGGGAGAGAGAGAGAGAGAGATGAAGAAAGCATGAGAATTAACAAGTGAAAAAGAAGGAAAATAAAATTCACTTGAACAAATTGGCATCGCTCGCATTGGCGTTGGTTGTCAGCCATGCACACAGCGTATCTTTTTTTTTTTGTCTCACCCTCTCTCTTTCACACTTTTCTTCTATTTCTCTATCGTCGGTTGGCCTCATTTTCTCCCCATACACCTTTCCCATTTATTTTCCCATTCGTTAACAAATTTATATCTGGTCGCCATCACTATCCATATCTATTTCCAATACGCTTAACGTGATACTCAATTTCGATAATTTTCGTTTCTATATTTTCCGTTGGATTGGACTTGTGTGCCGAGAATTTTGCCACCGCATTGCCAAGTTTTGACTAGTTTTTTTTGCACCGAGATTACATAACTTTTACCATAATACCACATACGATTGCAGCTGAAATGATGTTGACATAGCTACAAAACTTTCCATCATCCATCATAGTAATGATTCACCTTTGCTACCATTTTTCGATGGCATCATCAATCTAAGCAACAAATTTTCTCACCAATAAAATGCTCGATTCGAGTTTTTACGCTATATGTAACGGCACGAGACAAACAAAAATAGCTACAATATTGAAAAAAAAGAAAAAAAAAAAAAAAAGTAGCAGCAGCAACCGGAAGAGGAAACTATACATGAAATGAACAATCACTGGAGAAATGACAACGACGCATTAAGACATTTGTGAGCCAATATCGATGGTAAAAAAGAATTTCAACTGTTGAGGTGAAAGCGCAAAAATTCACCAAAAACTTCATGAAAAGATTAAAAAACTTCTCCATGAATTTTCAAATCTGAAAAAAAAAGAAAAGAAAAAAAATGGAATCAAACGAATTAAATAAGTTTCATGATAAATAAAATGGACGTCATGTACGATATGATCGAAGTATGGGTGTGAACGAGTCGTTGTGTGTTGGTGATTTCAAAATATAAAGGGGCAGAATGTTTCTATAGACGATGCAACTGTGCGTTTGAGTGGAAAAGGGCGATATTTTATTGTGGTCGATATTTATTGAATCGAAGTCCCGAGAATGGTTAGTGCATGTATATTTTGTTTGGTGTGTGTGTGTGGGTGGGTGTATGAATGTGTGAGATGTGTTGGTGACATGTCGATTTGGTGAACAAGTGGGAAAAATGACCAAATAACTTTACCAACAAAAATGATGCCAAATCAAATGATTTAAAAAAGCAAGACAAAAGTTTTTCTCGCAGTAAAATAGCGTCACAACCAACACAAACACACCTTTCACTGAATGGCGAATGATGTTGAGAAACATATAAGCAAAACACAATGCGCTGTGTCTTGTGTCTTGTGCCTTGAAACAATTGAACCCGTATCTATTGGCAGCACATAACAAAAACAACAACAACAACAACAACAACAGCAACAGCAAAATATAATCGAATGAAGAAATTGCGGCAAAAAGCAAAAAAAAGCATCAAAACACCAGAGTAAATTGAATGTGCCTGAAGTTGAGAGGAAAATTGAAAAAAATAAAAGCTCAGGAAGATGATGAGCGAAGAGAGAGAGAGAGAGAGAGAGAGAGAGACCGTTTGAAAAATACAAAAAAAAAAAAACCATGAGAATGAGAGCTCCGATAAAAATGAAGGAAAAAAGATTATCTTAAATTACCTGTGCTGCCTGGTTTATGATGCTGATGGCATTCGATAGAAAGTGGCATTATGTTTAAAATATACTCACAATATTTTGCGTTCATGGCAATGTACAAAGTGTTGCAAAAGTATCAAATATCGTCTCAATTATTTTGATTTTTTTCTTTTTTTTTTCCTCCTTTCTCTCTGCCTCATCGAATCGTTTTCTCTCTCACAATTGTGTGTCGTTTCATTCGTGTACACAACGTGTTTGAAACGTGGAAAATTCAAACACATACGACATTTAGTTTTACACACCATCAAATTGTGTTGTTGTTATTTTTTTTCCGTCCTTCTTTTCTATCGGTGTCATTTTTACACACTTTATCGCTTAATACCAATAAGTTATAAGAGAATAGAAATGATGATAGCGTTATACACATAAGAATGGATTTAGCTAAAATGTGTACAACACCATCACTGCAATGTCGAAAAACAAAAGATATCAAAACCAAGCAAGTACATCTGATCAAACGGAGGGGGCGGAAAACTGGAAAAAACAAAATAGCACACACACGGAAAAAATGCGATTGAGAACGAGAGGTAGAAATAGAGAGGAATCGAAATGTGAATGGGAGAGAGCAAGAGAGCAAAATATATTGGATGACTGAATACAATCACAATAAAGTCATCCAATCAGTTGAATCAATGTTTAGGATTTGTTCGGCGCACCATTTTCCCATCAATTCATTCAGAAATTGCGCCCAACCAACGAATTTCAATTTCGATTGAATTGGTTGCCTCATTTAAAGCGATGCAAAAGCATGCACACGATGGTGACATTGCAACACAAAATCGAAAGACACAGACAAAGCGAAGTGATGAGAGTGAGAAGTAGAAGAAAAAAAAAAGTAATCGGATTTCCAAGAGATTGAA
Organism: Resseliella maxima; assembly: GCA_029041755.1. NCBI lineage: Eukaryota > Metazoa > Arthropoda > Insecta > Diptera > Cecidomyiidae > Resseliella > Resseliella maxima. The sequence goes on along the minus strand of JAQOWM010000828.1, from coordinate 549,516 downwards.
ATTTGTCGGTGGATGTGAGCATTATGCTTCAATAATTTTAATTCACACTTACCGTTCAACCGAGGGTAAACTGTGAGTGAAAGGCAAGAATGAAAAAAAAAAGAAGAAAAACGCCAAGGATTCTGTTAAGATGCGATCAAATTCAATTCCGGATATTTAGTATTTTTGGCGTGTTACACTTTCGCTCGTTTGATTCAAGCGCTAAAAGCACCGGTGATTACCCATGAATGGATATCCTCATTTTGTATTTTGTGTATGCGTGTGCTTGTGTGTGTATGTGTTCTAAACCCAGCTTGCGGTGCTTTTATCATTTCAAAGTAATCGCTTGTGAATAAAGTGCGTGAATGCCGATTCAATTATTAAAAATGCGTTTTCGGCAAAAGAAAAAAAAAAAAATAATTGGTGCGAGATAAAAGTTTTATTAGGTATTGAAAATATCTCAACAATCGAAATAATATCCAAATCTTATCTGCTCTGAAACATAAAGCTGAAGGTTAGACCAATTGAAAAATTATTTCAGGAATGAAGAAATAAAAAAAAAAAAACTTAGCTCATTTCCATTGCCAATTTCAATATTTTTAACTTATTTATTGATTATTATTGGCAAAATGGTGATTTCAATTCCGTATTTATATATACATTGATCCCTTACATCGTACTGTGTAATGCATAAAAATCACACTTTGTAAAACCCCAAAATGGAAATAAATTGTCCAAAAGTTGTCATCAACCCAAAATAAATGCAAAAAAATCTTCCCTTTTTCTATTCCTTTCATTTCGTTTTAATTTTTGTAGGTTTTCTCTTATTTTTATTTCGTTATTTGACATCGAAATTTTGCCTTCGTTAAACATGTAAAGTATCTGATTTTGGGATGAAATAAAAAACGCCTTTCGTTTCGGCCAAAATCAAATTGAGACGACACACGATTAATGTGAATTGGGTCTTCTTCTTTTTCTTTTTCTTTTTCTCTCTCTCTCTCTCTCTCTCTCTCTCTCTCTCTCTCTCTCTCTCTCTCTCTCTCTCTCTCTCTCTCTCTCTCTCTCTTGAGAAATGCTTCTGCAAATTCGTTAAATACGGTTTGTTTTTGATATTTTTGGAATCGAATCCCTTTTGTATAATACCATTTGCTGACGCTCATACTGTCAATAAACAATGGATAACAGAACCAATTCAATCAATTGAATTCTATTTGGCTCATAGAAATCGATATGTCTTTTGTTTGTCGGAAATAGAGGGTTCAATGAAGAAAACTGCATTTGGAGCAAATTTCATTTTAAATATCCAACAGATTGACAGCAATGGCCTTGTTTCTCAAGTTGAGCATCTTAACTTTACATAGCTAATGGTTTGTTACTGGCTTTTTTTTGTATACTGCTATAGTGTCAATAAAACCAGCATTTTTTTTTCTTCTTGTAATTGTCAACACGCCACCTATGAGTCCCAAGTAAAAATGTAGCAACGGCCATTTCAATGTTGATTTTTTTTTTTTGTCTCGCGATCCGTTCACATTTCGTGATTTATTATCTCATTTGAACAGATGGCATATAGCGAATGAAAAGATGGCATTGTCCTTTTTTTTCGCAACTTCATATACATCACAAAGATGACTATCGAAAGCTGGTTTTCTTTCAAACTTTTCCTCAATCCCATCATTTGATATTTTTTTTTTCTGTTTTTTTTTGGGGTAAAAGGAAGTGTGTGTAGCAAAAGGAAAGCAGAAAGAGAAAGAATAAAAATGAAAGGGAAAAATCGCAGCGAAAAAGGAAAGAAAAATGAAGTTGAACGGCAGTCGTAAAAAAGGAAACGCGCGATAAATTAAATCCAAACAGATGAGCAAAAAAGTGCCATTCAATTTGTTTCAGTTGCTAATAGAAAAAAGAAACTGCAAATCCACGATGGAAATTTATTGAGAGTGTGTGCGAATGAAAGAGGGGAAAAAAATGCGACTAACTCTATTCTCCATTTTCAAATTAATTACTATCACTTGACTTTGGTCTTATAGGAATACTGCGCAAAATGAAAAAAAAAAAAACTGTGCCGGGCAAGGTTTAGTTCTTTTTTTTTTTTTTTTTTTTTTTTTATTTTGTATCCTTTATTCATTTAACCATTTTTTCTGTGGTTTTCGGAATATCATTTGCGGTGTGATGACGTTGCTTGCTGGCTACATTAATATTCATACTTTATGTAAACAAGTATTTAAAATGAAAGAGAAATACAAAACGAATTTATGTAAATAAATTGGCTGAGAGACCGTCAAAAAAGCGATTGGGAAAAAAATAAGTGCATGTCATAATTCATGAATGCTTCAAGCCAAACGTCTGGATGCGTTAAACCGAACAAAAGTGTATGAAAGTAATAAAGAAAAGAAGATTCTCCCCGATAAAATCTATTTGTGAATGGAATCATTTTATCGTCCTGAAAGTATGCAAAATAAAATGCCAACAAATTGAATTCACTCGAATGCAGACACCAAAAAAAAAAAAAAAATGAGAGAACAAAAATTCAACCGCGATATGTTCCCTCTCATTCTCTGTTGGTTATCCTTGTTCCCTTGATTTCACTCTTTTTTTTCTCTCCATCTCTAAGCTCCTATCACCTTTTTTTTCCTTCTCTCTCGCCTTTGTCTTCATCACTTTCTTCCTGCTTTACTGGCAAACCGAAAACCCATAATCTGAACAAAAAAAAAAAAATTCCTGAAAATGGGTAAATGGTTTGAAAACCATACAGCAAGCGGTCAATGGAAAAACCATGCTTTCAAACTATTTATATCTTTCTTTACTCTTTATAGTATTGGTTGCTTTATGTGCGTCGAATATGTTACGAGACCAAATCTCTCTCTCCCTCTCTCCCTCTCTCTCTCTCTCTCTCTCTCTCTCTCTCTCTCTCTCTCTCTCTCTCTCTCTCTCTCTCTCTCTCTCTCTCTCGCTCTCTCTCTCTCGTGTGTGTCTCTGTCTCTCTCTCTCGTGTGTGTCTCTGTCTCAGGCCAAAGCAACGTTTTTGTTGATCATTTTATCTAGCATTTTATACTTGTTTGTGTTTGAATTCTGGAGCATTTTTCTATTGAAATATTTGCGTTTTGTTTTTATCTGATTTTATTGTCGCCTCTTGAACTGGCCAATGTGTACAAATCGCTGTGTGTGATCGATATACTCTCTGTTTCAATTTGTTATGCCTTACATTCGTTCTATTTTATTGTAAATAAATGGTGAACTCGCTTCTCGGAGCAACATGATACATGGAGCGATGCAGCATTGGTTTTGGATTCGTGTAAATAATTTTTCCGCATTTCCTCACAATAATTTATTTGTGACAATGCCATCGAAGTAGACACGCAATTTCTAAGCATATACATCGTAATATCTGATTTGAACGATGCGGACAGAGAGGAAAAAATAAAGTAAACAAAGGCGAACTCTATACACCATGGGTGCAACACATGTGTGCACTTTGCGATGAGGTTCAAATCGAGACAAATATTGCAATAAAGCTCAATGCACAATAAAATTCAGTAAACATCATACGATAAACAATTCCATGAACGAATTCATTTCACAAAGTGCAATGGGGAAAAAGGGCACAAAACAACTAATTCAATGCTCGTTCAATGCTCAAGATACGCTTTTAAAGCGAAAGTTTTCAATGCAAACATTGAAAGTGCTAAATTTTGTTTATGGTTATTGCGGCATATGAAAAAAAAAAAAAAAAACGTGAATGTGAGGGAGAATTCAAAAACAACAACACAGCATACGAAACAGATTCAATGGTTACATTTGGTGTAAGCCTATTGCAATCGACAAGCATATGCTTGGAATATTCATTTGTGCTTAGTCTTGTTCCGGTGAAATTCAAATTGAAAGAGAAAAACAGAGATACAGAAAAAGAGAGAGAAAAAGAGAGAAAAAGAGAGAGAAAAAGAGAGAAAGAGAAAGAGAGAGAGAGAGAGAAAGAGAGAGAAGAAAAAACAATTTTACAAATCCAGCACACATACAGTATAATTGAAATGAGAATGAGAATAGAGAAAAAAAGTGAAAAAAATGAAAGCCAAGAAATCACACATTCAACTCTTGTCCTCTGATGTGATTATATTCAGCTTCATCAGCTGTGGGTGTTTTAGTGCACACTTTCAAGTGCTAGTATTTTAATTTTGTATGACAGTCGAATGCAAATTGCGGTTCGTACCGTTCATATTTTCTGCAATATCGTGGCATATCGAAGTGTAAACTGTGAACATATAAAGCAGTAAACAGAAATAGGAGAAAAAAAAAAGAAAAGAAATGAAATAGAAACAAAACATGACCAATGCTGACGATCACGACCGGAACCATAATTCACATAGCGAAAAATTTATACATATTCATACTGCAAAGTGTCACACGTAATCGCATATATCAAAGCATATGCAAAAAGAAATGGCAAAAGATAAACAAAATAACCCGGGAAATATGCATGTTTGCCCACTTTTGCGATGGAATGTGTACACACAGTGTGTGTATCTCTCTCTCTCTCTCTTTGTCTCTGTGTGTGCTCGCACTTTTTATTCCATTTTTCTATTTGCGAGGTTTGCGCCATTTGTGTTAGAAAGAGCGGAAACAATAGTAAAAGGAAAAATCAGAGAAATCCATATGCAAAACCGCTGCTGACAAAAATTTGAATTTCTGCTTTAAGTTCAACAAAGAGACATTTTTGCGCGACGGGCCTCAACAAAAACGTGAACCGAAAGGATAAAACAGCGCCACATGCTTATTCGCTCAACACTCTCAGCCCGGAATTTTGTACAATTTGCCACTTTCTTTATTCTCGCGATTCATTTCCATTTCCTCTCAGCCAAGGTCTTCTCTCTTTTTCTCTCTCTCTCTCTCTCTCTCTCTCTCCCTTCACTCGTTTGAAGCACTTTCGTAATACTCATGCTATTTATAAATGGTATTTGTGGTGCCCATGCCATTTATATGCATAACGATGTATTAGTCAAATTGTTGTTATTGTTATTTTTCTCTCAATACGTATCCGCGTGCATCTATTTCATATGCAGATGAATATATACGTATTTGATGTGATGCAGCAGTATTGGAATATTCAAAAATTGTGCCCGATTTCGATGCCGACCGAGCAAAATGCGCTTTCTTTTGAATGAATGTCAGAGATTACAGAGTGTTTGCGATTCAGTTGTGCATTTTCAGCATTTGCATGTATTTCAAATCATCTCGGGTATTGAGAGCCATTCCATTTGGTTTGTCGATTTGTTTCTGTCTACTGAAGCATTTGCTATTCGAAATTATTCTATTTTTAGACTCTATCACTACAAAGTACTTGGAGATTTCAAAAATGGAAATACTTGCTGGCTGCAACGCTAAACAGTGTTGCTTTTTTTTTCTATCTTGTTCATCTTCTGTGCCTTCGTATGTGGCTGATTTTGGTGTTCTATTAAACAACAAGCAACAACAATTCAGCAATCCTGCTACTGCTGCATCCAAATCAAAACCGATTTTTCGTTTTTTTTTTTTTTCGTTCATCTTCTTTCTATTTTATGCAAATGCATTTGATTGTGTCGCTATTTCGTTCTATTTATGTTTGCTAGAAATCATTTACTTTCGTTGGCATTCAAGTAATCTCGACAAATGTCCAAAATTTAGTGTCTGTAGAGACATTTTATACGTTCGTTCGTTCGTTCGTTCGTTCGTTTGTTCGAGAGTTATCCGGGCGCAATTTTCAATTATAGTATGTCTGGTGTTTAGAAAGAACATTTTTGGTTTTCTCATTTTCATTTCATGGTTTGGTTGCATTACAAAGCGTAAGTAAAGCTCGTATACATTCAGAATTCTCATCAAAATAATGTTGATCATTGTCCATTTTGAGCTTTTGAAATAGTCATAATATTTCACATAGAACATAACAGTCTCACGATGGTGATTTCGATGATTTCAAACAATTTCATCAATCGATTCACATTGTTATTAATGGCAAAATGAAGATGAGAAAATGAACACAGAATTGGCAAATAGAAAATAAGCAATTGAGATTTTATCCACATACGCATCCACGTTTTCTACTCTACAATCTCTGTAATTTTTTTTTTTTTGCTCTCATTCCCATTTTCTCCTTTTCTCCCACACTAGTTCCATTTGGAAGTTCGCTTTCATCTTCTCTCTTTCTCTCTCTGTCTCTGGGTCTATTTAGTGTTTGATTCAATGAAAGTGATATCGAAAATATGAGTCAAAACAATTTTATCGAATGGCTGTATGGTTCATGCAGTGATTGCGCGTGACTTGGAGACATCAGTTGTGTCACAATGAAAATGGGACGCCATTGTTCGTGAACTGCTGTCTCTCTATCTCTATACCTCTCAATAGGCTAGTAAATGCGCGTTATAACGATTTCGTATCATCATTCAATTGAAATGTGATTCATCTGTGTGACAATCAATCAAATCATAATGGGAAATTGATTTACTTTTTTTTCTTCTTCACGCACTCTAATACAGAATTTCTATATAGAACGTACTGAACTTTCATCGGTTCTCTATGGAGTTGTTAACTAATCAACATTGGGAAAAAACGAATTGTTGAAGAGACATTTCGAGACATTTATTTTTAATATTAGATAATTTATTTTTGACGCATTGAGCAAACAGTCTATACAAATTCTATGGGTTCAAAAATGAACACAATATATCAAATAGTCATTATACTTTTATTTGCTTGATCGTCTCGTCATTCTTGTTTTTAAATAGGACAAGACAGCAAATTCTCATGTGAAATTTCAATTTAATCATGCAACACTCAACCATACATGTTTCATTGGAAATTTATGATATTATTTGAAGTGTGATCCACACAAACCGCATGAAACATTTTGCAAAAGGCATAACTCAACATCAATTTCGGTGCCGCAACCATTTAATGAGCATGGAACTATTGGTCATGAGTTTCGTTCAGTGTTTTAATTAAAATGCATTCATATGTCATTTGAAACATTTAAATCATTTTGTTTGAATTATTTCAGAACTATTTCAGTGATAATCACAATTTACCACAATATGCAGTCCGCAAATGAAAAGTCTTTGCATGACGCATAAATATTTCTGTCAATTTGTACACACCAATTATAATGTTCAAAAAGATCGATTGTCAAAGTGATTTTATTTCTGCTTATTGGCTGCATATTGAAATAAATTCCACGAAAATTTGTCTGTTGTTGGAATATTTCGAAGTCCTCATTGAAGGCCCATCAATAAAACAATTTAAAAAAAAAAAAAAAAAATCAAGAGGCAGATATTGTTTATTCATTTTGTAAATAACGTCATCGTATTTTTTGTTAAATAAAAAGATTAACGAGCAAACCTTGCATGTATTTTTAAACAAAAACAAAACGTTTGGACAAATGTCAATTTATTGACATCATTTTAAACTTAAACAAACACTCATTATGGCTTAAATGTCAATGAATCAATAAGCAAATTCAATTTCAATGCAAATTTGACTGACGTCAAATTAATTTGATACAAACATTGAACATTCGATTTCATATTTTTATTACACAAAAGCTTAACATACATTTAAGTTATCCAATGGTATTATCAAAAAAAAAAATCCGAAATTTCGGATTCCGAATCGTTCGTGACATAGCTCAAATGTTTTCATACAAGTTTCAAAATAAATTGAAAGAAGCGACCTCTCATGGAGACATGTAAAAAATACGTACATTTTAAGTAGCGAAGGAGGGGAATAATCAACCGGGGAATGCATTCTATAATATTGATAGTGTTTTTATGGTTATTAATGTACGTTGATTGTGGCGCATAAACTATAATCTAAGAAGAAACACAAATGTCATTGGCCGACAAGACAGTATTTGGTACAATAGTGGCGGCTGAAATGCTTTCGCTTATTTTATAGTGAGGGCGTTGGTGTATCTGTCATTTTGTTTAACAGATTTACATTTCCCATTTCGGAATAATGGATTTGAACATATTTGTTTACGCTAAGCCATGTTCTCCTTAAAACAGCAGCACCTTATATCAAAGTTCAATACATTTGGGCTTTGGTTCATGATGATGAAGCATAAATGAAAAGTTTCACCAACAATCATATAAAGTCGGTTTCACTGGTAATGTGTTATTAAAAATCATATCGCATCGTTTTTTTTTAACAAAAATAATTGATGTAGAAAAACACAAAAATATCAACTCTATTTGATTATTAACATTTTTCCATATGGAACTTTGTGACAACTTTTCTTCGAATCTCTATATTCTTGTTCTTTTTTCATGGAATAAAAAAAAAAAAAATGAAAATTTTTATAAAAAAAGAAATCATATCTGTTGAAAAACAAAATGTTCTCTCACAAAAAAAAGTTCTTTTTCGAAGAAATTTCAAAAATGCATCTAGTTTAAACCAATATGCGTAGTGCGTACATGTAAAAGTGATTTTTTTTTTTTTTTTTTTTTTTTTTTTGTTATGAATCTTTGATATAAACAAAAATCAAAGTTGGGCAAATGCATGAAAATAAATGAGTATACATCACCAGATAAAATGACAGAAACGATGGCATCAATTTACTGAATGCGAATTATTAATAACATTTAGATATTATCTTTTTCAGTTAAAAATTTGCTTGAGCTAACCGAAACTTTTATTTAACCAACACACAGTTTTGAATTGCTTTCATAAGTTTTATGTGCATACACAAAAAAGTTTCCATTGGAACCAACAGCATCCATTTGCTGCATCAAATTTTAATTATATTTTTTTTTTTCCTTTTTTTCCACATTCTCTCTCTGATACACAGAGTGGGTATTTGTGTATGTGTGCGTGCGGCTAAAAACTATCAACCATTATATTACTGGGACAGGCTCTATATTTAATCCTTCGTCCGAAGCAATTTTTTTTTTTTTTTTTTTTGCCTTTCACTTGTTGGTCGACTTTCAATTTATAATGAGTTTTCTATAGAATAGCAAATTGTGTTTAATGCATGTTTAAACGATGGTCATCGAAAAATCTGAATTTAACGACGAAAAAAGAAAAACATTATTTTGAAACAAGTTAAAACAGCATATTCAACACTTTTGCCTGCTTGTCTTCAATGCGATAAAACATTTCACCAAGCTACATCTTACCTAGCTATATACGGTTGTGGTGGTGGTGGTGGTGGTGATGGTGGTGATGGTGGTGGTAATGATGATGAAACGGGAAATATTCACATTCTCTACGAAGAATAAAATATAATTCTCTTCGTTTCGTGTTGTTTTTATTTGCACATTAAAGTTAAATACGCGAACTCACGAATGAGAATGCATCGTATAAGGTGAAAAACTATAAGAAAAACCGCAAAAACGAGAATACAAAACATAAGGAAAATTGTGGGAGAGTAAAAACATAGAATAAACGACGGAAAACTTTAATCAAAAGCTCGATTCGAAATAGGCAAACGATAGAGAGCGAGAGAGAGAGAGAAAGAAAAAGAAGAAAAAAAAATCGGCAAAGTATTTTGCTTGTTTGTAGTAAGTTAATGTCATAGGAAATTTAAGGGTTTACGTATTTATACATTTCTCTCTCTCTCTCTCTCTCTCTCTCTCTCTTTCTCTCTCTATCGCTCCTTTCTCTTTGCCTTTTATTTACGACAAAAACAAGTTGTAAGCTTTTAAGCAATTTCCCTACTCACTTATTGCATCTTTGTATGTGTCTGTGTCTAGGGCAACACCATAATATTTTATAGTAAGGGAGACAGCACGAGTGTTGGTTAAGTGGTACTAAAATAATGCCAAAAAAACACAAAAACTTTACTGCCAAAGGAAAAACAAAATAAAATAAACAACAACAAAGAGAGAAAAAAAAAAACCCGTTCGCGATCCACCCAAAATGGGCCGCTATGTTAGATTAAGTTTGCCGAAAATGTACGCGAGTTAAAACTGTGTCGTAATTTTTTCGTTTTCTTCTTCTTCTCACTCACGCCACAAAAACGTTTATAGCAGCCAAACTACAAGTAGATTCCAACACTAATTCACCTTTATGGGTGTTGGTCAGGAAACAATTTTTTTTTTTTTTTTTTTTTTTTTTTTGCTAACTTCTTTTCAAAGAGTTAGGATCTTAATCATTTATCTTGCTATCACATGTCTACTTCATACAAACTGCAACCAAGAATGGAAAGGAACAAAGCAACACCTTTTCTGTTCTTTGTTGGTGCACTTGCTTTGTGTGCGTGAATGTGGATGTTTCTAAACTCAATTCCATCTTCTACGTATATTTATATATCAAAATTATTCATTTCAATATAAAATATACACCGGATACGGTTTAAATGGGTCAACCCAAGGTAATTTTGTAAATGTTTCTACTTTGTAGCATCTTCAATCGCAGCAGGAGATCACAAAAACTAAGCTTCAGAAATAGGCAAATCATAGAATGAAGATGGAAATGTGTGTGTGTTTTTTTTTCTTTGAAAATAATATGCGTTTTGTGTGTATAAGGATGAAAATGCAAACTTGGCATCTCTATATATCAAGCTTTTAATTGACGTTGTGTTTTAGAGAAAAAAAAAAAATGATGTCAGAATCAGCATAAAATAGCGTCGGTTACCAATTAAAAAAAAAAATAATTTTTCCTACTTTGGCTTGATTATATTTTGAGTGTGGTTTTTATGTTAATCTTCTGAATATTTTATGCGTTTTACCAGCGCATCTTATGTAGCTATTTATATGGATGTACAATGTATAACCCTTCTTTGTTTGACTTGATCAAAGCATTTGATGTAATCTTTCGTTTGCTGCTTTTGAATAAATTTTACTTGCAAAGTGCGAAAGAGAACGATGACGATTTCGAGATATGAAAGAAATAATAAGCTAGAGAGGGAGCGAGAGAGAGAGAGAGGCAGATATAGAAAATAGAGAAGAAACATTTCACTCAATAACAAGAAGAGAGAAGACAAGTTTGTTTGCATTTAATGCATTAAAACATTTTCGAGTTCAAGCACTTTTCACAAGTGCTCTCGAAATATAATCTTCATGAATGTGCACAAATCTTGACTTGTAGTTTTTCTTTTTTCATTCATTAAAACATTCAAACGGAATACTACTCGACTGTATCAGGTTGAATGTTAATAGCATTTCACTTGGGGCGAGTGAAATAACCAACAAACAAAATAAAAATGTTCGAATTGTTGTGGTTAATTAAATAAAACTTTTTTACTTCTTCAACAATGTACATTCATTTGATGATAGAACTTAAGGTTATCAAATAATATTCTTTTAGAATTCTCGCTTTTTTCATAATCCAATTGAAATGCAAACAATTGTCGTGCATTGCAATGTTATATTGTTTTAATGTGCATCATAATTTCAAATTATTATTTTGTATTGTGAAAAATCTCACTAAAAACCGTATCGATTTGAATTTCCCTCATTGAAATGTGTAAACACAATTGAAAAAAAAATTGTATTAAAACCGAATGCCTAACCAAAACCACTATTGATCGGTCAACACAGCATCGATTTATGCGAAAATAATTACGTTTACGTTGAAAACAATGCAATTTGCATGCATTGAACTGAAACTGGTAAACTATTTTATTTACAAACATAAAAAGATGATGTAATATTGCGTTGAAAATGATTGACCTCACCTCTAAAATGATTGAAATACGGTCAACCCATTGGTTCAACGCAACATTATTTGTGGATATGTATTGTGGTATTTTGAATAGTAATATCCAGATGAATTCAATGTTCAAATTCCATTCCATTTCCATATCAATAGTGAGAGAGAGAGAGAGAGAGAGAGATTGAGAGAAAAATATTCAAAAATCAATAATAACTGTAAACGTTGATGCATTGCATCAATAATATATCAATGATTGTGAAACGATGTGTGTAATTTATTGTTCCAATCTTACGCATTAAACAATTTCCTTAGAAATTAATTAGTGTACACAATTTCTTGTACACAAAATTCATTGAATGCACAAATAAATTGAATTGCCAGCAATGGGAATGATTCCTGCTAAATCGATTGATGGTCCATCATTTACATTTCAGAAGCAGAATTTTATTGAAATTGCATTTGAAAAATATTTCCCATAATGGAATGTATAATTTGAACCGATTGACAATGAACATTTCTCATCCCATTAGAAGCAAATTTGATTATTTTTATAAATGCAATTCACGTGATGTTTTGTAATTCATGTTAAAATGTTTTTAAAATCAAATGAATTTCTGGTGATGCTCAAAAACATTTACAAATTTATAAATTAATTTCGAATTGAGTTGATGTTGATGGGGTTCGCATTTCGTATACGGTAATCCGATAATATTTGAAAATGGGTTTTTGGCTGCCAGGCCATTTAATATTTGAAATGTTAATTACGGTTTATGCATTTTGTGTTTATATTCGGGTGTTTTCTCACGTTTATCAATGTGCCATATGTCACACATATTTGGTATATTTTAGGCCAATCAATACTAGTGAAAAAGGAGAATCTATACGTTCAATCGATATGAAATCGTCCCAAATCACCACAGTTTCATCTAAAATGGCTTTAATTTTAATGTCAACCATTTCAAATCAAGACTTTTGTTTAACAAGTCAAATGGATCTCTTCTGCTGCTGCTGCTGCTGCTATGCTGCTGCTGCTGCTGCTGCTGCTGCTGCTGCTGCTGCTGCTGCTTGCCAAATGTACATTATAATAATTCATCGCGCGTATCATAGCGCGTTGTAACCATTGATGAATGTGTTTCCATCTTATTTGTTTGGTCCAATGTTTATGTTACGCTGAGATTAATAACATTCAGCTAATTTATTATTGGTAAATCACTTGCAATTTTATGTAATATCATTTTCGATTTACAATTTCGTTCGAGCTCCAGATCGAAATTAATTTTCTCTAAATTGTTTATTACAACGGCAATGTGCAGTTGGGTGCGTTTTACATATTTCATAAATATTGCCACACATGCATGCATATAGGCAATATATATACATATGTGTGTTTGTGTTTGTGTTAGTTTGTTTGCTTAGCTTGCTAATAATACTGAAATTGTATATATGCATTGCGCCCATTTATGTATTTTGTAATAAAACTCGTATGGTTAAATTACTGTGTTGTAAAAGAGAGAATTGCGTGCAGTTGAGGGTGCTGGAAAGAATAAACAGAAGATGATGAAAGAGGAGGAAAAGTAACTTCGATCAATAAACATAGGCAATAATCAATGCCTAATCGCCAACCAACCACAACACGTTTTCATCAAATCTCTGTGATCGCATTACAAAAGCAAAGGAAGAGAATGCAAAATACTCTTCCTCAAAATCATTGTCATATTATTATATGTAATAATAGATATAGAATTTCAAATGTGTATGTATATGTATCGTGTTTATTATCAGAAAAGCAGCATCTGTGTGGTATGGAAATGGTGTGCATCCATGTAATCATACACATTTTGAAACCACTTGCAATAATAATTAATTTTCGGATCAAAATTTAATTTTGAGCAATATTTCCTTGCAACACGTAACATCAAACACTTTGTCCATCGCAAATGAAATCACTCTATCTCACTATTGACATCAACATACTCACTCTCCCTCTCTCTCTCCCTCTCTCTCCCTCTCTCTCCCTCTCTCTCCCTCTCTCCCTCTCTCTCCCTCTCTCTCTCTCTCTCTCTCTCTCTCTCTCTCTCTCTCTCTCTCTCTCTCTCTCTCTCTCTCTCTCTCTCTCTCTCTCTCTCTCTCTCTCTCTCTCTCTCTCTCTCTCTCTCTCTCTCTCTCTCTCTATTTCCTACACTCCGTTCATTTTACCATTCAATCGACACAAGATATTAATCGTAAGTTGACGATGCTAAAGCATACAAGACAAGTTATAATGTAATCGCTTTTATACTCTAGTTCAAATTTGGTGAATGCTTCGAAAAGCATTGTCCCAGTTTTGAACATGGGTGAAAATCTTGTCTATTATCTTGGCTTATCATCGATCGAAATAGCGATGACTTTAAACTACAAAATGTTGAAAATATTTTCCTCAATCATTTTGGATTCCACATAACCCATTGGCTACAACAAATACATGGATTTAGGTCAATGCGTCGATTGAAAAGCGAAACGTGAAATGAAATTGATTAAATATTTGGCTTGTTCAGCATTTTCTATTTAAAGTTTTGTCTTCTCTCGTTAGAAATTTTGGTGTAATGTGTGTGTGTGCCTGCCTCTGTTTAATTTTTTTTTTTTTTCTCGACAAGTAAAATTGATTACGTGCCTCGCATCGATGGCACAACCAAATCGTCCAGTATAATCCTCATCGGGGGCTCAGACATTGGTTTTTGTTTTGACAAATGTGATCATCAATTAATATGATTTCTCAAGGAGTCGATCCAGTGATTGCATATCGACTCAAACGTTGGTTGATATGGTTGGTGCGGTTGATAGATTCAATATATTATAGGCGAAATATGAGCGGTAATATGGTTATCTTACCAAGACAGAAACGTCTATTCCAATTAATCACTACAATTTTGGAATGATTGAATGATGTAAATCAAATCAAATCAACCAATGAAATTGCATGAAAATACCAACGCAAATCAATAAAAAATTTGGAGAAAAAAAAAAAAATATAAAAATAATCAATTTGACATATTTTCAATGTTTTCAGTTTTCGTATTATACTTACTCATCGAAAGAAAAAAAAAAAAACATTGATTTCCATTTTCAAAGACCAGCCGAAAAAAAAAAAACTTTAATTTCCCTTTTTCTCAAATTTGCGCGACAATGTTGTACATTTATAGATATAATTGAATTTCTGCCGATGAGGTTTTTCCTCTTTTTTCAATTTGACAGATAGACGCAAAAGAGGGTGAAGTTTTTTTTTTTATTTTCGCTGTCAAATCAAATTCATATGGATTCAACATGAATAAAAAAAAACCAAAATTATATTGTATGTGAGAATTGAATGTACGCAGCCTAAGACCAGATTACGAATATATATGAATAAATTGCATGATGAAATTATTATTAAAATATGAATATATAGAAACATAAATTCATTGTATTTGAAATGATTATGCATTGTCGAGCACAAACTGGCGCTACTAAGTGACCTTTTAAATCCATCATAATATTTTAATCCTTGGAATATTCAAGTTGAATGTTTCACACAACAAACGTACACCTAATTGTTCGTAATTCTTGAAAAAGTGCCATGAATTTTATATCTGTATAAATTTATGCGCAATGATAACGGCAAATAAAATCAGGGTAAGAGAGAGAAACCGAGTGAAAAAGAGTGAGAGAGAGGACCGAGTGAGATAGAGAGAGAGAGAGAGGACTTAGTGAGATAGAGAGAGAGAGAGAGAGAGAGAGAGAGAGAGAGAGAGAGAGAGAGAGAGAGAGAGAGAGAGAGAGAGAGAGAGAGAGAGAGAGAGAGAGAGAGAGAGAGAGAGAGAGGATCAAGTGAGAAAGAAATGGAGAGGGAGAGGGAGAGAAAGAGAGTGTGAAAAGCAAATGCTGACAATTTCAAGTACTTGAAATGATTGTCGACGGTAACAAAAGCATCAAGTTTTTGCATTCACAATTTTGAGTGATGAGCATTTCGTACAGCATATTTTTAAGCAAGTAGATTTAATTGAACCATAAAACACTTTAGATGGCCACAATTTCCATTGCGAATATGAAGTATAATGTCTAGCATTGGATTTTACATTTGAAAAAAAAAGAGAAGAGAAAAAAAAATGAGATGATTTTCATAATGAGACCAGTAAAATGGTTTTATTGACTTGAAAAGTCAAATGTCTGCTTGTTTAAAATATAAATCTATTTTTTTCTTTCTCCAATGTGTAAGTTATCATCAATGGCCACAAGAGTTGAACATTTATTTGTTTATTCAGCAAGGTGTGTGTCTAATTATTAACATCTTATTCATCGTACTGAGAATTCATTTCAATGAAAATGAGCACTCATTTTGTTTGTTAATTTTATCCATTTTAATAATAGCACACTCTCAACAACATCAACAACATCAACGACAACAACAACAACAGAAGCACAGCATTTTATTCAGCCGTCAATCATGAATACTAGAATATTCACTGTGCACACAAAAGTTTTGTGCTTGCATAAAGTTTTGTTCGGTAAATTATAAAACAAAAGTGTGTTGTATCTCATTGAAATACTTTATTTAGATAACAACAATTTATATAAAATTCCTTTGAATCAAATTATAAAATAAAATGATTTGTTTGGGAAGCACCAAAAGAGATGTTCTCCCTTGATCATTTCAAATGAATGACTAAGATTGTTATAAATTTTCTAGACGAAAGAGGATATTTTATCAATGTGATTTGATGACACGTCTAAATAATAACGATTTTTCTGACAATTTATTGCATAGTTTATGCGTATTGTGGGCCCAAAAATTATAGCCACATTAATAAACGAAACGAAGAAATTGTACATGTTTTTAATGGGATTCAAGTGGAAAAATGATAAAATAAATATGAAATTATGATGTGATAAGATTTTTGAATCGAACGGACTTTAAACATTGTAACAAAACTTAATATTTTGATGGTAAAGTTTTTTATCGTACAAAATTGAAACTATGCTAAAATTGTAGACACTCTTTGCATGTTTGTCACATTTTAATTGCACACTGTAAAATGCACAATATCCCAAAAGTTGTAATGTTATGCATTTGGCTTTTGGTTTAAACTTTCTCAGCAAATAATTGCACAAAGAATTGCTCTATAAACCACAATATCGGTACCAAGAAGAATGAAGAAAATGTCTTCACTGTCGTTTCTATAGCTTTTCCATACCACTTACAAAATACTAAACGATGCAGAACAAATAAATGAACAAATGTTCCCGTACATGTACGAATGTGTAAATGCTAAGATTAAAATTAAAATGAACGAACCAACGAACGAACGAACAAACGAACAAGTAAATGTTAAGACTTGATTTATGTTTCGGTTAACTTTCTTAAGTAGAACCAATGTGTGCATGAGCACACCTATGGTCAACCGAGCATACTCATTAAACATTTATAAATCTTGACTGGCACAAATAAAGACAAGTGTCTGTCGGTACACACACATTAATTATTTTAATTTCGATATAAAATGGCTTCTATGTATATACTGATGATACAAATCTATCATTTGAATTTTGTACGCTCGGTCAACAATTTCAATACATTTGTACCAATTTAATTCGAACTATATACTGTCACACATGCGATATACTTTCTGTAATGATTACATTTTCTTTGTTAAATATTTAATATAAATAATATTGCGACACGTGCTATTGTGCCAATTTCAAAAAAAAAAAAAAAAAAAAAAAAAAAAATCATTCTCGGCCCTTTTTTCAAGGAATATAAATTCCTAAAATTAAATGGCGAAGTATAAATGATATTTTTAATACAGCAATTTATGTGGGTTAATTGCATATATTAAATAAATTGTACCACAACATTTATTCCACCTCATAAGATGAAAGTCAATACAAACTATGTTGTCTTTTGTGGTTTTCTCTTTCATCATTTCTTCCGTTTGCCATTGAACAATGAAATCCATAGCATTGCTATGATGATAGCATTCATGCCATTTTGATTTAAACTTAGTAGAATTGTTATGCTCTTTTAAAATGCTTAAAATCCTAGGAAAACACCAAGTCAAAGCCAAAACCATTGTCATTTTATTGTTTTTATTCGGTGAATAGTTTTAATGTCAATCCTTATCCCAATATGTTTCTTTGTGCAATTTAACCGGACTTAACAACAAAGACAAAATCTCTTTGGTAAATACACGCACTCGAATCGTGCTCAAGATAAACAATTTTAATTATAAACAATTGAATGAAAAAGTTTTTCTATAAAATGTTGTGAACTTGTGTTGCCAACAACAAAAGCATTCACTGAAGAAGAACTGCATGTAACTATGGAAATACAAAATAAATAACATGAAAATGTTTGTATTTTGTACACGGAACACACATGTTAAAGGTGCAACCGAAAATTGTTTTCGTCTTATGAGGCCAAAATAACAGATACAAGAATGTAGATGATTGTGAAAAGATTCAAACTCATATGTCTATAGCATTCGAATATATGGTATATATTTTGCTTAAAACTTACCAACCACACAATATTTCTCAAGTATTTACAAATGAAATTTGCAGGCATATGCTGCCAAAGGCTTTGTATTGAAATTGTTGAAATGATTTTCACAAGGCTTTTTGTAAATTCATTTAAACTAAATGCACTTTTTGATGCAATTACTTTCAAAATTTTCAAATAAATGTAAAATTGAATTCAATTGAATGTCAAGCTTTCTCTTTCCAAAATCCAATTTTTAACCTTTTTTTTCATACCTTGTCATATAATTATATAAAGTCAATTCAAATTAATCAAATTTGATGCATTTATACATTGAAGCATTTTGTATGTATAATTTTTTTTCCAAAAAATATAATTACCTGACATATTACTTTCATTGCAAGTAAAAAAAAACAACAACAACTGAATATTAATTCCTTTGTATGATGATGAGGATCAAGTAGTTTTTTTTTTTTTTTTTGTTTTGTCATTGCAAATTATATTTTGCATATTAAATTTGCCTCATTCATTTGCAATTGTATTATTTGAAATGCAGTCAAAGAAATAAGTAGTAGAAACCACAATAATAAATGACAATTATAAAATGAAAATTAAACTGAAAATTAAAACAGAAAATAGAATAAAATTTTTGTTTTACCGAAAATTTGCGATACGATGAAATAGTTGCAAATTCTTTGAATTTAATAAAATATTAACATTTGCTTTGATGAAATTGTTTGAGAAATATTTCACAAAATTTTAAGTAAAATTAACTGAAATACTATAACTAAATAATAAATATGCGTTTATCATTTGATTCAATTGAATAAATCTGGAGCTAGGGGGCATATGGCTACTTGGGAAGACTCGCGAGTCCGTTCATGTTCACATTTACATATTATCTCAAACTGAATTGTATGAAACACTTGCAAAGGATTCGCGATTTCGAAAGATTTGTGTGAAGGAACTTGTACGCACTTGCAAAAACTTGACCAATTTTACGAATCGTATCCCCCTAGATCTGGAGCGACATATTCAAATCGGAATAAATATATGGTGTTTATATATTTAAATTGATTTAGATTCTCGTTAATAGTTTGTTGCAAGCTTATTTAATGATTGAAAACAATGTCAATAAATATCAATATGAATTCACTTTAGGCAGATTTTGATTGAATTCCACCACAATTTCAATGTTCATTCGGATATGTTACGAATTTCAAATTTCAATGAATTGATTTGATCTAAAATAATTGCAAAGTTAAATGTCAATATTATGATTAAGCACTAAACAAGCATCAGATTTTGAAGCATAAATTCCATTGAGTACTCACTGAGTATGTGTGTGTAGAGTATGAATCGAGTGTGTGTAGTATAAGTCGTTCTTTACTCAATTGTTTGATTTAAACTACAATGTTTAATTACCATTGCGAT
>JAQOWM010000828.1:252500-525000 GCA_029041755.1 Resseliella maxima | reverse complement strand
TTTGTTCCTTACATATGACCAATAAACTACAATGCTAAGGACAATGTTAGAAGTCCTAAAATGATTCTTCTTATATGACAGTATGAACGAATAGATTTTCGCTTTGTAAAGTTGCCAAAAACTTTTTATGGTTCAATTGACGCTTTTTCGGAAGAAAATTTATATTCGTTCATACGATGTATCGATGATAAACCCAGCACTCATAAAATGTTTTGTGGAGGCTTTTTATATGCCAATATTATATGCTGTATGAAAATCGTGTGCACGCATACAAGTTACAACTTTTTGGCGGCATTATTATACAATAACAACTCAAATAAAGTTTGAGATTGGGAATTTCGAAATGGTTTCCTATTCTTATCAAAGTGCGGTCAGTACGGATTCAGATTGGAAATTTCCGAATTTCAGTTTTTGAGAAATTATCAGAGATTCCATTACTCGCAAACGCTTTGTTTCTTATCATTTCAAATATAATGAAAATATATGTTGAAATTGCATAAATGTGCACACACACACACACATCCAATGTATGCAAAATATAAACAAAATGAAATGTATATAGCCCTCTCTTACTCATACATCGTAAACAAGGACAAGTATATTTACGTTGAAAGCGCCACTTTATTCATCTTATTGATGTAATAAGTCTATCTCATTTCCGCTTTCATGCACATAAATTATATAATGTGAATTACATTGTGGATGCTAAAATAAAGATGTGATATATGAGTTTATGCAACTATTTCGTATGAGATGCCATTCGTTTCTCGTCTGTCTTTGCGTTCTCGGTTTTGTCAGATACAAATTTAATATAATACGGTAAATTGTTGTATTCGATTTGTTGTGGTCGCTCTTTCTCTACATTCCATCTCTTGTTCTATCATTTTCTCATACTCTCGTCTTTTAGCTTTTTTATTCATTCTACCTCTCTCTCTCTCTCTCTCTCTCTCTCTCTCTCTCTCTCTCTCTCTCTTATTTTCCCATGTACCCTCGATCTATGAGTTTCTCTGTCTCTCACCCCACCCTCTTTCTCTCTCCTTCTCATTTTCTCTATCTCTCTTTCTTTCTCATTTTCTCTCTATCTCTCGCTCCCTCATTCATTCTCTTTCGGTTACTCTTTCTATCAAAATTTCTCTCTTTTGCTACCATTTTCTCTCTTTGTGTGTGCGCATGCTGTGGTTTTTTGTTTGCATTTGATTTTACAATTTGCCTTTGTATTCTATTTTGTGTGTATCGTTTCAGTGCAATAAGCAAACATAATCTTTTGCTGTAAAATGCATTAGAAATACATTAAACAAAGTGCTATAAAAAGCACATCCAACAAATAGTCACAATCCGAGAATCAAGAACAATTTCATTATGGCAATGTTTTAACAATGTATTCTATACAATATATAGTTATATATTTCAAATTCATTGAAAGTGTTTACAATTCATATATGATGAATCTACTGGACTGTTTAATGCCCATGGGAAAGTGAAAATTAGAAATAATAATTCGACGTCGCTCGTTTTGGTCAAAGCAACATCATGATTGAATATATGTGAGTAAAGAAAAGTGGAAAAATAAAATCCAACAAAAATAACAGACACATTTGCTCACATTTGACTGAAGAAAATAAATGACGTCCGACGAGCAATGCATGAAATAAGAAAGAAAGAAAGAACGAAATGAAAAAAAAACTGAAAGAAAGAATAAAATCACTAACAACAAGTCATTGTTGGAAGCAAAGTGAACGAACGATGATATAAGCGTTCAATTCAATGTAAATACCACATTCATACATCAATTTGTGTACATAGTCGTGTGGAAAATAAATACAAGACCCGCACAAAAACCCAAGCACAAGCTTTTTTCTCGTCTGTTGATCAAAACGAGAAAAAGTGGTACGAAAATGGAGGACGGCGGGGGGGGGGATGAAACATGAAATGAAATAAAAAATTATTTATAATAACAATAAAGTATAGATAGGTTATGCGGCCCGGCCGGGAAATTACACACTAGTGCACGTCTGATAAAAACGATGTGCCGTTTTATTTGCCATTTTTCCCAATTCAATGGCCGCACAGCACCAATTTTACAGAGAAAAAACAAATTGCCACAAAGTTTTACTGGAATATGAGTACACACGCACACACACACAAACATCACTAAATAGAATCTATTTCGCTTGAAAGCATAATCCAAAAGCTGAAATCAGTATGAAAAAAATTGGAAATATTTGAATATTTATCCATATGTGAACGCATTTCCATGAGCTTGAGGCCGTTTGATGCTGTTTATATTGCTCTTTATGTATATAAATGTGAACACAAAAATACAATAAAATATGACATGTAATATATGTGAAGCAAATAGAGCAACAGCAACAGCAGCAGCAGCAGCAGCCGTATGTGGCTTGTGCCTTGAAACAACAACATAACTATATTATCGCCTGTTTCACCATACCACACCATACCACACCATATCACACTACAAACTATGCTGGCTTCGTCTGATTGAACGAATAATTCCGTATTTAAATAAAGCAAAACACAACAAAATCGGTTCTATTCACACACACACACACACACACAAACTCACACGGGTACATGATGTTGAACCATGTATTCATATGAACGATGGCAGTCTATGACCCATTCTACAAAAGTAATGAACGCATGTGTGTTTATGCGAATGTGCTTGCGAACAATAATAAATTTTCTTTATTAGCATGACATTTTGGACAACAAAATTCTGTTAGTGTTATAATATCTAATCTCACTCTCTCTCTCTCTCACACTCTCAATCTCTCTCTCTCACACTCTCAATCTCTCTCTCTCACTCACTCTCTCTCTCTCTTTCTCTCTCTTTTCCTCGAATGTCACTCTCAATCTCTCTCTCTCTCACTCTCTCACTCTCTCACTCACTCTCTCTCTCTCTCTCTTTCTTTTTTTTCCTCGAATGTATTTGTTTATGTGTGTGTGTAATTTTGAGCGCGTCTGCGTTCGGTGCTAAACATTCAAAATATGTCTGTAGCATCGGTCGCCAAAGCAATTGCAAATGTGTAGGATGGCAGATCACAAGGAAGCCAAAGCAAAAATGCAGACGATTCATACTATCATCCAATTTGGACAACGAGAGAAAGAGAGCTAAAATGTCAGAGGGTGATAAAAAGAACCAGATAGAGGCAGTAAGCGACCGAACCAGAAGGAGATAGAGATAAAACCAGTGAAAATTATAGTGTATTTCAATTGTGGGCGAAAAAAGAAAAAAATATGATTCGAAACCAGTCATGTAAATGTTCGGTTTGGGTTGTGCGATGTATGAGCGTTTGCATCGTTTGAAAATTGCGTTTTGGATATATTATGAATATGAGAACATGAATACATTTTTATGGGCTATATCACCACAGATATAGACACACACAAACACACACAAACACACACAAAACAAAATGCCCATATCCATTCTACAATATTAAACAATAAATCGTGTGGTATCTTGTCCGCTTGCATTTTCACTTTGGTTTCAATGGACAATATTCAGAGTGGCCCCCACAATGAGAACGGATATAAAGGCTATTTATAAACAAAATAGATAGACGACGATGTGTAAGAAGAGTGCATAGCATCAGAGCCATCCATAACTAACGAAAATATACGTTGTTGCTGTGAAATTCAACATCAGAGAGAAATTATCTTGAATTTTCGTATTTTAGTGATTTTCATTTGTTTGGCTTTAGATTCTAACTGGACGATAGTCTAACTAGAGCAAAATTCCATGGACTACACTTTAAAGACATTATAACATACGAGATTGAGTTGTACACTAAATCGTAATGGCACAATAGAACATTTTAACTGAACAACAACTCTATACGATTTTCATTCACATCACGTTGCAAAAAGAATATTTGCTAAAGATAAAGAGAAGCAGAGAAAAAAGAAGAAAACAAAAAAACAAAAAAACATATTTATATATAACGCTCAAAGAGACAAACAAGTACTAAAATTCAAGCTCACTTGAAAGATTGCACAAGGACAAATTAGCTTGTTGACGGGATATTCGTCAAACATTTGGGTCGAGAAGTGTGTTTATCTCATCTATTGAGCAATTCATTTTTTGTTTGTTTTGTTGAATTGTTTTGAGAATGATACGCTCAAATTTGTTGTCATTCATTACGAATTGGCTTTGATCTTGATTCCGTGCAATTTACGATTTGTTTTTGAATACGCTTTAGGAACCAAGTCAAGTGGAAGTGTTGCCATGGCTTGCATGGTTTCCACACACACACAGACACACATACAAATCTATAAATAATCATGAAATTCGCCATTCGCGTCGTATTTGCCATACCTTGGAAAATTTTCACTGAAACAACCACTTTACAACGTTGGTTTGTGCCTTTTCATTCACTTAGCACCCGTCCATGTGAGAACTATTCTTTAAAATGCCATTAATTCAGCGGATTTATTTCAAGTGTAAATTGTGTAAATAAAGCTCATATCTTTCATCTGATTTAAAGTGGCGCCATTCTAATACTCTAGAAGTGTGCAATTTAATCGTGGTGAAAAATTTAATCGCCTTCACAGCATGTGGTTAACGAAGAGATATTTGTATACAAGGTTTCTCGTTTGTGTTTCATTATTCATTGCGAATTTTGTGTAAGCGCATCAAAAACCGCACAATGAAAAATGGCAAACATTAATGTGAACAGCATCATCATCAGCATCAGCAGCAGCACAAGCAGCAGTTATATTAATATATTTATATTTATAGATGTTATATGATGATATCCACAATGTTGAACGATTTGACCAAATTTCCACACATACTAATGAATTATATCCGTATGACACACACACACACACACACGGTTGTTATTTAATTTTCAATCATTTCAATTTCAAATGCAGATCAATACATACCATTGCTGTTGAATGCACAGAAAATTGTTCTCAACATAACGGAAAAATATTTCATTGGCTTTTTTTTTCCATTTTTTTTTTTTTCTCGAATACATAATATTTCTCAACAAACACTATTATAGCATTCAATCATCAAGATAATACATCCCATGGCTGGATACAAATGAACACATTTATAGCCTTCAGTCAATTTAGTGTGTCTGCTCATTTGCGTTCAATGCAAAATGCCAAAGTTGGTTGAATATTTAATTTTATATACGATCATTTTGGCAATGAAACTTTCATAATTAACTATTCGACAGAGAGCGAACAAACTGAGAGTTAATTTGTATGCATAATCATATTGTTTTGCGCAAAAGTTCTATATTTACTTTGTTCAATGTGCATTAAGCAGTCAGTGCATCGATAAACGCGCACAGCATACATTAAATTTACTGTTTCAACATTTTGAATATATAGATAAATTAACAATTGTAACATCAATGCATTTGGCCATCGTATTATATGTCAAGAGGAGAGAAATTGTCATTTATAATTCAAGCGCATACAACCATATAAAATTACTGGTCGAATTGGAAATAATGCAAAGACATGCTTTGCATTTCTAAAATTCATATAAAATTTTCATGGTACTTAAAGCTACAAAAAGCTATTTTAAATATCGAAAATTAGTCTCAAATGGTCTTCTTTTTTTTTTTTATTCAAATGACTAATTGAATAATTCAATTAAATTTCGCCGTCATGATAAAGATACAATTGAAATCTTTATTAAGAAATAATCAATGGATATTTTAATTAGCATTGTAGTGGTTTTAATGAGCTTAAACAAATGGCTTAAAATAATAGCTGAATATTGTTGTCATTGGATGATTCAATTTTGTCCATGTTGTTGAGATGTGAATGAGTTGTTGAAATGTTTACTGCATTAAATTTCTTATTGAAAATCTACTTCAATTCGAAAGGTATGTAAGCGTTCTGAATGTAGGTCCTGACACAGTATTTTTTTTTTTGAAGGCGATGAGGGGGGGAGGGTGTACCTCCCATCCATCGAAAGCAATTGTCAAAATACAACAACAATAACATAGAATACACTTCTCAGAGGGCGCTAGTTTCTATGCGCAATTGACAATTGCTGTCGATGGATGGTACCTCCTATGAATTTTTGCGCCTGACTGCCCTTGATTCACTAGTGTCAGAACCTATATTTTTTGAAGGAGCTAATTTGCTGAGATTTTTATTCGTTTAAAATAAACGGATAAGGGAATTCAAGAGTTCATTGGATGCTTAGATAAATCAAACGATTCTTCCAATTTAAGCTGTAAATCCGTAATTTTCATTAAGTTTTGATCTATAAATTTGTTATTTATTCATATTTTAGCTGATAAGCCGATCGATGCAACGGCTTTTTTTCAGCAAAAAGAAGCTACTTATTTTATTGCCGTACGTTGTTATATTACCAATGAAAAAGTTATACCACTCATTCGTTGAACTCATTCAATTAGATTTATGTTCATTTGTCCATGAAGATGTGCCAATTAAAATGAAGAAAATAAATGATAATACTCGCTACTCAATGAAGAGAACTGAGAAACATTAACCACTCATCAAGTTAATAGAAGAACCACTGATTAAAGGACTTCAAACTGAGATTCATTCACGACCACTAAAGTAGCTTGTTGCAGTTTTATAAGTTTTATAACATCTTCAATAAGTTTTTGTTCACACAGTACTGTGCACCAGGCGAAGTTTTCATTATGGTATTTGCTCATTGGCAAATGAAATAAAATGAGCCTTTAGTTTCGTTTCTATAGACTATAGAAGATATTTTCTCACAATTCAATAAACGGAAAAATGGGATAAACAATGTTTCAGCCGAACTGATAATTTCTGTAAGCATTAACAAGTCAATTCACGAAAATATGCAAGAAAATGAACTAGCAAAATATTCACTTTTGAATTGTGGAATATGAAATGTAATACTGCAAAATCATCGAAAATGTTTATGTGCATGGAATATCTACTCGACGAACTAAATAATTTTTAATGAGAAAAGAGATCGGTTACCATGTAAAACATTTTACATTTCACATTTCACATGTTACAATCAAACAATTAGAAATATTTCAATTTATTCTACATATCTGTCATTCGAGTTCATGATAAAATTCATATTAATAACAATGTGATATAACTCGGTGAATCTTTCAATTCAGAATTTATTTCCATTATGTGGTTTTGGTTCATGTATTTTTCCATAGCAACTGAATGATATTCACATAAAAAGCGCAATCAAACATGTTCAGATGATCAGCAAAAACCATGCACATTTTCTTTCATATAGATTATTTCCTGCTAATTTTAATTAAACATCGAATACATCGAGGTGAGTGAATGCTTCAAATGAAAAACGATTATTGTGTTAGTTTCTTCAACTTTATTATTAATGAAAATTCATATATGAACTTTTCCCATTTGGAAATTATGTCATTCAAAATTAACCATTAAAAATGTGCAATGAACAAATTTCTATTGAATAAAAATTTCATTCATTATTTCGTTGACAAGAATTTCATTTATAAAATAAAATTGTGCAGAAATAAAAGGCGTTTTGCAAGCACACATGCCCAAATTTACGCAACAATAAATATAAATTGAGAGAAAAAAAAAAAAATAAACATAAAATCATATTTGTCACAAGATTCTAACTTTCATTTCGAAAACTAATTTAAGTGTAGAAAGACGGGCGACGTGTTCATGCATTAACTCACAAAATTGTACAAATTTATCATCGAAAACCATAAAATATCATCTAATTTGGA
The DNA here is from genome assembly GCA_029041755.1 of Resseliella maxima. Lineage (NCBI taxonomy): Eukaryota > Metazoa > Arthropoda > Insecta > Diptera > Cecidomyiidae > Resseliella > Resseliella maxima. The sequence continues at coordinate 517,270 of JAQOWM010000828.1, read as the reverse complement.
AAGTTTTACAAGTTAAATAAAATAATAAATATCACTCAAGTTAATGAACATGAAAACGAAATGAGATTAACGGGGCAAATTTATAGTAAATATTTACATTTACGTTACGTTACGTTGAATCGTTGTGCAATGTGGTTCAAAGAATCTCGTTTTTTTTTTTTTTTTTTTTTTTTTTTTTTTAAATGAAATTTTTCGGTTTGAATATGCCACATATTTGTTCGTGTAGTTCGGTCATACCGATGCACCCTTTTCGAAAAACTTTTTTCCATTTCTATAATAAATCATTCGAAAATTCCAAAAACCACGTTTAAACTTTTTTGTTTTCTTTATGGTTTGAAGAAGGATTTGCTTGTGAAATGCAAACAAAAAAAAAAAAAAAAAAAAGAAGTAAGTTTGAGTTTGAAGAAAAAAAAATCGGTCAAAATGAGATGCATTAAATGAAACTGAACGGGATGTAATCAAACCAAAATCAAATGAGACGATGCAGGTATAATTAAAAAGGATTTCATCAAGTTGATAGGAAACAAATTTGAGAGAATTTTTTTCCAAACTGTGATTGAGAGAAATAGTGATAGAAAATATGTTTCATGATGATGAACGTTTTGAATGATATATTTGGCTTTTCTTAGATGAACTCCAAGTTTGGTTTTTTTTTTTTTTTTTTTTTTTTTTCGATCAATCATGCGTACATGTGAGATGAAATTGTTGAATCAAACACTGTTTCTTGTTACCAAACATCACATATTTTATACTTCATAATTCTACTTCATATTTCATAATTTATCCATTATATGTAATCAATAGTATGAGCAAAATATTAAATGTGAAAGTTTCACCAGAAGCATTTACATGTAAACCGTTAACTGTTTTCAATCTACATACGACTCGGTTTTTCTTTACGTTTCTGTTTATTATAATCAAATAAGTTTTGAATTGAGTTGAATGCACTCACAACCACCGTAGATTTTAATGAAAATGAAGTAAATTTGCAGTTTTTAAACCATCTATACATCATAAGCAATTCGAAAGTTTTCACTTGATGCTTGAACTTTGTGAATATAAACTCATCTACCATTTATAAAAGTAAATTTGAGGCAAAATTAACCGTAAGTCAAGTTGATTATGATTTCGATGTTGATGCATCGTCTGTGGCAACTGTTTTACATTTTTAATTTTTTTTTTTTTTTTCCTCTGTCGTCTCTCACTCGATCAAAGAATGTTTACTTATGAAATCACAATTATTATTCACTTGATCTCTTCAAAGACATGAGAAAACACGAAGTAAACAATCATTAGGTTTTATCGTTTGTATATTGAGACATTTCCAACTGTCGTTCTCCGACAAAAATGTTATTCTATTTTATTTTGTTTTTCTTCATGCAGCTAAATATTTTTTGATATCATTAAGTAAATCGATACAACGAAGTTTTGTTTGCGAATCTTATGTTAAGGTTTTCGTTTTGCCGAAAATTATGAACACCGTCAACATTTTCTCATTGAATCATAACGCGTGCTTATGGATTTTGTTAGTGTTTTTGTAGCATCTGGAGAAAACTTATCTCGTACAAAAACGATTACAACCGAAATACACTTTGAAAACAACTTAATAATAATACGTTAAGAAAAATGGGCAAGTTTTGTTAGTTAAACATCTCAATCGTACATCGTGTATATTTTTAACAAATAACAAACACTAAGTGAATCGCATCATACAACGAAAACTATGAAAAAGAAAAAGAAATCATTTGATAGAAGGGAATTTATTGCCGACGAAACTTTGCATTGTAAACATTGTTTAAGTACGGGCTAAAACGCATTATTCACTATCAAGAGATAAACTTCAAATGCATTGGGTGCGTTGCAAACATAATTAGCCACCTTGATTGTACGATGAATTAAGAAGTTATTTGTTCCAAGTGGGAAAGGGGGTTCAAAAACCCCCCTTTTCGTTTTTTCCCCCCTTTTTTTTTTTTTTTGATATTTTATAATTCCTCATTTAATAATTTATTTGGCTAGGGTATTGGCATCCATCGAATTTGAATTAGCAAAAGCATTTTCGATTTAATGAAGCCATGGACAGCAAGTCAATCAATTGATCCAACAATACCAAGCAATTATGGGTTTATATTGATAAAGAATTAAATTCGTTTCAATTAATTCAAATTATTTGCTCAATATTTGAAATCTAAATTCATCGTAGAACTGAGAATATTTGCGAAATGATAAAAAAAAAAAATATTTCCCTGAGTAAACTGAATAAAAACAAAACCATGTTTTCACTTGGCTTTTGCATTAAGTTTACATTAAGACAAAAGTTTCAATTGTAAGATTTCCATTAAAAACGTTCGAAAACGGATCTATTGCCATGAAACATGTGAGCAGAAAAAAGTACTAAATTTCTTGAACATATGCTTCTGATCAATTCGATTTAGAACTCATTGTACAACGAATATATTGAAAAATGATTATGAAAACTGAACGGTATTGTTGTTATTCAGATTTGAAATGTATTGATTTCAAACAATAAATGCACATCTCTCTAATCGTCCTTAAGCAATGATGAGAAGTTGAGCATGTAAAACATTTCTGCAATTATGTCGGTCTTTGTATTGATCATGCACTTTGAATTCAAAACATCAAGAATATGACCAACATCCGAAAATTAACATTCAATGCTATCTATGTATGCAGTTTGAAGAATATAATCATATTAAATATAGAATAATAGCATCATAAATATCATATTTACAAACAATTTGAATTTCAAGTATGTAAAATCCCATTGTGTTTACACACGTAATCACAGATTAAAGACGATTTTGAATATTTACGAAAATTTTTCATTTCATTCTATTCTTTGTGTGATTTTACACATTGTATGATGGTATAGGCACTGATATGATGATACATATAATCACGTTGCACAATTGGATATCTAATTGTTTTCCTGGCGTTTGCTTAATTTTCGCTCAATTCGTTGGACACAAATTCACCATAATTAAATACATAAAATACTCACAGCATGCGGCATATTTATGAAAAGCCAAACACACGCATACATGATGAATTCAATTTCCTAAGATATTCAAACAAAATTAAATCTCATATACCAATACGTTTATATATTTATATATTATATTACATGCATGCATCAGTTATCTATTTAAATTACAAACTATGCCACAGATAAATAATACACATGTATGTGCAATGGCAATTTATTAGCATGCGAATAACGAATATGCGAAATATTTGCGAAATGAATTGAGAGAGAAACATAGACCAATAGAGAGCGAGAGAGAGAAATCAATAGACAGAGAGGGGAGAGAGGGAGAAGAGAAAGAGAGAGAGAACGCGAGAGAGAGTGGGGAGAGAGGGGGAGAGAGTGAGAGAGAGAAAGCGAGAGAAAGCGAGAGAGAGAAAGCGAGAGAGAGAAAGCGAGAGAGAGAGAGAGAGAAGGTGATGGAAGACAAAATCGAATTAGGGAGATGGAAACAGAGAGATGAAACGAAATAGAGACGGAAAAAGACATGCAATAGAGTGAATGCAATAAAAGATGAATGAAAATGAAAGAAGAGAGAAAGAGATAATATCCTTGATATTCAAATTGAATCAAAAAGTGATTATAATAAATTACCGACGGGCATATAATGTTTCGTTCACACAACAGTGCACTTCAAGGGAATTTTCGGGGGATTTCCTGATTGTGCTTGGAAAACCGTAATTGGGATAGTGTATGCTTTGCATGCATCGAATTAAACATAGTTTCAACTAGCGATATTATACATATTGAAATAAAATAAATTAAACTCATGCGCAAATGTTGGGTTCAACTGAATTGAAAATAGGAATAATTTGAGAGAAAATCGAGAACAAGAAAATGAGAATAAGAAAGAAGAAAAAGGTAAATGTGCTATCTCAAATTACGATTGAATTGAAGGAATTTTGCGAGCATTGTGAAGAAGTTTGTTCAAATGAGTGGTAAACGATATATACATTTTCGTGCTAATGAATACAAGAAAATCACTGGAAATACTACTGAGCAGTGAGCACACACTATTGATTCCAGACACAATGAATCGAATTACTATTACTATTGATAGTAGAACCGAATTAATTTTATCAGTAAACCGAATACCAACCACTTCAAACGGATGTCACACATAAAGACTCCGATAAAATGAATGCGCAAAGATATCGAAACAGTGGATTTTGGTTTCTTTTGTTGGCGATACACTGGATGAATTTATGATTGCAGATTCACCCTTCGTGTCGTTTTGTTTCGTTTCGTTTCGATAAAGTAGTAGCATTGGGTTAGCTACAATTCGGTTTTTACTTTTGCTTTTGTTGCTGTTTCTTTTGCCATTCATTTGAGTCAAAGTGTCTTCAGTGGATTGTAATCGATTCAATAAGAAATAATGGATATACATACATTAATATCGACTCACTTACACCAAATGAATAAAAACATGCGACCACTTGAGCGCAGCACTTGGCCCACAATGCGGTGATGTGTGTGTTTATGCAATGGCATTGAATTGTGCGTGTATCATCACAATTTCCGGAAAATTACCATCAATTTCATTTATTTGCTTATTTATTTTATTATTCTCTCATTTGGCCACACATTCGATTTGCGTTTTGCCCATAAATTTCCAACTCGAATTTTCTTTACGATTTTGTTAGACTGTAAGTGAGTGAGTGTGCGATGGCGAGCACGAGTGCGTGTTGTTATGCGTGTGAAAAGCATTGAAACTCCAACTGGGAAACAAAAGTCGACAGTATGCCAATATGCAACTCGTCCGAATCTTAAATTAGTTGGAATGATATTGATAGGCATTTGAAATTGAAACGGTTTGATGAATGCGCTTCGATCAGGGAGCCAATGGAATAAATGGCCGAAAAATCAATCACATACAGTACCTATCTCTTTTCATTTATCTGCATTTTATCGGCTCTTGCTATGGGAATTCATTTAATAATTCAAATACATTCGATACACCGAAAATATATGTATCGCCGTTGAAACATCACATTTTCTATCGATTTTTTCTTTTGCAAATACTCTCATCGAACTAATATTTTATTGATAAAATCCATGATTCAAGTATCAGAAAAATTTCAGCAATAATATACACGTGTTTGCTGACACTTTCTAACAAAAATGTCTTTCATCAATATGAGCATGAATGTCAATATCAACAAATAAAAAATTATTTCGTTTCATCATCGCAAACATGATCAAATCATATGACAATAAACCAGACGCAAAGAAAAAGAAACATTTTCGTAAAATTTTTTTACACAGAACATTGTGAAACACCAAACCAAACCAACACAATATAACCCAAAATCACATAAACAAACAATACCAATTGATAGATTTTTGAGCTTTTCATAGTGTTATGCCACAATCGTGTTTCAACTGTAATCCGGTGAGATTGCAATACATTTTGTAGCTAAGTAGACTGCTTACAGTTTGCTGAATCGTAAATAAACATTTTATATGGAAGTGAAATGAAATACAACACGATACTCATTTTGTCGACAACATCTTCTCTACTTGTTCCATCAAACAAATCGTCTAATTTCCATGTTTTGCAAGACGAACAACATCAACACGCAGTCGCCATATATCACACGGTTAAAATAAATGGATATAATTATTGAAAGTGATGCTATTGTGTTGATGGTAATGCGATAGATTGGATTTTTGCACGGAAAATGCCATTTTTATTTTATTCACTTTCATTTCGCATTCATTCAGCCATCAGAGGGCCACACATTTCATCAGTCCATCTGAAATCGATCAGTCATTTTCCTTTCTTTTCTTCGGGTTTTTTTATGCCTTCATTTTTCGTTCAGTTTTTTTTTTTTTTTGTCTTTCTTTTCTTCCTGGGGTAAGCAAAAAGCTATTGATACCATCAGGGCGACATTCATTCATTTGACACATTTTGAAATGTTATATAAAACATTTATGAAATTCAAATCATTCACTTGCAAAGCACAATCACGGATTCAAAATGTTTATTCAAAATTAAATGATTGATTGTAACCGGAAATAAATTATGTATTTTTCATCACGTTCTTTGGGTTGCATAGAATATCAAACATAAATGTAAATATGATAGATTGAGTTTGTTTGTCTTGGCAGGAATTTTTGTCATAAAAACGAAGCTCATTTTTTTTTATAATATTGATTAAGTAGTTTCTTGTTTCATGGATTGTAATCAAATATTACTTTTTTTTTCTTTGTTACTTTATAACAAGGAAAAAGTAAAGGAAAAAAAACAATTCTTCCTTTCATTCTTTAACAATCGTTTCAGTTTATTTATGTTGAAATAAAAATCGTATCTTGTAAAATAGAAAATGCGTTTACATTATGGTTTCGTTTTACGCATTCTTTGAATGTCATAAACTGGATTTGAATCACAACATAGATGAAAACGCAGAAACATTTGCAGAAAATTAAAATAAATTTTTAGAAATAGATGGAGTAGGAGAGTGAGTGAGAGAGAGACGGAGAGAGAGAGAGAGAGAGAGAGAGAGAGAGAGAGAGAGAGAGAAAGAGAGTTAGAAAGAGTCTACATAAAAGAACGAAAAAAAGCGAATGAAAGAAATAGAAAGAAAATCACATGTTAATGTGCAATTTTAAATTTTATTCATTTGAAAATGTGTAAAAATGTGAATAAAGTTGTGCCGAAAATCTGCATACACCACCATAATAAAAATTGATCTTATAACTGTTCAAGAAAAATACCCAGATAACTAGATTATTAGCGATGAGGAAAGGCGGTAACTGTATAGAGCACAAAATATCAGAATAAGAAAGAAATACAAAAATTTCAAGATAAAATACATAAAAAATATATATAATAACAATGTGATATATTTAACGAACATCTGTTTCGATTTACGTTTATGCTTTTTGACGCTTTTTCACATTTACAAAAGCAATGTGCGAATGAAAAATGAAACAACAGAGAACAAATTCCAGGCGAATGGAAAGAGCGAGAGTAGAGAGAGTAGAGAGAGAGAGAGAGAGAGAAGAGCAAAAAAAAAACAGAATAAGTTAATAAAATGTTGTTCTTCGTAAAAGTTCCAAATGAAATACATCGCCATAAAAATGCCAGAGTAAATTTTGCATGGATGCGCGTGAACCTCGACCCGCCCCACACGCGAATTACTTTGACTACAAGAAGTTTAGCTGAAAATGTTTTGTGTGTGTGTGTGTGTGTGTGTGTGTGTGTGTGTGTGTGTGTGTGTGTGTGTGTGTGTGTGTGTGTGTGTGTGTGTGTGTGTGTTTGTGTGTGTTTATGAGTGTGCGGGGGAGGTAATGTGAATGTAGGTGTGTATGTGTGTGTAAGTAAGTGCGCTGGTCGTGGTGTCGATATACCATTTCCATCGCCAATACCATCATCGTTCAGCTTCTGTTCCAATTCTTTCCATTGACATTTTTACCATTTTTTTTTCTTATTTATTTTTTATTTTACTGCATTTGTTCAATGTGCTTTCGTTTCCATGGTCTTCTATTTCGATCTTTATTTGGTATTATATATTATTCGAAAAGTAAGATCGCACCGTACATTACCGGTGTGTGTTTGTGTATATATGCAAGTCAATGCGCGTCAATTCAGCAGAGTGGCAGCTATATTAGTGCTGCCTTTTAGCGAACGAAAAGAGTGCGACACAGAGCGGAAAAAACCAACTGAGCGAATTCCACCAAAAAAAAAAAAAAAAAAAAAAAAAAAGACGAACACTGAAAACAACTGGCGAAAAATGTGAAAAAGCTGTGATAAAAACGACAAAAGGGGGTTCAATGAAAATATACACATATTCGCTTATTTTATATGCACATAAATTATCGATGCAATACCAAACTTATTTTATGGTGAAAAGCGTTGGCTTCGTTGTCACATTCTCGATATTTATTGAAAATAGTGCACTACTTGTACTTCATTCGTTCGCATCGGTTTTTTTCTTCTCATGTTTTCCAATTCAACATTTTCTATTTCTCTCACACCACCACAACCGAACCCTCTTCCTCCCCCTCCTCTTTGTCTGTCTCTATCTCATTTTTATTCTTTTCGCTAATGTTATATCTCACGAATGTATTTCCTATTTTATTGTGTGCACAACACAACAAAACATACACAATGCATAAAAGGAGCAAGAGACGTTGCATTCCATTGCAAATTGTTACAAATTCAAAAAGAGATACGCAAATGAGATTTAAAATGTTCATTTCTTGTTTATCATTTGCCATTCACCATTCGCAGTTACCATTTACATTTTCCTTCTGAACAAACACAAAGCATTTAGTTAGAACCGTTGTTTGCATTTCAATATAAACTATTCGAATGGTATTGTGCATTTCAAATATCTTATCAGATTGATGTGGGTGAGTGAATGAGTGAATGAGTGAATGCAAGGCATTTCTATATTGATCGATAAAAAATTGAAATAAGGAAACATTTTTCGCGTTGAAATGGCATCAGAAATGATGATATATTGTCATAATTCATTCGCATACTTTAATCGCTTGTTTTCTTTTTTCACTTTTACTTTTTTGTTCGTCACCTTTGCGGCATGCGACATAGATTGTACAAAAACTTTTTGAATATCAAAAATTCGATTTAAAGATACAATTTCATACACCGCAAGCAATAAGCCTATTAAAAGAATTTAATAAATAAATTAACCTCGTTTCAAGACAATTTTACAGAACAGATGGTGTAAAGTGAATCAGTATGAAACTGATTTTTTTCCTGGTGAATTTCCTTTTAAACTTCCCACGTAATGCTGATTATATACGGATATCACATAGCGGGACTTTCAGCACAGTGGGTGACAGAATATCAAGCATATAAAACTGATTTAAATTGTACATACAACAAGACCAAAAAAAAAAAAAAAAAAACAGATGAGAGCGAAAAATGTTTTTCTTGTGCATCTTGTTCTTGTTCATATCCATAATTCAAGCGAATGTCTTTGCGTGCTTCACATATCAACTCCACACATTCATGTTTGCCATTCATTCATTTTTCTTCTTCTTCTTCTTCTTCTTCTTCCTCTACTACTGCTCTATTAAATGGTAAAATATTCACCATCAGTAGCGGGAGGAAAAAAAAAAAAACTTTCAAAAACTTGGATACATGACATATTTATCTATATGAAATGAATAACGAGCAAACAGCACGAATTTACCAATATTTTAACATAGAATCCACATTGCACATTTACTATGGAAATGTCAATGTACACATCTACAATTGTACAATTTTACCCGTAAATGTTTGACAAAGTTCTGAAAGCATTTGGTATACAATTCCGTTTTTGCGGGTATCATGGCACGGCAATCATGATGTTCAATGCTCAGTTAATTCCATTGATAGCATTGCAAGAAATTGAGTATATAAACGAAATAGTTGTAATTCGATATCGAATGCAAAATGATTTGATGATACTTATACTCTTATACAAAACAATAATAGTTTAGCATATGTGGTTGACGAATGATAACAGGAATTTCTATTGTGCAATAATTATAATATAATACTTAATTTCATACTTTATAACATTACGTATTGGTTTCGCACCTGAAATGAAACAATGTTTTATAGAAAGAGTTATTTATTTTTGCCAATTTGGAAATGAACTTACTTAACCAGATACAATTTTGGGCACGTTTCATCAAACTTTTGATCAATTCAACACAGTCGCAATTGCACAAACTCGATCATAATCATTATTATGAATGTTTCCAATTGAATTATTTCCAGATTCGATTCGAATGTGGTCATCTCAATGTCGAATAGTTCAAGGGGCGATTCACGGTGCTAGTTTTGCTAGTTTGAATGAAACATATTATTAATTAATTGGCATTACCCAAATATTTAATCAAAAAAAAAAAAAAAAAAATATGTTTGAATAAAATTTCTCATATTTTGGGCGTATTCATCAACATTGTTCTTACTTGTATTGGTCTGTAAAATTCACGAGCTGTCCAAATACATTATTTTGCATGTTTTTTTTTTTTTATATTTTTAAAAATAGAAATAATTGGAAAAATGTTCCAATTTTAAATGCGCATATAATTCCAAGTACATTGGTAATGAAAATAGAATTTCATTTATTAACAAATATGTGCAGAAGAGAGCTCTTTGAATATTCATTGAAACCAATATATAAATCATTAAACAGATTCCAGGGATTACAATGGGTCAAGATTGTTCCGTAAGCAATGCGATGGCGAAAATCCTTGTGGGAAGCTCAGAATGAAGCTGAATGTTTGAAAATGTTTGAAAAAGCTACTATAGATAACGAGGAGCTCAACAGTCAAAACACTGTTTATTATTCAAGGAATTATTTAAGTGAATTTTTAGTTTATCCATGAATTTTCACATATTTATGCACATAAGAACATGAGAATTATCGCTTTCAACATGTTGCTTTTTGTTGTTGTTGTTGTTCAAGAGAAAATGCTCGACGCAAATATTGTTGTAAATATGTTAGCGTTCACTATGGCACGCAATTTCCTTCCATTTGGAAACAAACGATCCGAACTAAATTTATTTAAGTTATTCCATTTTTTATTCTCGCTTTTCCATCGTCTCTTCCTCTCCCTTCTGTTTCGCGCTCTCAATATCATTTCTTTCCTTTCCTTCTTGTGTTTACACTATTTACTTGATGTGCTTTTCGGCAAGTTTTATTGAAGTTATAATACTAAGTCGATGAAAACTATGCTGACAACATCAAAGTCATTTTTTCCTGTCATACTATTTTGTAACGCAGCATTTCACTTTAGTGTGAGAGAAAAAAAAAAAAGAAAGGAACAGACACAAGTGTCTCAATGAAATAAAATCAAAACACAATCTTGTTACATTTTACATTTAAAATCAACTTGATATTGTTGTTCAATGTAAATGCGCAAAAGGCAGTGCATGCTGGTGACTATCGTTCACACACTTTTTCTCATTCATTTATTTATGCTGTGTAAAACCATCTTTGCAAAGGAGATTAAATGCAAATCAAAATAAATGATGAAAGAATGAACATAAAATGCCAGAGACTATGGCACGTGAATGAACAAAAAAAAAAAAAACAAAAAACAAAAACTCGGTGTCGAAAATTTAACAATAAAATTCATTGCGTTGCTTTGCCATCATTTCTAATTTAAATTTTGTCAAACTAATTAAATTGAATGGAACGGTGAACATTTGTGTTTACGTTTTACAAGTATTAGTATTACATCGAATAAACAACGACAATGTGTCAATGACAACTGCTAAAGGTTATTTTTCAATTCGTTTTGATTCAAACAAAACGGCACTATTTGCGACAAGATTGCCAACATGTCTTTCACGTGACATTCACTTCTATTCTTACAATTCGTCTTTATCCCATGACAATATACAGATTTTAGCTTTTTGTACGTCCTTACACTTACATACACACACACACGCACACACACACACACACACGGATATTCAGCCTTTTTCTCTTTTTTTCACTCTCTCTCTTACGTTATGTATCTCCTTTTCTCTCTCTTTTTCTCTCTCTTTTTCTCTTTCTTTTTCTCTTTCTTTTTCTCTTTCTCGCTCAATTTCTTTCTTTCGGTATGCTTTCGCTCTCATTTCTTATTATCTCACTTCGCTCGCATTCTCTGCTCCCCATGCCAGTCCTAAATTCACACCAATTGCACTTAAACGACATGGAATTGGTTCGCACTGAAGCTAAGACATAGATAAACTTCGTATATGCTGTGTGTTATTTCAGCACACTGTTTATTTTGCGGATCATTAAAAGCCATTTATTTTAGTGTTCGCTTCTGCGTCGTCGCCCATAGATTCTCTCTTTTCGTATCATTTTTGATGTGATATTTTTCTCATCCGTTCATCGTGTCAATTCAGTTTTGTATATTTTACAACTTACACATGTAGAACTTTCCACCACTTCTAATAAAATACTTTCCAAGCTGTATGACATTTGACAGTAATTTAATCATGTTCATCTCCATATGCCATCTTCCTTGTTGTACTTCATCGTATCGCATCGCATTGCAAAGAATGAGAATAAGGAAAAAAAAAGAGAGAGAGAGAGAGAGAGAGAGAGAGAGAGAGAGAGAGAGAGAGAGAGAGATAAAAAGCGAAATGACTTAACTGAAAATTCGATTTAAAACTCAATACACTTTCAAGTTTCATAGATATCTGGATGCATTCAATGGATTTATCTTTAAAATATTGACTTGACGTAGTTAAATAAGACTCATGATAGATCTGATCCGTGAATCTGCTGTCTAGAGAATTCAACTAATAAATTCGATTGGCATTGGCTTCAGGCATGATTGCAATTCAGAATAGTTATTTCATCGACTGTTTAATTTATGTATATGATTAGTTCGCGATTTTTCAAACGACCTTTTCAATCAATTTCAAATTTAGATTAAGTTGCATGATGATTTCGATATTTCTCATTGAAACGTTAAATTGATGAGACATTGTGTCGAATTGGCAAGCTGCCGCATATCTATTTAGAAGCTATTTGCTTGAATTTTGTAAATGCATACGAATGATTGCAAACAATTCCATTTTTCGACTGCATTTTCAAATTTCTCAGGTTAAATTGAACCAATTAATTTTGCATTAATATATTGAATCTGATTTTAATTTCAATCTAATCTTATTGCAATTCTATTGATCTTCTAATTTAATTGGATATTAAGAAGTGCTTTGTAATTGTCTAAAATATGCTGTAATGTAGAATATTGTGCGAATAAATGTGCGTCATAAACTGACGTTTATTTTCAATTGACAGATTTCATAATATAAAACATAAAGGAATTTGTCATCAAATTATCTTCATCTAAAAAGTGTTGATCTAACAGGCAAAAAAAAAAGTGTCTAATTCATCAAATATAATTCGGTTTTAACGTGAAACGGTTTTTACGGTATTTTTCATTTATAGCAAATCCTATTTTAAGATGTGGGCTCACGTAACATGCAATGAATGTCGTGCATCGACATTTTATTTGTTTTTAAATCACGAATTTAATTTAAGACCATATTTAATAAGTCAACTGGGTAACATGCATTTTTGTTAGAACAAAAGCAAAAAAACAGAACAGAGATACACACACACACACAAACATGTGATGTGGATTAAATTTTATTTTATTTTCGTGAAGAATCGTTGTTTTTCAATGAGTTGTTTCTCACTTACGAAACAAAAATGAACAAAAGCCATGGCATTGCATTAGATGTGTCGTTCATTCTCTTTCTTTTACTTCCTCTCTCTCTCTCTCTCTCTCTCTCTCTCTCTCCCCCTCTCTCTCTCTCTCTCTCTCTCTCTCTCTCTCTCCCCGGGCACATTGAACACGAACGTGAGCATTCCAAATGTGTTGACGCAATAGAGTTGGAAATTGGCAACGTCTCATTTCATTTAAATGATGGATGCTAAATGGAAACATAGAAATAAGTGTATCGCACAAAATTTAAAATGACGCACCCATAAAATCGGCATAAAGTCACTGCCGAGACCAACCGAGTGTAAAAAAAAAAAATTGCAAATCTACGTACATATCAGACCAGTTTTAGCTACACACGATTCAAATTTTTTGCAACTCTCTCCCTCTCTCTCTACTTCTCTCCTTCTCTCCTTCTCTCTCTCGCTCTCATTTACTCACTCATTTTGCCACATAAAAAGTGACAAAATATTAATCATACCGACATATATTCAACAAAAATACAAACACATACATACACACAATAACAAGGAACTGGCACATTTTTATGCCATGAATTTTATTTCATTCGTAAAGAATTTAATTTAAGGCAATTTGTTGTTGAATTTTTCATCAGTATTGTCACCATTTCATCCCCATGGAGATAAATTTAATTGGTCCAGTGAAGTGTGTAAGTTGGTTGATGTGTACCATTGCTCCCTTTCAAAATGGAAAACCTAATGAGATTTGCTTGTTTGTTTCATTGAATCACCTGTTCTCTTTCTTCTCTCTCTCTCTCTCTCTCCCTCTCATTCTTCTTCGGTTGATTTGAAATGTGTGCAGTTTCTGTTGTCGTCGTCGTTGTTGTTATTGCTTTTTATTTTGTTTTTACTCGTGCTTCCTCAATGTGCGAATATTCATGTCGTGCACAATTTATTCTTTGTCTCGAATCCCAGGTCATGTTATATCCGTATGTGTTGTTTTGTAAATACATATATATGAATGTGTATTTGTATGTGCTGTTGTAAGCAGTCTGCGAACTTTGTAAAATGAAAATATTCGTTCAACGTACATTGAGTCATGATACGAAGATGTCATGCACCGGATAAAGCATCGCCAAACAACATGGCTTTCGGGATGCTTATGTGAAATGACTGAGCATAATTTGATAGTGTTCAAAGCATCAAATAACTATGTCACGATAGCACCAGCAGTGATGTTAGCACACACACACACACACACACACACACACGACAATCGGATATATATGTACGTTGATAGGAATCGAAACCAGAATTTTAGTTTTTGTGATATGAAACGTGGTTTATTTTGTAGCTTGGTGTGTACACCGAATTATGTCAGTTTTGATTGGTTGATATACCACACACAGAACGTCGAATAAACCGCAAATCTGAAAAAAAAAACGAACATCAACCACATATACACACAAAAAAATAGCATCACCAGCAGAAGTGGAAGCATAAAGTAGCAACATTTTTGTCGAAAATTCCGGAGGCAAGTAAACATTGCCAAAAATGGCAATCGCACTAGACACGAACCAAACAAAAAAAAAAAAAAAAAAAAAAAAAAAAACCAAAAAATTTTGATGAAAATAAAAACGACGAGTGCAATTCAAGGGAAAAATCGAGTTAACATCTTTTGTTGCTTTTCTTTTATAGATGATCTCATTTCTATACTGACTTTCAGTATCCGCTTTTTGTCGTCGGTGCGAGCATTTTTCTTTCATTGAAACCTTCATATTTTCTTTCAATCTATTTTTCCGTTTTATTTTTTATTTTTTTTGTTTGCTTGTGATGATGTCAGAATATTTCAAGTGAAAATCGTGTTCCACTCATGACATTCGAATCAAAAATTTGTGTTTTTTCTGGTTTAGAAGACAAGATGAAGATGAAGAAAAAAATGTGGCCAAAAATTCAGATAAATTTCTTTTGTTGCAATTGCTTTTTATCGCATCTTCCAATCATTTCCTTTTATGTGTGCGTGTATGCGTATGTGAATGCGTATGTTGTCTACGACTCAATTGTTTGCCGCTTTCATTCGGATACAGAAAACTTTGTTGTTCTCTCTCTCTCTCTCTTTTCTTATTAAAATGCCGAAAATGGCCACAAAGCAATGAATCACACCACAAAACCGCACGTTCACAAAAGCTGACAAGAAAATTAGAAGCCAATGCTCTAATTCTCCATTTCGTTTCATTCCACAATTGGCTGGTAAATCTCATCAGCTAGCAAAAACGCAATTGAGTTTTTGCGCTAACTTTCTTTTTTTTTTGTGTGTGTCCCTATTGCTTTCTCCTCTAGTTTCCCATTTTCTCGTTCGTGCCATGTAAAATCATGCTTTGCACGACGATGATGACTACGACGATGACGACGACTAACAACTCAAAATCGGCTCTATATATCCAATGTGTATGTAATTTTTTTTTTTTTCATCTGCAAATCACTAATTCCATTTTCTTTTGATGTCAACATGTGAAATAGCGTTGAGTGTTTTGTAGATGTATTAAGTATTATTTTAACTGAACTGGTGGGATCCAAAAGAGAAGAAAAATGAACCATTCCTTTTGGAATATTTTGCCATTTCCATAGTAATTTATTTTTTGCCTTTATGTTAAAATCATTTTCTGTCTCTATGAAAACGACTCTTTCGCCTATATGCGTGTGTATGATATAGCATTCACATTTATAAATGTTTTTGATCTCTGTACTGTAAATCCATGTATCTTGTTATCTTTGTTTCGCATACTTCACATCCTGCCATACATATTGATTCACAAATATGCTCACAAACATACAATTACATATATTCTCAGGCAAATATGCGCATCTTTCTAACTTGTTTGGCTTTTGCGTATTCATTTAACGATGTGTTTTGCCGCATTTCAACCATTTCTGTAGTTTATTTATGCCAAAAGTGAGGATTTTCGCTCTACATGCACATGCTAAGTATTTTATTGTATAGAACAAACATAGATTCAATTGTATGTCATGCAGTTTTGTTTGTTTTATGTATGTGTATGTGTGTGTATGTGTTTATGTGCATTCTGTCGGTGGAAATACATTTGGTTCGTGTAATTGCAAATTGTGCGTGATCTTGTTATTTATTTGTGAATGACAAACTGCTGCCAGCCTTTCAACAAGTCAATATTTACTATGCGGATCGAACAATTATATTTGAGTTTTTGTGTGCAGTTTGAACCATAGCACCATACACTGAATCACAGTATTACCGAAAATGCACATTTGCATTGGGCAACTTTGAGTTTTCATGAAAAATTTTATCATTCATTTGAACACCAAACATATTACACGCAAAGTCTACTATAAAATGCAAAGGCTTTTTTGCCATTACAAATTAGAACATGGTTTATGTTCTTTGTACAAAAGCACTTTATGGATTTTCATTGAATTATTCTTTTAAGAGATTTGTATGTAAACCTCACCAATATTCAACGCACAAACTCATTAGGAAAATAAAAAAAATATCATTGATTCGACTTTACATCAAAAGCCAAAGCGATTCATTTGCACATTGGAAAGATCAACATGCAAAAAATACTTTAAGCCTATTACGATGTGAAATAACAGGCGTAATTGTTGTAGTTAATTGATTTACTTGAAATGCAAAAGTACACATTATGTAACATTAAATTACAGAAAAGTGCAATTATCCAATTTTTTTTTTTTTTTTTTTTTTTTTTAAAGACTCATCACTTTGAACACAATATTAAATACAATCTATGATATAATCGACTTATAATTTAATAATTAAATTAATTTTATTTTTTTCCAATTAAAGCAAATTAAATTTTTTGCATAATGCCATCAAAATTGAGAAAGGTGCACACTAACACAGCAAGTAACTTCATATGTCTGTATTGCTTGCCATATTGGCTACCATCGATGGCACAATTGATTATATATCCCATTCATCAAAATTCGAAGAATTTTGCATACAAAGCAATATTACTATTGCCTTTGTTATTGTTGTTGTTGTTGTTGTTTATTTGATGTGGGCTTTTGACTGTGCCAATCGAAAATATTTGAATAGCTTCAGATTGTTCAAACTAATATGATCATGACATGGCAGAAACTATTTGTGTACATAAAATCAATATTTCATATAAAAGGTGAATGCTTATCTTGCGGACTACTCTTTATAAAAATATTGGTTAAAGCAATATTGTTTGCATTGAAATCGTTTGTATTGCTGAATGCAAAAGCCTTACAATCAAATCATACATGATTGGATGAGATGAGTTGAATGTAAAACGAACGAATGAAATGAATAACAACGATTTATCTGATGAGTAGACAAAAGCGATCTTTCAAAATGCTTTGTTGTCTACTCTTTTTTTTTTCCACTGCCATCCGATTTTTTTTCTTTCATTCTTTTGTTAGCAATGAATATAGAGAGGATGCAAATGTCGTATATGAACCCATTGATATTTGAAGAGATTGACCCCATATAAAATTGTTCATCTTTCAATATGCAAGTGATTTTGTAATAATTTAAAGAAAATTTCCACTCTTTTCAAGAAGGAAAAAAAAAATCGAGCGGAAGAAATCTTGCAAGGAAATATCATTTTTGGGGCATTGTGAAAAAAAAAAATCATTTCCTTCTAATGCAACATTCTTTGTAGATCAAATTGAAAATGTCTAGAGTTTTGCCATCGGAAGCACTTGAAAGTGTTGACTTATAATACAAAGACATGGTTCGCATGCTTTATTTTGGAAAATTGATAACAAACGAGAGGAAAAATTTACTTCTTTGAAGACCCTAAAGCTTAAGCCATTGAAAATAAGCTGATTCAAACCGAAATACATACTCTTCAAATGTGCATCAAAACTCATAAATTTTCAATGAACATTGTAATTTCAGCTGCTGCCACTCTCTTTCTACCAACAAAACCTCCCCATCCAATGTAACTGGTGTGTAACCTTATTTACTTCAATTTGAATGTGCGAACAATGTTTTTGCTTGTTGGTATTGTTTTCGGTTTACCAAAACTGTTTGCGTTCTAAAAATGGAAATGGAAAATAAGGTGGAAATGGTTTACTACATCGGTATTGAGCTTGTGATTATTTGTACGTTGCTTGGTTGCAATGAAGAAAATATTTAACGGAAATTATTTATAGACAATGTTCAGTGCATCAAAAAGGCGCTCAAACAATTTGTGCTACTTAAATATGGATATGCTTTAGTGAAATTGTTTATTGCTTACGATGTGTGAACATCGATTGCATTGCAATTGCCATGATTTAAATTTGCAATAAAAATTTCAATAAGCATTTTCTTGCTTTTACTTAAAGTGGTAAATGAAAGTATTTCTGGAAAATCATTTTAAAAGCACTTTGTGCACGTTGTAAATGGTTTTGAATTTTAAGTTCGCATTTTCATTGTACGCATTGGCATTTCGAATATTCGAATGGAATTTTCGAATGCCATAAAAATTGCCTGATGGAAGGTTTTGAACGAACTATTCGCGATACGGTTTCATATCGATAATTTAATGCTCTATCATTATCATTGCAAAAGTAGACGATTATTTTTCTTATACTTTGGCTCTTCAATAAACACATACTCACTGGGGAAATATGTCAAGCTCATTGCGTTAATGTCGTATATGTTCTGTGCTATGTATTTACAATCTTCATATATATAATTTTTTTTTTCTTTCGCTTTGGTGTGTGTTTTTATTTTCCACACGCATAAATATTTGATTGACTCACCGAAATTCATGTGTTACTTTTTGCACTTGATTTTCTTTGGAGGGTTTGAAAGGAACATATTTTCATTTTGAAAATATGCATGTAGCAATAATAAAAGATGTACGCATATCATTTCTTCTTCTTCTTCTTCTTCTTCTTCTTCTTCTTCTTCTTCTTCTTCTTCTTCTTCTTCTTCTTCTTCTTCTTCTTTTCTTCTTCTTCTTCTCTATACTCCCATCTGTATGTACTGTGTACTCAGCTGTTCGAATATTGGGGATGCTTTAAGAAAAAAAAAGAAAACAGTAAAATTAAACGAAAACTTTCTCATGAGATAACGTCAGTGTTCAATGAGGAAAAAAAAATGTTGTAAGACCTGATACACATGGGGTAAACACAACGATACTATATCGAATATGTTCAGATCTCCATTTGTTCGATAAAATAGCTATGTACTGTGAACATGAATGTCTTTTGTTGGCAATTTTTATATGTTCGATATATTTTAAGCGAAATGACGAATGATATTGCAACCTCCGGGCTGATATGCGTTTTCAAATGATAATACAAGTTGTGTACATTTGATACTGACACACATTGTGAATCGAATAGCGAAAAATCGATTTTCAACGGAACACACACACACACACACACACACACACACACACACACACACACACACACACACACACACACCACACACACACACACACACACACACACACACACACACACACACACACACGAAAAAAATAGTCGAAAATATCTTAAGTCGATGTTTTAGCAGCAGGCGATGAATATAAGATTTTTTACCTAATCTCTTCAACCCTCACACAATGCTTAACCGAATCTTTTTTTTTTTTCTTGTATTCTTCACCAATAACTTTTTACTTCATTTGTTATCGTCAAAAATTCCACCATCTCTGCTCGTATCAATTCTCTTATGCATACTTAAAACGTTTCTTTCAATTCTGTTCGTTGCCTACATTCAACGACCCACTGCGAGTATAATAACATATAAATACCAATGAATATTTTGCAATTAAATAAATTATTCAACAAAAGTCTTCCTGAGTAGTTTTCTTTTTCTTAATATGCCATAAATTTAGTTCTAATTTAGACACCATTTGTTGAATGGTTTTATCCTAGGGGCAATCATGTCCAACAAATCTTGCAAATCATGCGAGTCATTGAGATTTGTACGAATCTTCTACGAATCTCAGTTTGATGTTTGTGCTATTTGCAATGTAATATTACTTAGGCTTTTACAGTGTGTTGTGTATGCAAAAATATAAAATGGTATAACATATTAATTTAAACCGGGAATTTTATTTCAATATTTATTGTGTGTTTGTGATTTTTAGACAAATTTAATTTCGGAAATAGAAAAGATTTCCCAGAAGTTTTTCCACCTGATTTAAAGCAAATTTTGAAAGAATGTTGTTTCCACACCGAATCATCTTTGTTGCAATTGATACTGAAGTGATTGCTGACATTGAAAATTATGTAAATAGCAACAGAGAAATATTAAAATATGATTCGTATAAATATGTACTGTGATTCGAATCTCTACGAGTCTTTGCATGTAATTTATATAGATGCATGTACGAATCTCTGTTACGCGTAACGAATCTTACGAGTCATTTTATGTATAGTATGAAAAAGATTCGAATCACAGAGATTTGTGCGAATCATTCAAGATTTTTATGGACATGAAAGCCCCTAGGTTTTATCAACAGTGCGGCATGGATTATTATTACGCTAATATCAAAGCTAAGCCAATTATATGATGATTATCACACTTTTATTGCATAAAACATTCAACGCATTTATTCATCGCCAATAATAAATCACACGATAATTCGTTTCGATTGTTATTAATGATTATTAATATGAATTTTGCACGAGCTTTGGTATGCTTAATAATTCAAACAATATACATATTTTATGCATATTCCACAATACAAAAAGTGCAAATAAAATTGCCAGTTTTCATTTGTTAGTATTGTTTGAATAAAAGCAAAGCATAAGCCCATTTTCCAATCCAATAACTTAATAGCATATCATTTGAATTAGGTCAATTAATCATTTTATTTTTGTATAAATTGATCAAATCATTTGTACTAACATGTTGTTTTTTTTACATTTTTTACATTTTTTTTTTTTCGTTCTCATTTCCAATTTCCCCATTGCAATGATTTCATTCAAATAACAAATATTCACATTTAAATGCATTTTCTTGTGGTTTTTTTTTTTTACTTTGGCATAACTTAATCAAATATATTCAGGAATTTTCTGAATATACATTTGGATTTACTGAATTTAATTCAGTATGAACTCGTTATTTACAATGATATATATATCACCGGTCCGGTCATCTATGTACGAACCAGAGTTGTCGTGTTTGTGGAATAAAAAAAATCGTTCGAAAAAAGACGAAATTATTCCTGGTCGTTCGGTCTTTTTTTCTTTGCATAAAACGTGTTCCTTGTTCGTTCTAAAAGCTTATCGAACGAACTAACGAATATTCGACAACTTTTCATTAAAAAACACAAAGATTTTTTCAAAATAAAAACATTTCACATTATAACATTCGTTTGATACTCGTTCGTCATAGATTTTGTTCATTCGTTATTCGCTTGAACACAAACGACCCCGAACGATCTTCGAACGAACGGTTCGTTGACAACTCTGGTACGAACCAAAATATGTACAAAATTTACATTTACATTTACAATGATGTTGGCATATTAACAATGGCCAGCATATAGATTTCAACACAAAACATATGGTTTTTGTAATCCGTGTCTGAAGTAAGTATTAGTAAGTGATAGTATGCTATCAAAACATTTGTTGTTTTGTTTTTCATATATTCAGATGCATTTTTCCTAAATGAAATATTCAGAGTTTGAATTCACTAAAATGGAAAATATGGTTTTGCTTTAAATTGGTATTACTGCAAACTCAATTACGAATTGTTATTTGCAATTCTTAGAAATGATTTTTTTTTTGAATATATTCATCATAATAAACATTGAAACAATGCAATCGAATACATTTTGTACAATTTTATCTTTCATACAAATTATTTCATTGAATCTGAGTGTTTCATTTTTTTGGCTTCCAAATCAAAAACCGCAAACGGCATCATACACTGCTCTTGTCTGGTTATTTTGTTGTGTTATTCTAATAAAGTCAAGAATAAAGTGGAAACATTTCATTCACTCAACAAAAAAAAAATGTGTAATTATGGGATTTCCATGAAACTCTCAACGCCTTTTTTGATTTGACCTATCTGAACACAGAGAGAAATGTTCAATATTGGCCAAACTTTATTTATCACGATATATCTATCTCTCTCTCTCTCTCTCTCTCTCTTTGTTTTTTTTTTTGTGTTTACATAAAAAAAACTCATAACTGCAGCGAATATAAACACCATTGACTTTTATCTGCATTCGAAGTCGACAGATATTCAAACATAATCCCTTGTTCGTGAATCATTGCACATTGATCAATATTAATAAAATTCTTTTCATATACAATATATTACTACGTTCGCTAAATATGTGCGGGAGATTGAATGGAATCCCCGCATTTATTTTATGCATTCATTCATCGAGCACAATGCATTCATTTTTATGACATTGAACGGAAGGGGCAACAACATTCAAATCCGCAATAGGGTTAAAAATCATAGACATAGTATAGTTTCCATAACATTCGTATTTGATTGTAATACATGCATGTTGTCGGTTTTCATAGCACAGCAAGCAATTTTCCACAATAGTCAACATTATTTTTCATTGTCTTGTTTTTCAATGTTGCAAAATATCATTTTTCTTGTTTTGCCATGCAAGCAACACTCGATTCCGATTTTTTTTCCCTCGATTTTCCCAATTTATTATTAAAACACTTTGAATCAGGGCATATTTTGTGTTTGCATTTTTAAATACATTTTCTATACAATTAATGGAAATGTAGAGAAATTTTGGCTCATATTTTATTCCAATTGAACATTAATGATTCTTGGATTTAATTTCAAGATAAAATCAATTAGTTTGCTTGAGAAAAAATTCGAGAAATAGAACACATTGAAATGAATATACGTTGATTTTTGTGTGTTTCAATTTTGGTTTTTTGTTGCATAAAATTAAGAAATATTTCGGATCAATTTATTCGTATGTTATTTTATTGCATTGCAATGTTGAATATTTTTATTGAATTCTTGTGATTTTTAAAATTAATTTAAATTTCTTTTAGGGATAATAAGTAAAATATAAAATTTCCCTGAAAACAATTTATAGGTGTAAGCATGAAGTTTCGTTGAAATATTCCCAATTCATTATTTGAAATAAAAACAAAAATCAACTATTTAAATCACAAAGCCTACATATATATTCAAATATTGTTGAAAATTTCATGTTAAAATAAATATAAAATGTAAATAAATCGTACATATCGTTTGCTCACTTTTCTACATCACTTCATCATCATCAAATATGTGAAAAATTTTGTTCGCATAAGAACTAAAAGTACAGTAAACAAATCGATTGCAAAACCAATTCAATACACTGAACAATTGTTCGGATGTCGTATGAAATGAATGAACTAAATGTAAATGGAAATAAATTATGTGTTGAAAGATGTTCATAGCATACATTTTCCAGTTAGTAAGTTTCATGATGGATTTGTCCGTTTGGCCGACTCACGTTCAACTATATATAACAGAAATGATGATGAACAAAATTTTGCAATGTATGCAAAGCATGAACAACAAAAAAAAAAAAAAAAAAGAAGAAAATAATAACGGAATGTGGCGTATGCAATTTGTGCAACATCAGCTTTAGAGATCTCGTCAATTCTGTGTTTATTTTTTCCACTCATACAGATGATGTACTTGTCGAAATCTCTCAATCGTTTTCAAATCGCAAATGTTGCTTCTGTATACGCTTCGATACATGATAATGGCATTCGATAAATTGTGCACGTTGAGTGAATATGCAAACGAAATGAAATTCGAATGCTGTTTTTCATGCCGCGAAATTTCATCATTACAAACATTTGGGACAAGAAAGAGAAAGAGGAAATCGAAAGAGGGAAGTAGATGAAGAATAGAAAATGGGAAACTAGGGTGGAGAAAAATGGAAGAGGAATGGCAAAAATAAAGAAGAAAAAAATGAGTGTGCGAATAAGGAAGAGTTGCACAGGGGGGACGGAGTGAAATAGTAGTAGTGGAAAAATAAAAAAAAAAAAAACAAAAAAAAAAGAAGAAAAACTAATAAGAGCAAAAACTGCAGAAAATTGTACATACAAATTTTGGTGAGAAAACGAAAATAGAACGAATGGTGTTGAACTATTGAGTTGTTGATGGTAACGGAAAACTAAATGCTCACACAAAATGTACGAATAAACAAGAAATGCAAATATAATATACGAACACAAAAAAAAAAAAAAAAAAAAAAACATTGAAACGAAACAAGCGACTATCAAATAGAGAAAAATATAAAACTAAAGATGTTCGCATGGGAGAGCTATTCAAGTAGTGTGCGAGAGACGAGTTCGTGAAAGCGCAAGAAAAAAAAAAACTAAATACGTAAAGCGATGAAAATATTGCAGAAGTACAGACAAACGAGCATAGCACGGAATGAAATTATGGCTTCCTTCCAAAAACAAAAAACAAAAAAAAAAAAACCCGAAGTGTTTGCATACAGGGATCGGTGGTGAAAACATCTGCAACACAAATGAAAACAAGAAAAACAATTGAATTGCATTGCAAATGAAAGTTTCATCTCCGCCAAACAGGGTGATTTGGGGAGTTTAGTTTACTGGATTTTCCACTATAAATATTAGCAATACTTGCCACAACATTTTCATTACCGACATTTCGTCAAGAGAATTTCGCTAAAAACCACTAAAACCAATTTACCATCGTTCCATGCACCGATCAATTTTTACGGCTGTGATAATAGCCAATCGAACATTTTTGCAAAATGTACAAGCAATACGCTCCCTAAGCAAATACAAAAACTATTCAATCGAATCAAAATAAAAAAAAGAAATGAAAGAAAAAAGAAAGAAAAAACGTGAATTTCGCTTGCATTTCTTGTTCAATTGATATATACAATTCAAAGTACACGTTTTTCCAATCGAAATATTGACGATGAAATTTGCAATAAAAGTATTGACAATTCGAATGATTTTCGTCGTGAAATTCGTTGGCACAGTAAAAATTCAGGAATTGAAAGTGGAAGAAGAAAGAGAGAAAAAAAAAAACAAAATTCGATAAAACGTTTTGAAATTGAATGTAAAGCGTTTCTCATTTTGTCTACGATTTTTAGAGGGGAGTTTTTTTTATTTCATGTTCATAGTAATTCTACTTGGCACAATATCGATGCGCTCGGAAGCATTCATTTTGAAAATTACTACGAAATGGTATTCGATACGATATTGAAACCGTTGCACAACATTTTAATATGGAATGATGCGAGCGAAACGAAAGTAAAATTCCAACTGGATGTCATAATTTGAGTCTAAAACATAAAAAGCTTCATTAGCGTATTTCCCAAATGTTGTGTCTTACTCGACGAAATGAGAATTCCTTCATGAGTTTAATAAAAACAAAAAGAAAAAAAAAAGCATTCACCAGGCAGAAAACACTATATTCCAATAAATAGACTACTGTTTTACAACATCGAAGAAATGTTGCAAGTACTTGCACAGTGCAACATTTCAATTTAATTCGAATGAAAAACGATAAATGAAACAACGAAAATATGCGCTGAACACGCTCAACAAAATTATGATATCGGTAAAAACGGAATACAAATTCTCTTCATTCTTGAATTACTGGTGGGCAAACGCCTTTCATTAGCACGTCATCACATCGTTTTGTGAGCACCTCTTTATTTTGTGTTTTCTCTTACTATCTATCTCACTCACATCCTCTCAACGCCATCTGTATTCCTTTCTCTTGCTATCCTCATTTCTCAAAAGAGAGAAGTGAATTCTCTCTCTCTTTCTCTCTTTCTCTCTCTCTCTCTCTCTCTCTCTCTCATTTTCTCTTTCACACTTTTGCTGAAGACAACTCCTTGAACATTCCGCTCAAACTACCATTTTTGTGCAGCAGAAGAAAGAGAAAAAATGAACGGAAAACAACAACACGAATTGTGTTATTTCCATCTGTACATTTCATTTTTTGATTGCACCCGAATTGAGCGCAAAAACATGCAAATCTTCACAATGTATACAAATGATTTTAACCATGTTAGCACCTCGAGCAAGCAACAGTATGAAAAAAAAAAGAAAAGCATGAAATCACTAAATTGTCTCGTGGGTAAACAAGATGTAAGATGAGTGGAAGAGAAATAAAGAAGAGAAAAAAAAAAACGCACAACCATACAAACGATTTACAAGTAAATGTGCTTCTGAAAATTAAATTGAAATTTATTTTAAAGTTTCTTTTTTCCTATATGGAACAGAGCAGCAAGAACTTTTACTTTCATTTTTATTTATTTAATATATACAGACACACATTACTCCGCATGTTCATGCAGCTGTGGTTTTGATTTGACAAAATGTTATTCAAAAAACTTATCTCGTGATTTCTTTTAAAGATTTTTGAGTAACGGAAACCATAAAACTTGATGTAAGCACGTCACACACGATGAGAAACATAAATGTATCGGACAAAAATGAATGTACATGTTGCATGAAAAATGTTTAAATGAAGATTTCACACTTTGTAAACTTTTTTTTTTTCTCACATTTAGTGCTCATTCATTGGATTCTTTTTCGCTTCGTTAACAATTTCACACTTTAACTGAAGTAAGCAAATGAAGGAAATGAAGAAAATGAATACAGTAAGAAGTGGGATGTTAAAAACTTTAATTTGTATTTATTTTCTCTCTTACTCTCCCTCTCTCTCTTACTCTCTCTCTCTCTCTCTCTCTCTCTCTCGCTCTCTCTCTCTCTCTCTCTCTCCCTTCTTTTTTTATCGCATTTGGAATTCAGTGACTGAATTTCATTCAATGTGCGTTATTGCATATTACTAAATCGCACAAAAAAAGGGCGTACACCGACTAACATTGCCATAAAGTTTGGAGCACGTTTCTGTTCACGTTCAATAGCTTTGAGCTTCTTCTAAGTTTGGCAAAGATAAATTTTTTTTTCGTACACAATCACAGTCACAATCTACTGAAAACGAACGATGCATTCGACGAAAATGTTTGGCAAACTTGAGTGTCTTTTTTTTTTGTCATGGTAATTTATCACTGCAGTGAGTCACAGTAAAAATGTATATAATCCGCGTAGGTGTATAAATATGTGACAAAGTTTTCGTGTGATTTTTGAATATTGTTACTGTTCAAGAGCGTACTATTTCCGTTTCAGATCTCCAGTTGCTAAACACATAGATATTACAAAATTGAATTTCCATTTTTTTTTTTATTTCTTTTTTTTTGTGAGTGTTGACAGACATTTTTTCCTTTTTTTTTTTGCAATTTCAAACGAAAAATGAATAAAAAAAAGAAGAAATAGATGCGAACTCAATTTTAACGCATTTGCATTTATTGTGTCTATTTTCAGATTCGGCCCAACAAAAGCCCCATCACCTTGGAATGGAATTCGCATAGCCGATAAATTTAGTCCAGTGTGTCCGCAACGATTGCCGAATATTCAAAATGAAACCGGAGCGTTGGAGAAAATGCCAAAGGGTCGACTGGAATATTTGAAACGTTTATTGCCATTTCTACAGAATCAGTCGGAGGATTGTTTGTATTTAAACGTTTTTTCACCAGCTCATGGTATGTTGAATGTAGAAAAGTTTTTAACCATCATGTTTTGTCATTGACAACAACAACAACAACAACTACAATATATTTCTATTGAAAAATGTTTGACTACGCTAAGAGTCGAATTTCAAACGAGACAAAATAGCAACTATATAAAAATCAGTTACCTTTTCTGTCTTTTTTTTTTCTTTCTCTCGTTTGTTTGTATGTGTAAATGTGTCAAACGACTTTTGAAATATTGCCTATAAATCATTCAAAGTTGTTGACACACAAAATATGCTTGTGCAACAAATAAAACCACTTAAAAATTTGTCAACATAACTCGATCCGGAATGTACGATGCACAAATATAAATGCATCGTCAACTATGTCTGCAAGTATGAAAAAAAGGAATGGAAAATTATAGGCAATAGTGAGCATTTTCCAAAAATATCAAACATGAAAAATGCCTTGGAAAATTTGTTGCCTCGAACATAAAATTCATTGTCCCAACAAAAATGGATTAAATGGATTCTGTTGAATACTTTGCACGCGATTTCTATTGAGTTCTATGAAAATCAATGAAATCGATGAAGCGCAAAATGCAAACGATACACAATTGCAAAACATTTTGGTGCCTAAGGCAAACAACGCACTAAAGCGATCGGCAATTAACCAAACAAAAAGCTCAATTCATCTATTCGGCACGTCTCTCGTCTCACTTGATTATAATTTACCGCTAAATGATCCACACTTCATTTATCCAAGGTTTTTTAGCCCCATCTCATTTTTCATCTCGCACATTTTTTTTTCTCGGTTTTTTTTTTTTCAAACAATCACATTTCTTTTCACATTTTTAAAGCGCATTGAATTTAGTGCTTAATCGGCGACCATTTTTGTGATTTATAAATATTCAGAAGCGACATGAAACATTCAAAACGATCCATTTAAAGAATATGAATTGTCGATATGTCGAACATAAAATATCTGAATTGTCAAACGATTGCTTGCGGATTCAAATATTATATCAATCGATCATATTAACTGAATGTGCCAAATTGTAACATTTTCTATCTACATATCGTACCGTAACAATCTTATTTGCAATATAAAACGAAGAAGTTCTCTGAACGGTAACGCACCGAATCATATCCAGTATTCGAAAAAAAAAAAAAAAATCTTCAATATATTTTCATATCTAAGAATCACATTTGAACATTGTCAATTTTAAGGCAATTTTCAATGTAATTCTGTATGTATGAGCCAAAAGCACGAACATCGATTTATTTGTCTGCGGAGAATATTTTATGAGCAATCAATGTATCTGATTTCGTATGTGCGCAACAGAAGAGACAAATAAACAAACAGAAAACAAAAAAAAAAAAAAAAGAAGAAAAATAATGTCGAATCTGTCATTTGATTTGAGATCGGTTCGACAATATTTTCATGTTATAGTAACGAAAGCCCTTCTTCAACATAATGGAAATAGTACTCAACTCTCTATGGGTTTGTTAAACTCTCAACGGTTTTTTTTTTTCTTTTCGGTTTTTTTGCACGCACGAAAGCCCTTCCACCTGATTAAAATCAAAAATGCCAACCATTTTCACCATAAACCCAACAATAACATCGAAAAACCATACAGAAACATGACGTATTCAATGAACCATTTTGTTGAATTTTATTTTGGCAAACGATTCTTCATCTCCCTCATAAATGTTACTATGAAAATTGCGCACACTGCACACACACACACACACCCACACACATTCGAAACCAACGATTACGTACAATGTTTTGTTTTCACAAGTTTGAATGCATCATAAAGTAGTGAATGTTGGTGTATGGCAATGGAAATTCACATAATTTAATACTCAAATTCACATTCGTCGAAAATTTCATGATTTTGATACGTCTATTGGAATGAAATAATATGAGATGATATTAAAATGGTAGAATGTGCAAACTTTATTTCTTTTTAAACATTTTCGTATTTGTGATTTTGGTGTCGCCTGTTAAGTTTTCTGCCAGCGCTTTAAATTGTAATATTACAAAATGTATTTAATGTCTGTTGCAATTACATTTTATCAAGTGGATGGGTTTCTATTCGTCAATATTAAATAATAATTATATTTTCAATGAAACCTGTATCAAAACCATCACAAATATATTTTCTATGAATAGAAAAATAGTTTCTGTCTCGGTTTTTATCCTCATTTTATCTCTACCGCTTTCATATGACGATGTAAAAAATAAACCAAACTAGAGAGAGAGAGAGAGAAAGAGAGATAGAGAGAAAGAGAGAGAGAGAGAGAGAGATAGAGAGAGAAAGAGAAAGAGAGAGAGAGAGAGAGAACCAAACGAAAGAACGGACATAGGTATTGCACAAACGAATCACATAGATTTTTATTGAAGTGATTTCCATTGAATAGTGAATGTCACATTTTATGTTTGTGCGTGTTGTAGACTTTTTATGAGCATTTTCTCCAAGGAATCAAAGTATAAAGCCGACTCTGTCGATAGTACTCAACTCTCTATGGGTTTGTTAAACTCTCAACGGTTTTTTTTTTTCTTTTCTTTTTATTCTTTGTTTCTTTTCGGTTTTTCTTTCATTTTTTTTTTTGCAATTTCAACCAAAATATATTTCTTTCAATCGTTTGAAAAGAGCTTTTCTATAAGATATGTTGACTTGTGTGATTGTTTTGTATTTTACGAATAGAACATGCAGACAAAATGCTTCCGACTTGCATAAAATAGATGTTCACATTGAAAACTCACTTGAAACACTCAAATCATCAGTTTTATGTCGTTTTTCGATCGCGAATCGTTCTCTTTTTACATTTTTTTTTTCTCACAATCTCTCTTCTTTTTTATGTTGCTTCTTTTTGTTCGTTCAATTTTGACGCATTGTTATCTATGTAGATTGTCAATAATATATATTCGTTTGCCTTTGGTGCACATATCCATCCATTCACTCACACATAGAGAATACATTTATATTTGAGCATTGTTTTGATAGAGCATGCATTTGTGCTATTTCAATCTATTCATCGTTTTTGCTGTAACATTTATTTTATTTAGTGAGCAAGCATCAATTCAACTAAATAGATGTTAAAAACTGAAACGACTTTGTGCCATAAATTTTTCACATTTGTAACTGATGCTTGACTTTTCTCTCTTCGATTGGTAAATATGGCGATGAGATCAGATGACTGAAAGTAGTAGCGTGTACATAGTGTAAAATGATGTCAGCCAAACGAATGATGGAAACGAATTTAGATGGTTGGGTGACATTTTATGCGGTGTGACAAAGTAAATACGTTGATATTGAATGGCATTTCACTATTGATGCAATAAACTAGTTGAAAATGCTTTGGTTATTGCCAATGTCATGTTTTACATGAATGTGTCGTTTGCAAATGCGTATTTATACTGTATTTTTTTTCACAAACGTGTATGTTTTTACTCTTGTACGATTTCGGGTTGAAGTTCAAAGTAAATTGAATTTTCGAAACGAAAATAAAATCGCATATACAAAGAGTAGAAAATGAGAAAAAGAGAAAAAGAAGAGAAAAACGACTGAAATAAAATAGAAATGAACTGTTCTTAAATGAAAAACTCAATGATTCACAGACATAAAAAGGAAAAAATAAAAAAAAAAAGAAAAACAATAAAGAAAAGGCGAACAATTTATGTTGCTATTGATGTTTGATTTATATAACTAGAAATTTACCATTTTAAACTATGTTTGCAGCTGCTTTAACAGACAAAAAGCTTCCGGTTTTGGTGTTTCTGCATGGTGAATCATTTGAATGGAATAGCGGCAATCCATATGATGGCACCGTTTTGGCAAGCTACGGCGAAATAGTTGTTGTCACATTAAATTATCGATTAGGAATATTAGGTATGCTATTCAATATGTTCAGTTATCGCAATGATGCCATTGCCAAAGCGCAATCCATTCAATTTTTCAAGAAAAAAAAAAATATTTCAATTACAATTCATCGTGATGGGCATTTTTTTTATTTTTATTTTTATTTTTTTTTTTTTTTGCTTTTTCTTCTTATAGGTTTTCTTAATGCAAATCCAAGCCCACAGATTCAAGCCCGTGTCGCGAACTATGGTCTAATGGATCAAATGGCAGCACTGCATTGGGTTCAAGAGAATATTAATCGTTTTGGTGGCGATCCAAATGCTGTCACATTAGGTAAATACACTCGTCTCGCGTAACGAATTTTGTCTGAACTTTTTTTTTGTCGATATTCTTTTTTTGCTTAAACTTAATAAAAAAAAAAAATATGCATTAAAATCAATTTTGTAGCTGGGCATGGAAGTGGTGCGGCATGTATTCATTTCCTTATGACATCGTCAACAATGGTGCCGGGCTTATTCCATCGTGCCATCCTTTTATCCGGTTCAGCATATTCATCATGGTACGTACATGTTTTTTTTTTTTCTCTTCAAGAGCAGCAAGTCAATGTGTGTTTGTAGAAAAAAAAGGGAGAAAAACTAGTTATTGAAAGCCAACTATTTTAATTCTCAATGAAAACAGGGCATTAGTAGAGGATCCAGTTATTTATGCACTTAAATTAGCCAAAGAAGTAAATTGTACCATTCCCGAAGACTTAATCAAAAATCATGAACAGATTGTTGACTGTTTGAAAGAGGTTCCATTAGATGAATTATATGCGGTTGATATACAACCGCCAAGTTTTCTCACTGCATTTGGTCCATCGGTAAGTTAAAAAAAAAAAAAATCAATTGAAATTTTGAATACCCAAGCTCCAAGCATTTATATAAATTTAATTCATTTATTGTTTGTGTGTGAAATAATATCAATGCATTATAGGTGGATGGAGTTGTCATTAAAAATGGATTGAACAATCATGATGCCGATGATGGCATGATGAGAAATTCAAAACAATCTCAAGAGTCGGGCAATCGATATGATTTAATGTTTGGTATTGTGACGGGTGAAGCCATATGGCGTTTCAGTGCGTCGGATATACAAAATGGTTTTGAAGGTGATCGTCGAGACAAAATTCTACGAACATATGTACGAAATGCTTACACATACCATTTGAGTGAGATTTTCTATACGGTAAGTTAATATTTCACCTAGACACTATACAATACTATGTTTATATGTATAAAATCGAAATTGAAATTTAATCGCATAACTTTTTATGTCTCGTTTCTATTTATATAGATTGTTAATGAATATACTGGTAAGTGTTTTGTTTATTCAATTGTTAGTCTTTCAAGTGTGTTTGTATGCTTTTTCGTATGATGTAAATGTTTTTCACTTGAAATTAATTTCATATTAGACTGGGAACGAACATCACATCCCATAAATACACGTGATGCGGTTGTTGCTGCTTTGTCAGATGCACAATTTGTTGCGCCGCTTGTTCATACTGGTGATATGTTAGCACCACCTGCCGTTCAACCAGGCCAAAAAAAAACTGGACCAAAATGTTTCTTTTATGTATTTGATTATCAAACAAAAGATGGTGATTATCCACAGCGAATGGGAACAGTTCATGGTAAATTTTTTTTTTATTAATAATTGATTATTTCATTATTTATTTACCAAATGTCTGTGTTTTTTTATTTTCATAGGTGAAGATTTAACATACATATTTGGTGCACCTTTGGTAGAGGGCTTTTCACATTTTCCAAAAAATTACACAAAGGTTTGTTTAGTAAAACACATTCATCAAATTTCAAATAATGCTATTTAAAATGTATTTAATGTAATTTTAGTCGGAAATCAGTCTGTCTGAAGCAATTATGACTTATTGGAGTAACTTTTTGAGAACAGGTAATGAAACAAAAACTTTTAAACATTTCAATGCGAAAACCATTCGTTAATAAATTACTTTTACAGAATGAAACTTTGTTTGATGCATATAAATTGAAGCATTAAAGATTTTCACATAAAACTTTTACGATATTTATCCATTAGAAAGTAAAAAAAAAAAAAAACATTGAATTGAAAAAATAAAATCTTTTTCCAGGAAATCCCAATGATCATAGGCAAGACCCCGTATTGCCTGCATCAAAAGAGCGAAATCGATTTCGCAGTGTTGTTTGGGATGAATATGATTCGTTGCATCAAAAATATTTGGAAATTGGTAAAAAAAAATTATGCTCTATTTCATTTCATTTTAAACGTTTCAACCGTCCGTCGTACGATTTTTGGAAAAATGAACATGGATTTCTCTCCTTTTTATCCAAAAATCGAAAAGACTGAAATTTAGTTTTAGATTTTTCCATAAATTTCCTTCCGTCCGGATCGTACGAATTAAAAAAAACGGACTGACCGACGAAGAAAAATCAACAAATTTCCCGGAGAGTTCATATCTGTTGACACCTCAAATTTCACTATTTAATCTGAATCCATCACGGAATATACATTATTCATATTACTAATGCTTTATTCGTTGTCATTTTCCATATTTTTCTTTTTCTCTTTTTCTCTTCATTTCATTCGAATAAATCCCATTGAAACGAATGGCACGTGAACACGTGTATCTCATGCGAATTACAAAATGGCTGCTAAAAATCAACTCAAACAAAAAAAAAAAAACCCCCATTTTGGTCTGTGATTGTGGCATTAGGCATGAAACCACGCATTAAAAATCATTTTCACGCCCATCAACTATCAATTTGGTTACGCTTAATACCCGAACTGCATCGAGCCGGCATGGAAGATGTTATTACACGACACAATCTATTTAAAAACCATGATGACATGGATTTATACGATGGTCCAGTTAAATTGGATTCATTGTCACGTTTAGCATTTTTAGAGGAGACATTCAAGCAGCGTCGTAATAATGGCACCAATAACGAATATAGCCTATTAAATATTAATGGTGAGTATTGTTGTTGAGCTGTTACCAAGTTGATTGCACTTACAATTTTTATGTTTGTTAAACTGTGTGTATCTTATGTACCACTGTGTCGAGTCATACACATTTTGAAATGATGTGAAAATCATGTTAAGACATGGATCTTTATCAAGTTGATCGTGATTTTCACATCGTTTGTCTATCTTGATTTTATATTTTTTTAGCTCATTCTCTAGCTGTTTCTATTTTTATTCCACTTGATTATCCGTTTTTATTCGATTTTCTGTGTTTGCTTCGATTTTTTTTTTTACCATGCTTCCGTCTGTTTGGCATTGCTCTTTTCAATCAAAACATGTCACAGTTCACATGGATTCACTGGCAATAGTTTATATAAATATCCGTGTTTTTATCTAGTAAAAAAAAGAAAAAAAAAAATGAAAACAACTTAAAATTGATGACAACTTCCAACAACAATAATATTTAATAACGAGTTAAACAAGCAACAATAACTCGGCACACGACGAGACCAAATGACATGCAATAACAATACGATTTTCTTATGGCAGAAAAAAAAAAGAAGAAGACATCATGTATTGTCGTGTTCCAACTTGATCGGGTGTTATACGTATCAACGTAAAATGAGCGAATGAAAAAGTGTGGAAAAAATAGAATGAGAAAGAGTGAAATGTATATAAGGAAAAAGTAGGAGAGAATTTCAGATTTGTTTGGTCGTTAGTTGTGTCCATTTTAGACGATGAAAGCGTTATATTTAC
Source organism: Resseliella maxima (assembly GCA_029041755.1). Taxonomy (NCBI): domain Eukaryota; kingdom Metazoa; phylum Arthropoda; class Insecta; order Diptera; family Cecidomyiidae; genus Resseliella; species Resseliella maxima. Next base: position 481,924 of record JAQOWM010000828.1, on the reverse strand, counting down.
TAAACATAAACATAGACAATAGACTGATACGAACATGCCCCCGCAAAAGCAACAAACATTCATATATTGAGCTTTATTTGCTTTATCCATTTTCCTTTTTCCGTTTCTCTATCTCACACGCTCACTCTTTTTTTAGTTCTCCATTAACATTTTGTTGTTTGTTTCGCTTGTGCAAAACCGGGCTGGGCCCATTTATACAACAAGATGAAAAAAAAAAAAAAAAAAAAAAAAATTGAAATATAAATATCGTCGACGAATAGAAGACTTGTATTGCCATAAATATTTAGAAAAGTTTCTCTTCACAAGTATCCGCATAGTCGAATATAGCTTTTGTCATTTACTAGATATTGTTATTGTTATTATGATCATTATTATTTTTGGAATGTCCGAGTACGTGTAGCAAAAGTTTTTGGTATAATATCATTGTGCAACGAACGAACACACATTTCGCTTGTGTTTACTTTCTTTTTTCTATCTATTTCTATATTTCTCTAGCTGTTTTTCTTCCTTTTTTTTTTATTTCCCTTTATTTCGCATCATTTTCCGTTTGAGCTTTCTTTATTATTGTTTCGAAACGACAACGAGGACGACGACAATCACCGTCATTCTATTCGTTACATATAAAAAGCAACAAAAAATGTTATAAACGATGTATATGCTAAGAACGAACAATTTACCAACAGGAATGAGGTATTCTCAAGCAATGAAAACAAGCGGAAGAATAAAAGAGAGAGAGAGAAAGAGAGAGAGAGAGAGAGAGAGAGAGAGAGAGAGAGAGAGAGAGAGAGAGAGAGAGAAAGGGAGAGCGAGAAAAAAATTATTGTAAAACTAATGTGAAATGATAGTTCCGGTTTGCATTGCGCCGTTTTTATCACATTTTACATTCTGTCCGGCAATCACTATGTTTCGTTTTGTTTTTTATTTTTATTTTTTTATTCTTCCTTGGTTCGTCTTTGTGTCGTTTACACATTGTGTGGTGGCATACATTCGTGGTTACGTGCATTGCATTTAGTATGACAACAAATTTGGTATAGTTTACGGCAAAGCACTGAGCATAATCCATTTGTTTTGGTTGCCTTGGCTGCATTCGACATCGCACCGGTGGTTTATTGTTAAAACAACACACAAACAAATAGTACAAGTAAATAACAACAATTTTCCACTGTCATTTGCTTCTTTGCCATAGCCATCGTGCTGCCACATACCCACTCTATTCGAAATAAAAACTTATCACGGGAATCAAGTTACAAAACAAACAAAGTGTATTGTGTTTATGCACCGTGTCTGACCAACAAATTTGATTACTTCATTTTGTTTTCATCAAAAATTGAAACAGAGAGAAAAACGTTTTTGTTTCCTTTTCTGATGCACAACTGATATCTTGGTCTACATAGTTTTATATTAAACCTATATAGCTATATCATCATTATTACCGGCCGTTCTAATTATGTGGCTGGTTAAATACGTGCGATAACTCTTCGCCAATTCGGTTGTGTTAATTTCAAACAGTTGTCATCCAAATTGAATACAACTGATTCACTTGGACATTGAAAATGAATATTTTCCTTGAATGCAATACATTTTGAATTCCACTTGCACTAATTCCTCTTTCTCTCTCTTTCTCTCTCTTTCCCTTATTCTCTCTCTGTCTCTGTCTCTGTCTCTTTCGCATTCGGAGGGGGCTCCCCATCTCAATCTATTTTTCTTTGCATGTGCATGTATTCAAAAGCAATGCTACAGAGTTAACTTTTTAACAAAGTGCTTCTTTTCAAATGGAAATGTGGATGGCATTGCGACATCACATTTCGCCTCATTCTTGTTGTCCATTTCTAACACTCATTTAATGAATTTACTAGATTGTTTCGCGTATTGTTATTGTAAATTTGTGTTGTAAATAAGCAACAAACATTACTAACCAAATCCAAACTGGTGCAGAAAATGCATTTAGCAAATGTAAACGATGAAAATTCATCGTCATATGACGATGTAGATAGATATTTATTATTTTCATCATATCCGGACTTTCATCAACATCTAATGAGAATGGTTTTGTTACGGTTGTACCGTTATGCGACCGTTGTCGTTTGATGATTATACCAACACAAAATTTTATTAAGTCGTTCATGTGAAATTGTAATGGAATTGAGTTTGAGCTTGAGTTCGAGTTCAAATTCGAGTTTGAGTCAAAGCCGAGGCTAAAACAATCGTTTGGCGATATGATGGCCTCTTTATATCGTATCATACAATGTATGCCGTTGTCCATACCAGAGCATAATTTCCATAATAATGATGTGTTATATAATTCAAGTTTAACAACAACCGATTACAATGAGGAAAACATTACCAAACGAATTCTACACACTGTATTATGAACATTTAGTGAATATATCGAAGCAATGCAACGGTTTTAGTTATTGCACTTGATGCAAATGTTTGCAAAAGAAAAAGAGATGGCAAAAAGAGAGAGAGAGAGAGAGAGAGAGAGAGAGAGAGAGAGAGAGAGAGAGAGAGAGTGAGAGAGAGAGAGAGAGAGAGAGAGAGAGTGAGAGAGAGAGAGAGTAAGTGAGAAAGAGAGAGAGAGGAAAATGCACCGATTCATTCTTTGCATAATACACACGATTTTCAGTATTGAGTACGTACATATTTCCGTCTGTTCCCTCTTGCGCCCAACTCTGCCAAAAAACCAAAATCGCTTCCTATTTTTGTCAGCTTTATCAAACAATGGCGGGTCATACAATGTGCTCCTTTGTGTACAGTTTGCAGGCACTGAAAGTGAATATAGAAGTTCGTTGATTGTAAACCGCATATCCGGGACTGGAGACTGGTTCTTTTTTTCTCCCTCTCTCTCTCACTCTCTCCAGTTTGTCGTTATATCGTTAGAGTTTTCTACACCACCGAACCATTTACAACACAAAAATGTTCACATGCAAACATAATCTTGGTCATTCAGACTGTTCTAATGCAACCAAACAGTTAAAAAACATTCAAAGCCAACACAGAGAAAGAAAAAAGAATTGAAATCGTCACACATACACAACCATCGGCGAAAAAAACGGCATCTGAATTCTTGTCCAAGTTTAGCTTTGGGTTTTGCTCCATTGTAATTAAAGCATTAAAAAGTTTTTCAACAAAAAAAAAAAAAAAATAAAAAACTCAACAGTGAAAACATAGTAAATTACCATACCACATCGCTGGCTTACGAACCAAAACGAATGGAATAGAATCATATACTGCTTTATTTTCTGGTTATTTCTCCACCTCTTTCTGTATGTCTCCCTGTGTTTTGTGAACACAGACAAAAAAAATTGAGCATTGAGCTGCACATGAACAAAGTTGAGAGAGAGAAAAAAAAAAATGATGTGAAAAACATCTAATGTTAAGCATATTTCCGCTTATAAGTTAATCACGAGATGAATAAATATATCAAATCAGATTGTTTTTGTCAGAAACCCTTTTGTTTGCAGAAAAATTTTCCGACGAATTTTTCCGTTGATGAATTCGTTGTGCGATGAGTGATTTTTTTTTTCTCCTTTGCCATCTTGTAATGGTTGCCTTGCAACATTCAAACTTTAGCTACATTTTTATCGCTTATCACGATTTCGTTTGGCTAAACAAAAGCGTTGAACTTTTATTATAAACGAGCTTTAGAATTTGAGGTTAAAATAAAAGGCATTTCTTTCAGCGTTAAAAATTTTTTTTGAAAAAAAAAAAAAAAAAAAACCATGAGAATTCTGTATAAGGGAAAAAAACAACGTTGGAATAAATTTAAATGATTATTTCCAAGCTTCGTACAGAAGCACTCATGTTATGGGGTTTATTTGCAAAAAGACAACGATAAATCGTTGGCACAGATGCTATCGTTAAAAGAGAATTAAAATTAACTTTATTTTTAACAGCAATGTTGTTTTCTCCTCTCTCTCTCTCTCTCTCTCTCTCTCTCTCTCTCTCTCTCTCTCTCTCTCTCTCTCTCTCCTCTCTCTTATACTCTCACTTTTTTGCGGCAAAATTTTATGCATTGAATTGTAAAAACTCAAACATTGTACAAACTGGGTGTGTAATGTGTATATTGTAGAATCGCGGTGTCAGGTATCAATTGTTAGAATTCATTTTATTAGTTCATATTCAAGCGTGATCTTTTGTGTGAAACTTCTAAATGGGAATTTCAGTTCACATGTCATGAACAAGTGACAGTTTGGTCTATTACTATTTTTTTCCTCATACATACAAAAAAACATTTTTTCTTTTTTTTTTTTTTTCAAATAAAATTTTTATTTTTATGAAAATTGTCGCTAACAATTTTTCTCTCTTTTTTTCCTTTCTGATTTTGCTGCTGCACGAAATGTTCCTGGTTTCCGGGCACTTTACAAATAACATCTACTCTTACCCTGAAAATGATGGAAAATGTACGGCCGAAAAAAAAAAAAAATTTATCGTGGTGCATGTTTGAATAAAAAAAAAAAAACTAAATATATGGAAAAATATCAACAGGAATGACAACGGTAGAACCATCACTATTAACCACTTGTATTCCTTTGGGCAATTACAGTGCATTAGCACCCACGAGCGTGACTAACGTCACACCATCGTCTGAAACAGTGACCGGATTCGAAGCTTATGAACATTATTCAACAGCATTGAGTGTGACAATTGCAATCGGTTGCAGTCTTTTAATCTTGAATGTGTTAATATTTGCTGGTGTTTATTATCATCGTGATAAAACGCGACTTGAAGTGAAAACTTTAAAAAAACAGTATCAACAACGTAGCGGTATTTTACATCAGCAACCATCATTTGATCCAATCAAACATGCTCATTATCACATGAATCATTCGCAAAGTGCCAGTGTAATTGTTGACGTTGAAAATCATCATCATGACAATAGCGGCGGTACACTATTATTGACAACCGGTGGTGATATTAAGTCACCGCATATCTGTGCGAATGCGATGCAAATAACGACAAGCGGTGCAACAGCCAATACCACAGCCGATAATGTTTGTCAAACAAAAGTACCATTAAATGAAACCACAACAACATCCTATAATACAAAAAGCAACCATCGTGGTCAAGGAGTTACTGAGCACATGGTACAAACAATTCCAATCAATAAACAATCGACACAACAGCAATTCAATCGAAATACTTCGACATCATCATACAATAGCATTGGAATGATGACCCTGCCGAAGGGTGGCTTAAATAGTAGCCTGATGCAGCAACAACATCAACAGCAACAGCAACAGCATCAGCAACAACATTTAGCGTCTATTAGCTATGGCCGAGGTGATAGTGCAACGCTTCCACGGAATATCAACGCTCAAACAAATACCATTAGTAATTTAGGTAATTATAAATAATTTCTCATTTTTCACATGGACCTCACTACAAATTCTTAAACGTTACTCTCACCGAGAGTAAAAAAAAAAAAATCGTCCATTTTCATTGAATTCAACTTTTTTTGTGTTTTCTTCTTTATTTTTCATTTAATCATACCATCTCGTTTAATTCCATTCGAAATTCCATTTTTTACGTTAGCAAACAATTTACTTTAAATTCTTGCGCAATTATTTCGTCGAGATTATGTAAAAATTATTTGATACAGAAGACTCGGTAGCAATCAACAGTCTGCATGATGTGCACAAATAAAAATGGTATGCAACAACAACGAAGAGAGAAGAGAACGGAAGAGAAGAGAAGAGAAAAGAAGAGAGAAAAAAACAACCAACGAGAAAACGAGTAAATATACATTTAAATGTGAGACATAATTGCCATTTTGCACATTTGCTTGTATCCGAATGCATTCCATTATATCGGTGCTGGGGTAATTGTGTGCATTTTGAGGCGAGTTGAGGCTTATTTCACTTCGCTGCTTTATTCTTACGTTTCATCGTTATTTCGAATAACTTTTTTCGTATTTTATTTCTCTTGCTCTCATGCGTTCATTCATTTATTCGTTAGTACGTTCATTGGTTGGTTCGTCGACATCATACTAACACATTCCTTTTGGCTCCCTTTCGCCAATTTTTCGCCGAGATAATCTCATCTTGTTTCGGTTCACGTTAAAAGTTTTTTAATGAAAAAGGAGCCTGAAAACCGGATGCACGACTAATATGAGAGAAAAAAAAAAATACACACACAACAAAAAACATGAGCACGGGGATAATACAAGAATCAAATTCTATTTAAAAACTAAAACTAGCAATGTATTTTAATTAAAAATTGTTCAGCATTTTGTAGAGTACAGTAGAGAGAGAGAGAGAGGAAAAAAATGCACGCAACGACAAGCAGGCCAAAGAAATTTAGTTCAATCCTGACCGAATGAAAGAAGAATGATATGGGGATAGGAAAAGAGAAAGCAATGCCCATCACATTTACGGCACTCACCTCTTACGCTTTCTGTAATTGACATTCATATTGGTCGTTGGACAAAAACACGTTATGGTGTTAAATCCATACACTCGCACTCGTACTCACACTCACATAACAACATCCATATTATGCACATAATTCACGATTGCAGACAGAATAGAGCACAATGTAAAGCGACATACACGAACCAAATAACGAGAACAAAGAAAAAAAAATAAATATAAATATGTAGTACATGACACGAGACCGTACAAGAGGCGAAAACCGATAGTAGAGAAGAAAAAAAAGATGCGCTGTGTTGCACCAACGCATTGCACATCGAATGAACAATGACAAGTTGTATATGCGAGTGTAACGTATTTCGTTCCGGAAACGAAATTGTTCATAATAAAACGAAGCGAATGGCAGAAAAAAACAGCGACATCAACGCAACAACTTGAATGACCCAATCACTTTTTGTTGACCGTCATCGGTGCCGTTGTCGTTGTCGTCGTCGTCGTCGTCGTTGTCATTCCAGTTCGCATCCCGCCAACATATAACAATATATAACATGCCATGAATGTCTATGGCATAAATTGTTTTTTGTGACCATACCTATCATTCGACAATCGAGTATTGTTGTGCTAGCTTGTGCCATGACCGCCACGTTCACATTTCGCATATATTACACATTGATCGCGCATTAGAATGCAATGTTTCAGTCATCGGTTGTTTTGTATCCAACTTGTGTGTATGGTAAATGGTTGATGACCAGCCTACATACTTTCAAGTTTTTCCTCATCTAAGCTCATATGGACATTCATCAGTTTTAAATGGCATTTTCTCATTCAATCGTTGATTGCAATTTTTCCACCGTTCATTTTCCGAATTCGACATAGGCACGTGTTGGTATACCGGACACGTCGCTACAAAAATGCCATTTATAATGGTGTAGTGGATTCATGATGTGACAGGGCAGCATTCAAGTTAAATGTATCACGGATTGAATTAAACGAATAAAATCAGCAAACAATAGAATGCGTGCATGTATCGTAATTCGTATATAAATGTGGACACCCTGTTGCGAGAGTTAGGCTTAAAAATTACTGACACATATAGGCGATTTTTCATGTTCAGTATGGCGGCCATTGAGAAAAAATCGAAAAAAAGAAAAAAAAAAAAAGAAACAAGCATAAAATATCGCACACGCTCATCCAAAACTAATCACATTAGACATGTCTCTGAAAGAGAACACCAACCGTGCATTTGGTTTCGGTATCAATACAATTATTACTTTTGATGAACGAACAAAAATAACAACAACAACAACAACAGAAAAATCATGATGATGATGATAAAATCACACGCAAAACTGATTTTCAATTCAATTGCATTGATTTCAATCATAAATTTGCCATGTTGATGGAACCACAAAAAAATATGAAAAAAAAAAAAAAAAATAATAATAAAACAGGTAAATTGAACCAACCACATACAATATAGCATCGAAATCGATTAGAATTTCAAATTGAACACGTATTCGGCGGCCGTTTTTTCGGTTTCTGTAATCAATTCGATCGCTTTGTATTTTCATCAAATTGTGTATTCCATTTTACATGTTGTATTTAAAATAAGTCAAATTGGCTTTTACCATTTTCTGTATTTTCAACTCGAATGCTCGTCCGTTCATTCGGTAAAATTGTTTCTGTCATGCCCTTGATGACACATCCGCATTTAATTTTTACAATAATGTTCCATCAAAGTAGAGAAGGAGAGAGAGGGAGAGAGAGAGAGAGAGAGAGCTACTATGCCTCTCTTTTTCAAAAATAATGAAATTATTCATGACGAACAACCAATTTTGGCTTTCAGTTGTTTTGCCACTGCAACAAAACATGCAGTTTTTATACACGCACCAATTTTCTACTTGTCCATTTTCGCCTCAAACCAAATGTGAATGAATATTCAATGTAAATGTGAAGAGAGACTAAGAGGAAACAGAGAAATGAGAGAGAGAGACGAGAGAGGGAGAGAGAGAAACAGAGAGAGAGAGAGAGAGAGAGAGAGAGAGAGAGAGAGAGAGAGAGAGAGAGAGCTAGAGAGAAAGAGAGAGGGACGAGAAATGATGCTCGAAATCTGTCATTCATTGCAGCAAGCATTACGTACCATCACCAATTAAGAGGCAAATGACTGCAAAAGTATATATATATTTGCATGAACATCGTATGCCCTATGAGGACACCATGGTGTATGCTTACCGTTTTTGTTCAACACATCGCAAATGATTACTGTGTGTCGTGCACAATTTTAGAGAGCCTATTACAAGCAATATCACTTCACAATTTGCACCCCGCGTGCGAAATGCATTCGACACAATAAATTGCAACATATTCATCCACACGCTGTTTTCATGTTTTTCTTTTTTTCGCGAAAAAAATTCGGTACAATTTTAAATCTTGTTCCAATCACAATCAATTAAAATTAATAGTCATTCGAGATTGACTTGGGTCAACCCTTTTACTGTTGTTGTCAGCGTTGGTGTTTTTTTTTTTCTGTTTTAATTTCGCGAGAGTAACTCTAGACATGAAATGCACAGACAACATCCGTTCGAATGTTCAATTTAAGCTCACCAATGTTCGACATTTTTTTTTTTTTCAGAATTCTGTTTGCTGAATGTTTCGGCATTTTTTTTTCTGCTATTCAATTCTATGTAATTTTCCAGTAAATCGAAAATTCACATGAAACAGAAGTGGATTACATCTCTCTATCTTTAGTTATTTATATTGAACCACGAGTATTTAGTTTATTATAAATTGTGAATTTTGTGGATAAATAAAAATTGAACCGAATCAGAGCCATAATGAAAATTTGATGGAATGTGTGAAAAAAAAAAAAAAAACATTATTTCATTATTATCGCTTCGAGTCAATACCACCTCACACCATGACCGGAACAAAAAAAAAAAGACGCATTTATTTAAATAATAATTTTTATATTAAAATTTTCTCGCTTGATATAAATCAGATTTATATCGCATTTTAAATAGAACATTTTTTTGGTTGTTGTTGATCGATTGTGTCATTTAACCACTGCAATTGATTTTCCACCTGAAAACCATTTCACAACTGAGATTAAATAAAATACAATCAAATGGCATGTGCAATACGCAAATGTACTCATTGTATTGAGTTTTTTTCATTTTAATTATGATAAAACAAAGCCATTTATCATGCCACAAAATTGTTTGAACTAATCTCGCATTGTGATTGATTTACAATAAAGTTGTATATTGAAATGTTATAAGTATGTGATTATCAATTTTATTTTCATCACAAAAATGCATTTAATTTTGATGTGTGATCCCCAAATCGTATGGTCAAATATTTGACAAAAGCATCAAAAAGTCATTCCGATATTAATTTACCGATGATTTTAATTGTAATATTGACGCGCGATTTTATGTGAACCCCAAAAAATGTTAAATGTAAATGCATGTATTTCCATGTGATTTTCAAGCCGAGTTGATTTCCATTTAGAATAATAGAAATTAATGACCCAAAATGTGTGTGTATTTGTGTTTTATAATCAAATTTTTGGTACAATTGTTTTCAAATGGAAAATGCAGTAATTGTTTTCGAGCTAAAGCGATTGAATTCGATTTGCATGCATCTCAATTTATTTGCCATTTTATGGCGTCATTGTGATTGTATTCTCGAGCTATAATGGAATGTGCATTCATCATTAGCTATAATTGGTTACTGGGCTATGCGATTTGTGCAAGGCATCAACTTCAAATTAATATTTGCGCTGACTTTGCGCTGCGGCCGATTGCCGTGCATTTTCTACATTTAATGTGATTAGCAAGATTAAAATGCTCCAATGTATATTTGTGATAAAATAAATTTCGAATTGGGTTCGATTTATTCATTTGCAAACTTTATGTTTACGGCACATTTGCAAATCGAACAATTGAAACATTTAGCAAGCAAATTATGTGTACGACTGTACATGTTTATGTGGAACATTTTTATTGTGTCGAACATTACATGTATTGTATGATGTGCGAATGGAATAATTTGGTGAATAAAATTGCTCATAAACTGAAACCATTTTGCAGTTGATTTCATGGCATTGTATTGTTTAGCAACATGATGAACGTGATTTTGTCATTTCCATGGGGATTTTTCTCCAAAAAAATTTTTTTTATCCAAAACCAAATCACATTTTCTAAACGCATATAAATATAGGGCCAATGTTTCAATTCAATAAACTTCCAATGTATCATTTGATAAATTGATTCATTGGGAAAAGTCGTAAATTTATTATCGCATCATAAAATACAAGAGAAAAAGAAAAAACAAGAAACATGATTAATTTTTTTTTTTTTTTTTTTTTTGTCGAAATTTTATGACCATGTTCACAATTGCGTTCAATATGACCGCTAGAGCTGCTCATGAACAGAACATGAACCTTTCATGTTCAAGAATGGTTTCACTTTTATGTTCATGTTCGTTCAGGTTCGGTTCAATTTGTTCGATGGAGAAAAATGGGTGTTCATATTCGTTCATGTTCGGTTAAAATTCGAACGAACTTGAACAAACATAAATAGTTCGGTTCAGTGGGCAGCTCTAATGAGCGCTTCATCCGAACTCAAATAAAAACCAAAATGCATTTTCATGGTATTTTTTGTTGAATTCCTTTTCTGTTTTATTTCAAAAAAATTTCATTTCGATTTTTGTATTCCATTTATTGTATTTATTTTTCATTTCGTATTTATCGATAAACCAAAATTATTTAGACAATTTTTCAATTTGTTTTTAGAGGCTAAACAAAATAAGCTACATCATGCCCATCCGAATTTACCAAATGGTAATGCAACATTAATTGATAATGGATGCAATGCATCATCATCTAGTAATACAAATAAAATACCGCCTCGACCACCGATACGTTCGACAACAACCACAACAACGGTATCAATAGCCGGTACAGGACCATGCTCCGTATCAACGCAACATGATCAAAGCGCGCTTACGATATGTAGCCAACTGAATAATGCCAACAACAGTAATTTATCCAATGAATCGCCAAATGTAAAATTCGTACTTACACAAACAAATGCGCATCACAAGCAACAGCAACAACAATATCAACAACATCAACACCAAAAACAGCCAATACCTCAAGCGGCCATGAATGAAATGCGCGTTTGATAGCATCCAACAAACCAACGACCGCATGGAAATAGCGTCTACGAATTTAATACGGCATTCTGATCGTTGCGGCCTACACTCAAAATAGATCAAACGCCACACACACACACACACACACACACACACACACACACACACACAAGCTCGAAATAAATAAATTCGAAGCAACATATTGATTTATTAATATTGCAAATACTAAATTAAAGAAAAACAAGAGAACAAAAAAAAAAAAAATTCAAAACCATTACGACCTAAATACGATGTTAGGGTGAACGAACGAGAGCAACAAAAAAATATATCATTAACAAAATTAAGTAACAAAAACCAAAAAAAAACAATTTAAACACTAACGAACAAATTTATAAATGCAACTGCAAAACCAATGTAATTAATTCACGCTACCTTTAAAAAAATATATTGAAAAAAGGGCGAATTTGATAGTTCCAAAGTAAACAAATAAATATTCAAAAAAAAAAAAAAAAAACATAGATTTAAAACATATTAATGAGAGACAGAATTGAATGTAAAAATATTCCAAAACACTCTCCATACTACATAATCTATGATTACTCGAAACTATAATGCGTGTATCAATAAACACTGTTATGACAGTCATAGAATTTACTTCACACAAGCACCGTTAAATGACAAAATGTTATGACAAATGAGATATGGAATTGGAGAGTGAAAAACAAGATAGACAACAAAAAAAAAATCCGTTAAAATATGGTTAACGCTACAACTTACTCAATGCCAACATGACGAAATATGATAATAATCCAATGTTGTTGAAATGATGTGAAAAAAAAAAATATATAAATTCGCATTTATTATGAATTTAATCAGGATTTATGGAGAGACACACAGACCAAATGAAAGATAGAAAGGGAGAGAAAAAAGTGTGAAGCTTATGAACTGTGTGATGAAAAAAAAAATCGGCTCGTTGAAAGGAGTTTGATCTGGTTAACGTGCAAAAATATTGTAAAAAAAAAAAAAACTATTGTCGATGTTGATCATTTTTTTAATGATTGCAGACACAAATTACACAAAATACATATTAAATATCGAATTGCGTGTATAAAATTATTTACAAACGTGCACCAAATTCATAATAACCACATTGAACTAAAATTACTGTTTTAATGACACTCGGCGACTCAAAATCATCATTTCAAAAATGGAAATATTTTTCAATTGAATATTAATTTTATCATTTCAGAGCGTTTTTTTTTTTTTCATTTCTCTCCCTCTCCCTCTCTCTCAAACTATCAACACCAGTTTTTCTTTCTCTTCCTCTCTCTTCCCTCTCTCTTTATCTTTTTCCTCTCTTTGCCCTCTGCCCTCCCCTCCCCTACTTGTTTCTTCAAACAGATGAATGAAACAAAAATGATTTTTTCTGTTCATTTAAGCTTTATTTATGTTAAATTTGACATTTCAAAAGCTTTGAATACAATTGAAACTGAATGAATAATTTGATATAACGATTGTTTTTTTTTTTTTTCATTCTCCATCATTTATTTCCGGTGAATAGAAACTAATTAAGCCCAAATTTTACAGTTACATTCGTTTTTATTGCTTAATGTGAAACATAGTTTCAAAACATTAAGTATGTTAATCGTGTTATGTTTGTTTGTATGTTTGTTTGTATGTTTGTTCGGCGCCTAGGGGTCGAACTAGATTCAACCTGATTGCGCATTTTTTGGGATCTGGTCCAGAATGCTAATCCCTCGGACTGTTTTTGGAATTGGGTCCCTATCCCGACTCCTTAAATTTTTATTGTTTAAGGACCTTTTTCAATATTGGTAGGTTGCTGAGGTAATTGATTGATATTTTTGAAATGAGTTGGAGGTAAGTCCTTGGACCCAACTAGGTAATTTTAGGGCATGAAATTTCCTTTCGAATGGTGTATTGGACACATAGGGACCACCAATTTTTTGGGGACTTCTTATTATGTCCTTTGTGTACTCCAGTGCAAAAAATGGTTCAGCTTGGAATTCCAAATGTCACTTTGGACATATAAATTGGGTGATTCAAGAGGTCCAAACTGATTTGGAAAGAGCTTGTAAATACCTTTCGAATGGTGTATAAATTATGGGGTTTGAAAAGGATCCAAAAAAATTTAAAGTAGTCGATTGTGATTATATCGACGAAAATAGGGAGAAAACTCAAATTCAAAGGGACATTGTGGAAAAACGGTGCCTACGATTTTGATTAAACTTTGCCAGATAATAGCCCCAAGCATCCCCTTTCCAACGGTATATAGCTCATATGTGGGTCAACATTCTGAAGGGTACTTGTAGTATAGCTCTTTGAGGGAACTTGGAGTGAAAAAACGAAAACTGCTGTTTGCTCAATAATAATGATCTGAGAAATAGTCTCATAATTCCGAAATGAATGTGGTTAACTCTTAGGCCCACCACAGTTTTGGATTCGCCACAAAATTGCCTTTCAAATGATGTATTGGAAACATAGGGACCACCAATTTTTCGGGGACTTCTTATTATGCCCTTTGTGTACTTCAACGCAAAAAATAGTTTAACTCGGAATTCCAATGGTCACTTTGGAGATATAAATTGGGTGATTCAAGTGGTCCAAACTGATTTGGAAAGAGCTTATAAATACCTTTCGAATGGTGTATAAATTATGGGGTTTGAAAAAGGATCCAAAAAAATTTAAAGTAGTCGATTGTGATTATACCGACGAAAATAGGGAGAATAATCAAATTCAAAGGGCCATTGTGGAAAAACGGTGCCTACGATTTTGATTAAACTTTGCCAGATGATAGCCCCAAGCATCCCCTTTCCAACGGCATATAGCTCATATGTGGGTCAACATTCTGAAGGGTACTTGTAGTATAGCTCTTTGTGGGAACTTTGATTAAAAGTATGAAGGATTTATAAAAGTACTGAAAATGCATTCATTTTACTATATCAACAAAATGCCATATCAATCCTTGCTATAGATATTAGTTTCAGCGAATACTGTGTTCAGTCCCACGTTTCACATTAAGCCTTACGGCCCAGCCCGACTGGCAGTGTATTTCTATTTTCATTTAATTATTTCCGATGGAAATTCGAAAAAGCTTACTGTGTTTTCAAATCATAATGTTTGATTTGCATATTTATTCCATATATTGTGATTTCGAACAAAAAAGGGGAAAAAAAAACACCCCAATGCAAATACGTATGCATTTTAATTGCATTTGTTGAATCAAAACCGTTTCGAAAGTTCAATTGTTTTATGATGCCATATAAATTTGTTGTCTGAAAAGCAATAAATAATATAGAAATTGAGTGTACAAAATGGAAGCTATTAGTTGGCCACATTTCCTATTGTTTGGATAACAGTAATTAAGTAATTTTGGTGCGTTGAGGTTTCAATCAATGTGCAATTTATTAACCCGACAACTAACATTTTGGTTTCATATCATGAATGTGCGACAATTATGTCATTCGATAAAGTCTTTTGACAGCATAGACACACACACACACACACACACACACACACACACACACACACACACACACTTCTCCCATCGACAATTCAATTTGCAATCAAAATTATTGACTTCCATTGGTCAATGAAGAAAGTTTTCAGTAGTAATTAAAGGGACAACAAAAGGTGAAAGTAACGAAGCAATTTCTATGCAACATTAATTTTGCTGATTGATAAATTTGATAAGAAAATATATTTGTGCATAGTCAGTGGCTACCAGTCCAGTTTTTTTTTTTTTTTTTTTTTTTTTGTTTTTGTGGAAATATTTATTTAATTTTGTCATTCATTCGTTGTGTTCGCACAATGGTTATTCATTTAAATCAAATTCACAAGTCTTTTTTTTTTTTTGCTTCAATTTAATTTGCGGCGTTGAGTCGACCATTGTCCATAATTATTTTCTTTTTTCCCATTTGATTTCTTTATATAACGTATATATTTAGGTTGCAATCTTAATGGGTAATCGACCACAATAATCCCGAGCATGTTGAGTGAATGCACAAAGCGACTAATATAAAAAGTAAAATAGTCAAGCTAATGAGCTACCACCAGAGCGCCAATAATAATAATAAAAATAAATCAGGAAACACATGTGCGCCGCTTGTACACATACACAAATACAATAACACACCATTCTCAAGAAATATGACCACAATTACAATTTGCCATACATAAAATTGACTCTTTTCACTGGCCGGCCACACAAACAATACAATGAACAGAATAAGAAAAATTAGTTTCTATATTAATTTATTACATGAATTTATTCGTTTTCGTCATGCAATGTGTCAACCACTTTTTTTTCCCTCCTATTTTGCCACGCGGCCACACACAACTGTTGGAACTTTTAGTTTGGACATTTTCGATTTTCGATTCGCATCCAATTATGCATAACACTCTTCTATAACTATGTATGTTATATCGATGATGCTATTTGTTGAGCCATTTTCTATAATCGTTAGATGTGTTGGAAACTAAGTTTCTAGTTGAGCACATTTCGTCTTCGATGAGCATAACCAATGCTTTTTGACCATGAACAAAACCGATAAATCAAACTTCAATCGGAATTTGGAGACAAAAACGTTTCGTTCATTCATTTGTTCATACGTTCTGAATGAGAGTGAAGAAAGTTTTCTTATCCATTGAGAAATGGCATTTATGCAATGGCATTCATATTAGGCGTCGTGAGAGCCATTCATCATTTTTACGCCAAACACAAATGGCAAATCAATATGAGAATTCTTTTTCGATCAAAATGACAAAAGACAAGTTGAAACTTCACATTATTGTATGGTTAATGTGCGAAGCCACACGTCCAACTTGTTCCACTACCATCCAATGCGTTCACAAGACAATCTTTCTAATTTTCGATTTTCTGAAACGACAAAAATACAGCCAGAAACAGAGACACAAAACCAGAAAGAGAGAGAGAGCGAGAGAGAGAGAGAGAGAGATCATGTTGTTGAGAGGATGAGTTGTGTTTGGTCTTTTGCAATATCATCGCACATATGATAATATAAACGACGACTACTTCGCTATCTCTAATAGAAGAAATGATGATTTGTGTGAATAACCGTCCTGCGGCATGAGAATATGCGAATATGTTCTTTTTTTTTTGCTTATTCTTTGTCTAGTCTTTCAACACTTTCATTCTATGTTAGTTGGAATAGAGAGAGATAGAGAAAGCAGCGAGTGTCTGTTTATTGTTTATTTATGGCTTTGTGACTGTCTATATTGTTGTTTTTGAATCGCATGAATTGCTATTCATTCCAATGTGAACTTGGTTTACAGTACACAACACAGATTTTAACGACCTTTACCGGTCATTCTTGTCGCCTCCTCATCCCGTTCTCCTATTATATACATTTGCATTCGATTGCATACCATTACTACTTTCTATCGAAACATAAGCAATGCAATTTTGCACATGATGAATTGTGTATTAAGCAAACATAGAAAATGGGGTTAGTCGGATCTGGTGAATTGTGTACAAAATGTTTAGTGTTTCCATCAGTGAATCAAGTAGGCAGGAAGGCAGGCAGGCAGGCGCGCACTGATTTCTTTTTATCCAAGCAACGTGTGGTTTCTGTAATTATGCACATCGCATATACAACTGATTTTATGCTTCGTTGATGGTATGAATGGTATTGATACGAAAAAGAGAGACACAGAGAGAGAGAGAGAGAGACTGCATTATTCATAGTCGCATACTTTTGGTTTTGATTTTGATAAGTGCCGTATGCCGAAGTGAACCATATTAGTAATTGTGTTCGATGCGAAATATATGCATTAGCAGTGCAAAATTTGCATTCAAATCAAAAGCCATGTCGCTTACCAAATAGGTCTCATAATGTCGTATTTTATGAATGCGAATGTATTTTCTCATTTTGACGATACCATCAAATAGTTGTTAACTGAATTCGCTTCATTGATAAAGGCAAATGTGCGTTGTTGTTGGTTGTGGTGATGATTGTGGCTGTGAGAGGCATATAATCATACCTAATGTCGCATACACATTTTTTTTTTTTAGGAAAATTTATCTGCAACTAGTTTTTCATCTGAAACTCATTAATATAGTTTATGTGCACATGCTGAGATTCCCAATCAACCAAAAATAATGATGCAAATGAATTCATATTCATGACTCCCAAGTGAATCAATACTATTCCCGTATCATATATATTAACTTGGAACATTTTGTTTATTGGCAATTTGAAAATGAGCATCAATTAAGTGAAATCATAATAATACACATTTGATTGCGAATGATATTTATACAAAAACATGCTTTTCCATTTTACATTATTATTACGGTACTTTGAACAATCACTTTGAATTATCGAATGATATACATTTCTGTAAATGTATACTTTTTTGCTGATAAATCGAGCAGAAAACTTTTTCTACGCAAACAATTCAGACCAATCAAATTCTTTTTTTTTTTTCATTCAAATATAAAAAAACTTCACAAACAACTTGAGAGATTAAAAGTTAGAGATAGAAAAATGAACCAACAATTTCGAAAAAAAAAAATACGCTCAGTTCGAATATGTAATTTCAACCAATGTTATCAAACAACAACAATTTTATATGAATGTATCGACATTTTTCAAGAGAATTTTCAGTTCATTGCACTCAAACTTAATCAGCACACATCACAAATGTAAAATTAACATTGAAACATATTTTAATCTTTTTTTTTTTATAACGAACAGTTCAAGGCTTTACATTTTGTTCTTTCTGCGAACATTTTTCATTAAAAAAAAAAAAAAAAAAAAAAAATCCATCTGAAATATCCAATCATAAAAAAGATGAATGTATTTCACCAATGAGATTAATCATACACAAGTCAAATAGTTAATTTGCCTATAAATATATGTAACTTTGATATATCGTCTCAACTCATATATGTATTTCAACAAATGATCAATGATAACAAAAACAAAACAAAAAAATACAAAAAATCAAAAAAGAATTAATAATTTTCATATCTAAACATAATCGATACATTGATTGAATGCATATTTCCGATCATTTGAATGGTAAACCAAAAAGAATGAGAAAATAAAAATGAACATAATATAAATCTTAACCAAGAATCATGTTATTCAAATAAAATGAAATAAAATGTTACAATCAATTTTTAGATATATGAAAACCGAAAAATGTACGATCATTTTGTTAAATGTATGTGTTTTTAAATGGTTTTTGCAATCTCACATCCTC
The DNA here is from genome assembly GCA_029041755.1 of Resseliella maxima. Classification (NCBI taxonomy): domain Eukaryota; kingdom Metazoa; phylum Arthropoda; class Insecta; order Diptera; family Cecidomyiidae; genus Resseliella; species Resseliella maxima. Next base: position 463,148 of record JAQOWM010000828.1, on the reverse strand, counting down.
TCACACACATATTTAATCATTATTGATTCGATATAAAACGCACGCTATCGAATACAAATAAATTCGAACTAAAACAGAGAAAATAAAATGAAAAAACCAAATGAAACTTATATTGGCCATTAGTGAATTAGTACATTCTTAGCCATATTGAATCTTATTTAATAAAATCAATGACAATTGTAAATGTACATCTAATAGATAAATTAAAACAAAAAAAAAAAAAAAAAAAACAAAAACAAAAACTCTACTATTTATTTAAGAAAAAATTATTTAATTAATTATAAAAAGTTGTATTATAATTCTAAGTATAAAGAAAATTAGTTACTAAGATAATGTTACGATTCAATCGTATCGAATCACATTACAATCGAATAGAAAAATCAGAAAAAAAAAAAATATGGAAACAATTTCCAAATGCATTTTTTTTTTTCTTTTTGAATAGATAATGTCATGTTAGTGTTTAAGCCTAAAAACTATTATAATAACTAATAAAACCAACCAAATAATTATTATTAGGTAATTGAGCTAAATGATGTGATTTAAACGGAAACCGTAAATATATAGTATTTAAAATGATCAAAAACAAATCAAAAAAATCTTGTGTTTTATTGTAAAATTCCTCTTGCAAATTGATTTACACAATTTAAATTAATCGACAATTGGCAAGAAATTTTTGAACAATTTGTTTAAAAAATGATTTCTTCATATAGAATTTAAACGTCTTTGAAAATTCAAATATTGTGCCAATCTACTCTAGCGCCATTCATTCATTGTTTACAATTCATAGCAATGAAGTGAGTTACATGTTAAAATCGATTTTGTGCTTACATCTCCGTCCAACAATTGCGCTGTCTATCGCACACAACTACATTAACACACAGATAAAACCGTTGACAGAATGATGTAAGTGTAACTTCAGCACAGTTTCCATTGATGTTGTGGAATTTTTGCGATTAAATTCTTTAACGCAATGTATATCTTAGAGAAAAAACAAGTGCAAAAATCTCTTTAGTGAATTTCCAACGATTTTTTTTTTTTTTTTTTTTTTAAATAAAAAATAATTCGATTTGCATGTGATTATAAAGTTTTGCTGTTGGACAAAGTCAAAAAAAAAAAAAAAAAAAAAAAAAAAATTTATTCAAACAAACAATATACATTTAGTGTATTAACGAACCGTTTTCAAACAAATCCATTTTAACGTAAACAATACATAAATAGCATGTGTATTGAATGCCATTGACGCACATTCGTCAATTCGTGAATATGGAATGTGAATGTAAATGTGAGTGTGTATTGTAACTGTTGTAGAAAGTGTAGTAAGTGAAATATATTGAATATGTCGTGCTCGTATTTTAAGTTTGTGTGGGCGGTTTGAAATTTTGTTCAAGCATTGATTGTTAGGGGGAAAAAAAAAAAAATAATATGCGTGTGCATGTTTTCTTTTAAATAATTTGTTAATTAATCAAAATTAAAAATTGTTGATTCAACACAATTGATGCGTAAAAATTGTAGAATGAAATTGCATGTTTCCGTTGAATGAAGTGACGTTTTTATTATTGGTAATAGTAAAAACGCGCGAAATTTTTATGACAATTGCAGTTGGTATCAGGTCGTTTTTGGTGTTGCCACATGATTTTAAACATCGATACAGGTGATGGTCGTTGTCAGTGCCATTCTCTCTTAATCTCTTCCATATTGTTTCTCTCTTCTTCAATGCATTACACTGACTTGGCGTATCAGAATGTTATACGGTATACAATACACACAAATATACTTACTTACATACATACATACATAAGTATGTACGTATTGACAATAAAATATAAAAAGAGTAAAAAGGCACTTTAAAGTAGAATAAAAAGAAGGAAAATAAGAAGAAGAAGAAGAAGAAGAAGAGTATCGAGATAGAGGGCGTGCGCATAATGAATGACCAATACACATAATCAAAAAGAGAGAAAAATAGAGTATTGGAACGTAGTTGTAGAGAATATATAGTCGTAGATACACAGCAACAAAAGTAGCTGTAAGAGTATCACAAGTACCATATTAAACGGCGCACACACAGTTCAACAAAAGTGCTCAAAATGAACGGAGATGAAAAATAAAAAGAAAAAAAATCTCACACCAACGAACAATTGAAGTGAAGAGAATCTGAAGAAAAGAAAATATTTTAGAAAAGAATTTAGTAAAGGAAAAAAAAAAAAAAACAATTATTTCATCCAGTTAGTTCATTTTTTTTTTGTGTGTGAAAATTATTTAATTTCTACTGTGGTCTCAATTGGTTCTAGTAAATATTGCCCTTTAATTTTACCTGATTTGATTGCGTTCAATCTCAGTGTCTTAAAGTCGTTTTTTTTTTTTTTTTTTTTGCTTTATTTCTGTGTTTCTTCTCTCGATACACTTTTTTCACGCTACATTTGTATTTGTATTCTCCATTCAAAATTCAGTGGCACAGACAGAGCTGCAGTATGTACATAATATGTGTAGTATATACAGTAAAATCGTTGCAAAGCTGTAATTACAAAAACATATAAATGAAGTAAATGTAGATGAAAAGACGAACAAAAAAAAAAAAAAAAGAAAAAAAGAAAAAAAAAAATGAAACGATGAAATGTTTATAGTGCGTCGAAATAACAACTTTGGTATTTTGATATAAATACGGTAAAAAAAATCAGAAGCTAAACATTATCATCATCGTAGTCATCAACATCATCATCATCATCACTAACAACGAAATCAACACAGACGATATGTTTTGTTGTTTTAAATATCTTTCTATCTCTTTTTCACTCTAATGTGTAAATGAAATTTGTCGATGAGAACGACACGGAGAAGGGCACAAAAATAAGAACAAATACAAACAAGCCAAAGCAAGATGAAAAATATAGAACAAAAACAAGCTAAATAAGATAATGTATAGCCAGTTGAACGAAAACTATGTAGTTTTCACATTGAGACCGTGTGTAAAAATATACGATAATAAAATAAGACATGCGAACGAGTGAGAGAAATATGTGAAAGAAATAAGAGGAAAAAAAAAAAGCTAAGAATTTACAAATAAATAAAAGAGAGAAGAAGCAAAGAAAAGAAAAGAGAAAAAAAAAATATATAATTTTTATTAACGCATGCGAAAAATCGAATGAATTGATAGATTTGTTTGTGGTTTGTTCAGTGAAAAAGCGAAATCAATGAATTTTTGTTCACAATTATCTTAACTAACAGTAAATGATATCACCGGATGTGTTGAAGTTAGAAAGACTTTTTTTTCGCTCAAATGCTATCATACGGTATGCCACTGTTGTCGACGAATCAACGATTTTAAATTGAAACACCGAGAGAAATAAGCAAGTGCAGTACGGTGTTGTTGATTATGAATTGTAGCTTCTGTGAACTTTATCTTCGTTTTACAGTTTTCAATTTAAACAAAATACATGAAATTTTATTTATGGAAAAATAAAACAAAAACTTCAATTATTTCCGAAACAACTAAATAAAAATATTCTATCAAGAATTAGAATTGATCATCGTTTGTATCGCCAACGCCACAATACTATATATATATATATATAGGTAAGACGAATCATTTGACTATGTGGTAAGATTAAATACAATCCAATAGCTAAGAAAAAAAAAAAAAAAAGAAAAATAAAAACCAAAGAGAAGAAAAAAGCAAAAAAAAAAAATTTTTCGAGCACTCAAGCTATTTTATAAACACATATTAGGTAAATCTATACATATGCTATATCTCCATTTATGTGTATGACGAATAGAAAGATGTGAATGAATCAAAGTTTAAAACGTATGGATGTGTAAATGTTATTATCTTACTCTAACATATACACGCAAAGTTGTTGTTTGTTTTCTCTCTTTCACACTGAACAAGTAATGCCAAAGCACACCAATTCGTGTAACAAAAGCATATATAAATCGAAACGCGCTCTGTGTACTCTCTCCTATTTATTATGATTATGATTGTTATTATTATTATTATTTGTTGGCATCGAGTCATCGAGAGGCAGATTGTGAGTGCGCGCACAACAAATTCTAGAGTATTTTGGCTATGTGTATCATGTGTATTTTGGTATCATACAAAAACAAGCAGCCAGGCTACTATAAACGCTCTATATACACGAGAAAAGCAAAATAGAGACGGATGATAGATTAAAATGTTTCCAATCAGAGTTGTTTGTGTCGATTGTTGGCGAACTTTTCTGCTTCTTTATATAAATTTTTATGTATAAAAATATAAATATGTGAGAGAAATATGTAGGCAAAGAAATTGTTTCGATACAATTTTCTGTCGATTGCAGCAAATGACTACCACGATGATGACGACAACAACAACAACAACAACAACAACGATGACCAAATATGTTTTCGTATTTTTGTTTAGACATCATACACAACAGTACGCTATTTATTACTCAATATAATTTCAAATTGTAATCAAAGAAGCCCATTGAAAATTGAAAACTTGTAGACAAACGATTATGGGTTGCATTGCAATGCTTTGCATTCTACAAGCAACTCTATGCCAAGTGGCCATTGAACATTATAATACAATTGAATAAGCGCTAGCCATTTGATGTTGTTAGCCAAAATGGAGCCATATTCCTTCGATCATGTCGTTTAATCACTGTGAAAATCGATTTTAATTAAATTCTCATTGTTCGGTTCAATTTTCATTTTGTGTTGTGTTGTGTTTTTGTGTTGATATATAGTTTATACTTGTGATGCTAAAATTGGCTTCTTTTCCTCCCCAACCGATTCGAAATTCTATTCTGATTCTGTGGTTCATTTTATTTTTATTTTTCTTCATTTGCCAATGCATAACCTATTTCAATGAAATGAAATGGCGCTAAGAGTGCCAGGAACAACAAGCACAGAGAAGAACAAAAATCACGGGTTTTATGTATTACGTAAAAAGAGAGTGATTTGACTTTTTTCTTTTTTTTTTCCTCTGTAGCCGAAAGAAACATTTGAGCTCGCATTTGAAGAAACAGAAGAGAAGAGAAAAAAAAACTGCTCATTGCAAAATGCTGTGAAAAAAGTAATAAAAAATTGAATGAGAAACTTGCACGTCACTCAATTCTTTCGTTCGGGGTGGAAAGAGAAAGACGGAACAAAAAAAGTCAGAACGAAATAGTAGACACGGGATAGCGGAATACAGAAATTAACATTGGTCTTGTTGCAATTGGCAGAGCATAGGCAATTCGAATACAAACACACATACACACACACACACACACACACACACACACACACACACACACACACACACACACACACACACACACACACACACACACATGATCACAATAATACAAATGCCCGTAGCCACATTCACACATCAGTGCAGAGAAAGAGAACAAAAAACAAAAAATAAACTATATGGTGGAATGCAACAGCATTCTATCCAACATTATGGCTCGGGCCTCGACAGATGAACAAGTAATGTATGCGCGAAAAACAGACGAGAAGGCAAAAGAAAGAAAACACACGAAATAAAAGAAAAAAAAAAAAAAAAAACAAACACAAAAACTTGTATATTTGGTCTATAGATTCTAATATCACATCACACGCCATTTAAAATGCACAACGTATGAATTACTTATGTATTTCAAATCGCGCGCACTCGTTTACATGATCCTATGTGCCAGTCTCGGGATGTGAGCTCAAATGGGGATAGAGGGAGAGAGGGAGAGAGAGAGAGAGAGAGAGAGAGAGAGAGAGAGAGAGAGAGAAAAAAGAAGAAATGAAGATGATGATGATCATGACGACGACAACAAAAATGAAAAATAAGAAGAAGAATCGAAAGAAGCTAAAGCAGAGAATACGACAAATAACGAGAGATATGAACAAAGACTGTGGAACACTAAACGTCTCCTTTACACAAAACAAATACATTTGCTTTGCGTGGATTGTTTTCTTGTTGTTGTTGTTTTTGTTGCTCTGTATAGAGAAATTGCATTCGGTGCTTCAATCCATAGCCGATCAGCTAAGTGCATGACAACTTATGAATGTAAAATACCAGAAATGCGATTATGAATATTATCAAAAATTGCTGTAGAAAATCGTCTTGTATGCATAATTTGAGTTGCAGTCAAATTACATAGTAAAATTGCGATTATTGTACATTCAACTAAGCATTATATTCATAATATGAGTGTTTTTGTTTCTTGTGTTTCTATTTCAGTTTTGTCGACATTAAGCCACCGTTTTGATCTCGAAGCAACACAACCGACGGAAAAAAAAAATAGAAACTTTTTCTATCGTTCTCTATTCTATATCCAACCGATATTTATTATTCATTCTAGTTTACTTTGGCTTTTATTGACATCGTAATCGTCGGTTGTTGCTGTTGTTGTTGCCGTTTGTCGTTTTTATCCACCTTATATTCAGTGTTATGTGCTGCTACTACTTCTGCTCTTCTTCTTTTTCTTCTTTTTTTTTCTCCTTGTTACGTTTCCTTTCAGCACCGAAACATATCCGTAAATTTGTGTACGCGTGAATGTGAATATTGACATGACCTTTCTATTCAGATTTGGATGAAGTGAGGGAAAGTAACAAAAGAGAGAATGCGATAGATAGAGAAGACAAAAAAAAAAAAAAAAAAAAAAAGAAATAGAATGTCCCAAGAGTTAGTGATAGAACATTTGTGTTAGTGTAAATGTGAATGTATGCTAGCATTTTTTCCATCTTTTGTTGTATGGATTTCAGCTGAATTGGGAAGTCTAAGTACGAGTTCTCAATCGGAGCATGTCTATTAACATTTGAGTATTTTTGCCTTTTTTTTATTTATATGGTTTTCAACTCTATTTCTCTCTCTCTCTCTCTCTCTCTCTCGGTTTCTCTTTTCCTTCACCCGCTTGAACAATCGTCATGTATTTGTGTTCGAACACGCGCGCAATCTGAACATATGAGAGAAAGAAATTTTCAAGAACCATGCGATACAAGCAATAGGCAACAACACACTTCGTAATATCACATAGAAATAGGAAATACATCACAGCCACTCATGTGTATATTTGCGTTCTCTCGTCATCTTCAAGTTGATGTCTTTTTGTTGTTGTTGTTGTTGTTGTTGTTGCTGTTGTTCTGTTGCACGAGGCTCCTCACTTTCTGTGTAATTACTTTGCTCATTTGTTTTGTGGCTCGGTTTGAATTTTCCATATTATCGCGTCCAATTCTCATTAAAAAGGGGATTCTTTCTTTCTTTCTTTCTCTTTCTCCCTGCCATCTTTCCTTTTCACTCTCTCTCTCTCTCTCCGTCTCACAAAAACAAAAAATAAAATTATGATAGACAACAAGTAATCAGGCATCTCTATTCAATATGCTCGTTTTGCATTAACAACGGGGTGGCAATAAAGTGAAAATATATATATGAATATATCAAAGCATATTTTCTGCTATTATATTCAACTTTATAATCTTTTTTTTTTGTGTTTATAACAACATGGTTTGTTTTTTGTGTATAGCAATGCAAACTAGCGCGATGTTATTTTTATGGAGAGTTATTTGTATTTTCCATTTGTTTGCTTTTAAATCCAGATTTCAGATCAAAAACCAATGTTTATGAATTGAATTTGCATATATGTTTTTCAAAACGCATATTTTTCCAGCAATTATCATTTGTTTTGCATTAAAAATCAAGCAAATTACATCGAACAAAAGAAAAGAATAACAGAGAGAAGAATAGAGAGAGAGAGAGAGAGAGAGAGAGAGAGAGAGAGAGAGAGAGAGAGAGGAGAGAATGAGGAAGAGAAAAGGGAGAGTGACAGTTGGTGACGAGAGAGAGAGAGAGAGAGAGAGAGAGAGAGATGGCGGTAGACAGTGAGATAAAGGGGGAATGACATACGAATGTATTTGTTTCCAAAAAACCGATTATGATAGATCGGACGTTGATTTGATTGACTCATGCGCGTCGAGTTTCATTTGAAATGTAAATTCAATTATAGAAAAATATGGTTTATTTGTACAGTCAGTTTTAGTTGTGATGAATTTTCGAGATATACATTTAAATTCATACTCATTCGTCCACAAAACAAAAACAAAAACAATAATACAGTCACTGCATAGACAGCAAACAGTGTAATAACATAACGCATATATACATGGAAAGTTTTCATCAAATGTATTTTTTTCTTTGTGTGTATGTGTATGTGTATGTGTGTGTGCTTTATTCATGTGGTTTTCAGTAGATTACAAAGTAATAAAATAATTGCCTATTAGTTATTTGGATAAAGTGAATATAAATCCATGGATTTTAAATTTGCACTGTGAATGTGTCTGTTTCAGCGGGCAAATTCAATATAATTGTGTGGTTCGCTTCATATTTTGTTATGTCTTGCCTTTCAGTTTGGCAACAGTGAACTTTTCGAATGAAGCAGCATGACCAGTAATAACAACACTGTTTTTAAAGCGATTTGATTCATCCAATTTCTTCATCTATCTCATTCACTCATTGTCGTTGACACATTCGTTTGCTCCATTCCATCGCAGTTTGTATTGACGATGTGTCGGGGCCCGGCAATGTTGAATATAGGCAATAAAAATGTTAACAGCGATTAACACAGCCAACATGTAAATATGCACAAGCAATACACATAAACTTGGCTTTTTGTTTAATTTTCCATGGATTGATAGTTAACGTTTGTTGGATTGTATTGAAGGCTTGTAAACTGTGCGCTCCGAATTTGCATGATTCTCTTCGTGTTCACTTCTCTCTCTCTCTCTCTCTTTCTCTCTCTCTCTCGTTCACAAAACGTCGTTCCATTTAGCTCTTTGTCTTAGTCTATCCCGTTCTTTGTCTCCCATTCTCTCTAGCCCTCTCGCTCTTTTAATGTATGTGTATGTATTCATGTCACTGGATAAATGAACGAGAACTTCATAGTGTGTATATTATTGGCTGCTTCGCCCCCCCATGTCCAGAATCTCTTCAACGTATGTACATACGGCATAGCACAGCACAGCACAACACTGTACATTAGCTTTGGTTCAGTTCGTTGTGTATGCGCGTTTTTATCTCTCGTTATTCCTTGTTCCATGCCATTTTGAATACAACTGAACGAATGGAAAAAAATCCATATTTTTTTTTTTTTCATTCTCCATTTATTTATTCAATTTCAAACACGTTCAACGATTTTAATACCTCAATTGCGCTCGCTGCCTTTGTAAATGAATTTTTCACTTCATATGCGCTTTTTTTTTTTGCTGTATTTCAACAACTACTTTTCGCTTTTTCTCTTGTTCTCTTCATTTCGGCTCAAATTTCAGTTGGTTGCAATTTTCGCTTCATGAAACAACTAAGAATATTCGAATCATGGAAATGTATGAAATAGCAAAGATTCCAAGCATATATCAAATGAATTCGCGTGCACACACACGCACGTACTCGTTCATTCAATGGCTGGCTGGTTTGTTCAATGTGTTTGAGTTGAAAAAAGACGATGAAAGAACGATATTTGTATGTCACATGCAATGATCGTATTCAATTAGTTTGGCAAGTTTTTGCCTGGGCTATTTGTTCAATCGTAAAATGCAAATCAACAGCGACAAAAACTAAATAGTGAAAAGTCAACATTTTCACTATATTCGCACATACATAACATACACACACTTATAAAACTCAAGTCAATTCATTTCAACGCGTTCTACTCTTGTCGTACACGCTTACAATTCATGGGGTCCACTAAAGCAATAATCATTTTGTAATGTGTGTGCATTGTAACACATTCGCAAATGAGCCGTCGTTCAACATCGCCACACACCGGCCCGACAAGACGAAGCAAAACAAAAAAAAAAAAAAAAAAAAAAGAAAAAAACAGAACCAAACTGAACGCAACGGAACAGAACCGAGTCAAAGCAAGATGAGAAAAGTATTTTCATAGAGTGAAAATAAAGGAGGAATTTTTTTTTTACACCATAATAAATTCATTTTTTTAAAACGGCAGTGGTTTTTGTCACACATTTGAAATGACCACATTTAACGTTGATAATAAGCTGAAATGAAGTGGTTGTACACAGTCGAGCCGAAAATATTTTCATAATATCGATCGATGCAAAAAATAAAGAAAAAAAAAAAAAAATAGAAAGAAAAAAACGGAACTAACACAACGATAATGTACAAACACAAATCAATTTGTTCTTTGCCATGCATTTGTGTGTGCTTTCCGAAAGCAAAAACCAACCATCTTTATTGTCTTTAAATTATATTTCTCTATAAACGAGGCTCAATTGTGGCAGTATCTCCTTCTCTCACATTCTTTACCTATTTGTTTCTCTCTCTCTCTCTTCTTTCCATCAGTCATTCGCTCGTTTTATTGATATCGAATTCATATTTTATTCCACTGTGAATATTTTTGCGCAGATGATTCATTTATCAACCCACTACATTATAAAATTAATCAAGTCGATATTAAATTGAATAGCATTGGTGTGTCGTATCTGTCCCGTTCATATCAACTATACACACACACACACACACACACACACACACACACACACACACTCAAAACGGACAAAATATGAAATTGAATGGCCTAATATGCATGTATTGCTACTACGTCAATCGAAAAACAATCAACAAAATATTTTTACTTGAATGGAAAATGTGTGTTTTCGAAGATAGTCTCGTTAGCGAATTCATTGTTAGCAAAAGTTTCAATTTTATCGACAACAACAGCAAAAGAATGAATGATAATCGTGTTACACACAGCGCAACTTTTCAAATTTTTATATAAACAATGATGACGGATATTCCGTGCATAACATAGCAAATATCCTTACATTGTTAAATGTGCGGTTACAATTTCTCTCTCTCTCTTTTTCTCTCTCTCCCTCTCCAATGATATGCGGTTCATTTTATGAGCAATTAAATTATAGTATTGTTGCTATTTAAAGTGTGTTGTCCGTTTAATTTTCACAACAACATTTTGAGGAAAATTGTAACAAAACTATTTAAAACAAAAAAAAAAAAAAAAAAAAAAGAACAAAAAAACAGTGGAAAAAAGTCAGTTTGTATGCATCCATCATTTAAAATGCTATTTTCAGTACGTAAATGGACAATGGCAATATTGTTTGCTATTATTACATGTAAAACGGATACGATATGAATATTAAGATGGATGGAAAGTTTACAAATATATTAGTTTGACATAGAAACATTTTTATGGATTCGATGCAGATAGATAGAGTAAATGGAATGTTAAATATTGTCGAAAATTCAATTTAATTTCAATCGGATGAACTTTTTGTCGTTTGGAATTTTCTATGCGCATGGAAGCGGGCAACTGAAAGAAGATGAGAGTGCACATTTATTTCGGTTTTGAGTATGTGATAGTGGAAATGTGCATGATTATAAATGTAAATGTCCGAGTCAATTTATAGTAATATTCAATTTCCATTGAAACATTGGCATCGTATCCGAAAAACGTGCTGCCGCATAAATACACATGAAAATGAAGGAAGAAAGCAAAAAAAAAAAACTCTATAAGTACTGTCTGTGTTGTGTTCTGAATGGTGATGCCATGATGCATGGAATTATATGGCTCATTATTGTTATGCAAATATTTAAATGCAGCCGGAGAGCTTCGGGGCCATTTCTATGGACTGAAATGACAAAATCACTTTTTAATGCGTTTTTCGATTTTGGGATAAATTCATAATACCAACCACTTTATTTCGCATCATTTTCCGTTTATCATATTTATTATTTTGCTTTCATTTTGAAATGTATATCAAAGTAACAAATATTCGCCCAAAACAATTTCAATATTTACTATTTTATCCGTTTGGAAATGCTTTTGTTTTAGAAACGAATGACAATTTTTTTTTTTTCTCTGAAAAAGATAAAACAATGACAGAAAACAAAAAATAATATGATACTTTGCTATGCTGTGCAACAAAAAAGAAACAAGCAACCAAAAGCAGTTCACTTTTCGCGTGGGTGTTAAAGCAGAAAGTCATCATCGTGTACTCGTATAGCTTACGGGCAGTAAAACGTACACTAAATGCCAATGTGAACAATTTGAAACTATATACATACACACAGCACTTGTTCCTTAACGAAAAGGAATGAGAGGTAGAGAGAGAAAGAGATTAAAAGAGAAAGAGAGAGAGAGAGAGAGAGAGAGAGAGAGAGAGAGAGAGAGAGAGAGAGAGAGAGAGAGAGAGAGAGGAATGGAACAAGTAAAAAGAGAGAGAGATATAGGGAGAGAGAACAAAAAAACATGCAATGACCATTTATTTTATGAACGATGTGCAACGAGTAATTTCAATAGAACATTTTTTTTCCAGTTGTTCACATTCAAAAACAATGTTTCAGCGATGACGTGCATGCACGCAAGTGCTGTGATTTTGTATCTGCGGTTACTCATTTACTATCTATCAGTCTATCAGTATTCCAATAAACAGATTTTTGCTGTGAATCTCAATTCGAATTCAAAGTATCGAAAAACTAAGCTTTATTCATAATACCACATCACTCAGGTCTGAAACAATATAGCATAGCCTAAGCTTTGAAAAGTGAAGATGTCCATCATATTTACATACTTTGTTTAGCTTTTGGTTTACGTTTGCTGTTTTGCAGAACGCAAAAGTAAACTTTGTTACTAACAGCGCTTGACTGGCCATAGATATAATACTACATAATGTATAAATGTTTCATACGTGGATACGAAAAAAAAAAAAAAAAAAAAAATGTAGTATCAACAATGAAATGTTTGCCTTTATTGCTTACGTTCGATTGGGCTACACACAAACTCGACAAAGGTACATCAAATGGAAACAATAACAACAAGAACATACAAACGTTTTATTAAATGCGTGTTCTCTTTGTGTTTGTGTGCATCTGTGTGTAATGTGTATGCTCAATTCTATTGCTTGAGTGATTTTCTCTCTTTTTTTTTTCTTCTGTTTCTTTCTTGTTTCACCTCCCTTGACGTGTAGCATTCATGCGATTTACAGAGATTTTTCGTTGTTCATTGTTGAGCCCGATCGATGAATTCTTGGAGTCTTTTCCAGTCACACAAACACACATGCACATACATATTACATAGATACACACAAGCCCATTGTTCGTTAAAAACATATTCACCTCAACGCCGACGATTCCTTCACACATGAAGGCATCTAAATTGTTAATTTTATTTATTATATTTCTTGTTGCTTCTTCTTCTTTTTCTTCTTTTTTGGTTTGTGTTATGTAGTAAATATTCTGATTCGTTTGGCTTTTGTTCATTCAACAGCAAACTACATAAATCATTTTTTGATAGGATCAAAACCGAACAACTTCGTGAACAAATTAAATACTGAATGCTATTACAAATGTTTCTGCAAGAAACGCGAACGCACACACGAACAAAACTAAATTTTAAAAAAAGCTAAAAATACTGATAACAATAATAATAATAATAATAATAATAATAATAATAATAAAAAATCGAGCAGGCAATGAGTTGTTATAAAGTGCGCGTAGGTGAACGATATACATCTCTTGAAAATGCAATTATATCTGCAACGAACAAACAAAACAAAAAAAAAAAAAAAAAACGAACGGACCATTGTTAATTTAAATAAATAATCGTTTATATGACTTGGCATTCATTAACTATTCCAAGCACTTTGTGTCATGCAAAAAGAGTAATATCAACATCGTCAGTACGGTGTACTGCTGAGCACAAAATATTTGCGTTGCCCCTGCTCTGTTATCATAGCACATAGTGAGTGAAAAACACATGATGATCGTAAAAATCATTACAAATTCAAAGTGTGTTTAATGCAAGTCAAACAAACACCAAACACGATACGATACGATATGATACAAAGCAAACGCACGTTTCGACATGCAAACTGCGGCATTGTGTAAATACCGTATGATCGCCATTTTTTTTTTTTTTTTTTTTTTTTTTGCCACTCATTTTTATAAGATCAAATACAACAAGAAGCGTGAATTTCAGTGTGTGTTCACTATAGTTTGATTGTTTCTTTTTTCTTTCCTGTTTCTCTCGTATTTCATTCCAAGTGTTTCTTTTTTGTTCATTCTGTTTCATTCGGCCTGTTAAATGTAATGTGTATATATTTTTGCAGTTGCTGTTGCTGTTGCTGTTGCTGTTATAGATATTTTGAACGTCATCAAAGTCATCGCTATCTCTGTCCCTTTCTCTCTCTCTCTCTCTCTCTCTCTTCTCTGTCTCTCTCTCTCTCTCTCTGTCTCTCTCTCGCTCTCTGTCTCTCTGTCTCTCTGTCTCTCTGTATGTTTTAATTAATATTTGTTTTGATCGCAGAAATTCCTCTTCCGACACAAAAAATCATACGGTGTTTTGTGATTTTTTCCTCTCAGTGTGTGAACCGTAATTTAATTTGTGTGTATTTTGATGGGAATTCTCGAAATTGCTCACATTTTGTGACGGTTTTAAAAATATTTTTTTTAGTTTTTTCGGATTGTTTTCTATTTTGTTCATTTCGATGCTTAAAACATATACATTTTTCTTTCGAGAAGAAAAACCAAATACATTTAAATAATATGAGTCGGTGGCTCTTGCAAATCGCATATTTCAATAGCTCCCCATTGTGCAGAAGTTTTATAGCATAACCAAAAAACATTGAGTATTCAATGTGATTTGATTGCGTGACAATCATTATCATCATCATTATACTCTCGAGTATTTTAATTCTATTTTATTCGCAATGTTTGGATATATTCGCACGTATGAGCCTCACATCGCACACATAAAATATCATAAGCAAGTAATTTGATATGTTTAGTGCCCTAGTGTATCGACCACAACACATTTTTGCCTCTTTTCATTTGTTGACAAATCTCATTTTTGAATCCAGGCTCTCTATCTTTATATAATTTGCTCTCTCTCTCTCTCTCTCTCTCTTCTTTCTTTTGCGCTCTCACTTTATCGTTCTTTCTTACTCGATATCTTCCTTTTTAACTCACTCACTCCCCCTCCATCCCTCTATCTGTCCATCTTTCATTTTCTCTCAGTCTCTTTTTTTCTTGTTTCTTTCCGTACTCCTTTCTCCCTCCCGCCTCTATTTCTATTTCTATCTCTAACTTTTTTTAAGCCAACTAAATTTAATCGTATAAATAAATATGCGTGGTGCGCTCATTTGTTTGTATTGTGTTTTGTTGTATTTTATTTCAGTTTTCTCTTCTTTCATATCATTCTCATTTATGTTATGTACGTTGGTTGAACAAGTCCTTTGCTGCCACGATTACTTCTTCTTCTTTTTATTTTACGTTTTGCCGTTTTTATTTGTTCTTTGTTTTTATTTTTGTCAATGAAATGTGAAGTGTAATCCAATGCGATGCGATACGATACACGATCACGGCCTTTACATGATGAGGCCTCGAGCTGTTTCAATTGCGTTCAACGTTGAAGTTTAATGTACTTATACAGAATAACAACACATAGCGACGAAAATAAGAAGAAGAAGAAGAAGAAGAAGTAAAATCGGTATTAATAGAAACGTATCGCGATAAATAATATGATGCGTGTGTGTCTGCTAGCGTTGTTGCTTCGTACATGGAGCGAGCCTATATATAAACTATTTGATGTGGTGCTTATTTAAAAAAAAAAAAAAAAAAAAAAAAAAAAAATTAATAGCATTTGGTGTGTACTTCGTATCGTTATTCTCGCATACACGAGCACGTTTGTACGATTAGCTTCTGCGGTTTTTCATCACTCTCTTCCGTCTTCTAGTTCATCAATTCAATATTCCCCATTGTATAGCATATATATAATTTTTTTTTTTCCATGTTGGCCTTATTTATTTTGGATAATGGAATATCGATGTTGATATCGTTCGATTTTCGCTTTCTATTCTATTTTCTCGAATTTTATTCGCCTTTTCCCTGTCATGTCACAATTCAATGAATTAATGATAAATATGATGATAAGTGTTTCATGCATCACACTTTATATGCAATTTAAATGTTACTAATGTTGATATTGCCGATGTTGCTGATAACAATTTAACTAGTTAAACTTTTCATTTTTGTTTTTTGTTTTTTGTTTTTAATAATTTCAACAAAGTTGTTCGCTTCAGTTTAATGCCTATTCATTTAGCCGGCATTCGTATGCACAAAAATTTCTAAGTGCAAATTGATATTGTTGTCAACGTTGGGAATAATGAACGTAACTCAATTTGCATGTATTTTCAGTTGTTAAACTCTATTAATAGGCATAACGAACAACAACAAAAACCATTTGCGATAAAGACAGCGTAAAAATGAAAGAAAGAAAAAAATCTCACTCACTTACTCTCGTTCTCTCTCACATTCACTCGCTCTTTCCCCCCCCCCCCTCTCTCTCTCTCTCTCTCTCTCTCTCTCATTCAATCATTAAATCCTTCTATCTCTCTTTTCGGAACATTCACTCGACTATGGAAAATTATTATGAAGCAGACTGATGATACCGATTTTAAATTGTCTACAACAAGTGCGAGAAGGAGAGATGCCGAACATTTTTCAAATATAATTTTTGAACAAATAAAATGAATTCATATGATGCGTGCTGATGCATTCACTTCACTTTAATCGGTGTCGATTGTGTGTGTGTGTGTTTGTGCGCGCGTTTTTGTGTAAGCATTTTATGAGTGAGTGAGTGAGAGATTGATTAAGTGTTTGTAAAAACTGCATCACATTGAATCGAAATGTTCAGTGCAAAGGAAACTTATTCATTTAAACCGTTCTTTTCTTTTCATTATTCCTTTGTTATTTCTTTCTTTCTCGTTTGCCTGCCGATCTCGAAAGGTTCATCTGTTTGCTTGAATTTCATTTCTATTCGATTTGTTATTTGTATTTCGTATCGTTACTTCTTCTTCTTTTTTCTCTATTTTGTATTCGATTGCATTTTGTCCATATTGAAATGTATCTCTTATACAATATTTTTTTTTTCTTTCTTTCTTTCTTTCATTTCATCGATTGTTAACGATTATCAACGATAAGTTCTTCAGTTTTTGCTGTCACTTTTAAGTCTGGCCGTTTACTCAATTTCGCGTTTATTCGTCTCGCTAGATTTTTGTTTCATTCTTGTTGAAAGAGAAGTGAAAGAAAGAGAGAAAAATAACAAAAATGTTGCTTGTGTCTCTCCCTCTCTCTCTCTCTCTCTCGTTCTCTCTCATTCTCTCTCGTTCTCTCTCATTTTATCTCGTTCTCTCTCATTCTCTCTCGTTCTCTCTCATTCTCTCTCGTGCTCTCTTTTTCCCTTTGCCTCTTCACGTTTTCATTCCAAGTACATTGTAGTGTTGTAGATTTACACGAAATGTTTCAATGAGTAATAAACCGGACCATGTATGTATGTTTTGAAACGTAAAACGAAAACAAATTCATTGTTAGTTCAGCACTCATTCCAGTGATAGTGTATGAGTTGTATGTCTTTTTTCTTCTGTCTCTTCGCTTATTCGTTGGTTGCGCTCGAACTGTGTGTATCGTTTTCGTGTGAGATCGAAACATTTGATTCAGTTCTTTTGAACGATTCGTTTTTTAGGTTTTTTTTTTTTTTTTTTTTTGATTCAAGATAGAATTCATATTCATATTCTATTCATTTAATAGTCTATCAAATTGTGAGTATGCGTTATTGTTCATTTCGGTGTTATCTTTTTCACGGGAAAATATATTTTTCATAATTTATTTGTAGCCAAAATGTGTTCTGAGTATTCTTCTTTTTCAAAGAAATTACGCTAACGATTAAGTTGAAAATTATTTTTACCATCAATATTGATTTAAAAGATTTGTATAAATTCTCTTATAAAATTTATTGTTGATAAATTTAACGAAAGAAGAAAAAAATTATTAGAAACTCGTGAATGGTGAATTATCCGATTAGGAAATTTTTCTTAGACAAAACATAGACAGAAAAATAAAACATGTAAACTATCATTTAAAATTGATGCTTGTTCACTCTTAAAACAAAATCTCCATCATTTTATCTGTATATATTAGTCTTGAAATGGTAAACCGGTAAACTAAAGTTGTGCTTGTGTCAAGAAATTTTTTGTGTTTTATTTATGATCAGATTAATTGATATGCCATAGAATATCCTATTGAATTTATGTATCAAGTGAAAATGAAAAGAAGAAATTTCAAATATATTTGACTCTCTTGAGTAAATTGGCAATTTATTACTTCATTCATCAGATTGATGAATACATATATTTTGTTCGCTTTCATTGTAAAAATCAATGAGTGTTGATTTGACTGCTTGGTAACGTTGTTTTAAATGCGAGAAACTAAAAGAGGCAGTGAATAAATTCAATTTAAATGATTTAGCGAAAATTTACGTAAACGGCATTACCTTTACACTTCTACTCTAAATAATTAGAATAAATTTGAAGAGGCCTAGAAGATTTCATTTCGCATAATAAATGCTTAAAATTTCGTATAAAAATGTTCAATTGTCGATAGACTTTGCACTGCGACAGCAACAACAAATCGGTGTTTAATTCCAAATTGGACACCGTAACGCAAACATTCAATCATAAGCACAAATAAACGATTCGAATAAGCAATAAACTGCCAATTGATTACGCTGGCCACTTTTTTTTTCGTTCTTTTCGATTTCGATTAAAAGGGAGAAGA
The DNA here is from genome assembly GCA_029041755.1 of Resseliella maxima. NCBI lineage: Eukaryota > Metazoa > Arthropoda > Insecta > Diptera > Cecidomyiidae > Resseliella > Resseliella maxima. Next base: position 444,556 of record JAQOWM010000828.1, on the reverse strand, counting down.
GAAATAACAGCGAATTTAAAAAAAAAAAAAAAAAAAAAGCAAACACTTATCATTATTGTTATGTGTTCAGTGTGCATGATATGAACATCCATATTATTATTAAATATTTTTTCTTCGATTTTTTGTTTGGCATCGAAAAAACACAGTGAATTTATTTGAAGTAAAAATATTGTAGCAACGAATCATCCAATCAATATTGTGTGCATAAGTGTGTGTGTGTGTGTGTGTGTGTGTGTGTGTGTGTGTGTGTGTGTGTGTGTGTGTGTTTTTTTTTACGTTTGCTAATCGTGTAAAGTGAAGATAAACTTGAGCTGAAAACAGCATCAAAGAATCAAAAGGTTTACATATAACATTGTACATAAGTGAAGAAAGAAAGAAAGAAAGAAAGAAAAAAAAAAAGAATAAACAGGTTTTCTTGGTGGTCATTACCATGTGTAATGTGTGTACGTGCGATGTTCGCGTACAAACCTCTTCTCCCAGTGTTTCCTCAAGAATCATTTTGGTTTTCTCTTTCAATTCTCAGCCAGTCGATGGATGAAAAGAAATAAAGAAAAAAAAAAAAAATAAAATCGAATTAAATACGATGAAGAAAAACCAACAATACATATTATCTACACTGAAAGCGAAATAACGTTTTGTTTCTATTGCTGTTGCTGTCACAATTGTAATCGGCATATCGGCTATAAATTTCGTGAATCAACTATATGTTTATATATATCCATATAGCTCACATAAATAAATCTATATTTTATATAGAAAGATGGAAAATAATTGGTATATATACATCGTCAACTCGTGAAGATCGTGTATATTTGAAAACGCATGTTCTCATTGCTCTTCTATTTTACATTGAGTGTGTTTGGTTACTTCATTGTTCACAAATTGCTATAACATAATTTCTTTCAACATTCATATTTTGTGCCTTTTATCGATGAATTTGTTTATTTCAAAGACGAATCGTTCATGTGTCACATGTTATCAATATATATACACTATAGATATAAATATAAATATAAATATGAAAATAATATGGACGAATGTCGTATGCCAACCATCTATCCATTGGAGAGTCTTGCTCAGTGCTAAATACATATTCGTTGACTATCTTATATTATTTTTCAATTCTATCCATTCTGCGGTTCTCTCATCATTATTTTCATACGCTCAATACTTCTTTTGCATATTATTTCTATTTTTCTTTCTTTTTTTTTCCAAAGTTGTTGTTACGTTCTTCTTCTCTTCATCCATACATTCCTTATATTAAATATTCCTCTTTCAGTGGCAGGCTGATTTTACACGAGAAAACCCCTATATAATAAAACCGTTTTTATATCGTACTTGACTTATTCCATAAACGTTTTCATTGTTGTTGTTGTTTTTTTTTTTGTTTATATATAGGAAAAGAGTTGAAGAGTTAGCAAACATCGTTGATGGAAGAAAGGGAATGAGAGTTAAAGAAAGAGACCAATGCATAGAAATCGTAGAAAAAAAATTTCAAAATATAATACATAAATATTTTGTTTGTAGACAAACGAGTGAAGTGAATATGTATGAAAATTTGGATCTTTCGCGTTAGGAATTTTTTTTTTTTTTTTTTTTTTTTTCTTGAGATAATAATTATTATCCATCGAGTCAACAACACATACGTAATCAGGCGGCAGGATTGCTTTCAGCGCTACTGCTAACGCATATACAATATTATAAGCACATAATATTGGAATGGTTGTATGATGTACTAAACATCCACATATATGGTGCTCAATGTACACCGGAATGCTCGATCTCCTCGAAACAGAAAAACGAAGAAAAAAAAAAAAGAATCGATTGCTTCTTTTGTCTTCCTGTGAGTAAAATCATAAATATAGAAAGGCAGTACGAAATATAAAAAGAAAAAAAAAAAAATAAACCGAAATGATCGAGTAAAAGCGTTCTTTTGCAAATGACAGAATGAGAGAGTAAGTTCTTACTCACAGAGTGAGAAAGGGAGAGCGAGAGAGAAAGAGAGAGAGAGGGAGAGAGAGAGAGAGAGAGAGGGAGAGAGAGAGAGAGGAAAGAGGGAAGGGGGGGGGGGAGATTAAGAAAGAAAGAAAATGCTGTAATTGCTTTTCAAGAGGTTTTTGCAACAACTCAACAAATGATGACGAGATGAAAAGACCACGCATTCCATTTCCTCACAATTCCATTGGGGCTGTTGAGCTGTTTAAAAACAGTTTGCAGGTTTTTTTTTTCTTCGTCTTTCTCTCTTTCCATCTTTTATTTTTATTATTTTGTTTTATTATCCGTTCCGTTGCCATTCACTCTCTTTTTTCTGTTTGCGCATACAGATGAGCACAACCACTATATACATGTATGATTTAATCGAAACCTGTTTATAAATTAGTTTGAGTGCGACCGAACATGTATTTATAATGATCAAGAACATTTCGGACAGAGTAGTATAGGTATTTTTTCGTTTTCTATACATCATTCATTTTCGTCGTCGTCGTTGTTGCTGTTGCTGTTGCTGTTGTCATATTGTTATATAAAGTTTATATTGTATATTAAACAATCGATTGTCGATTTCACTAAAATAAAATACGGTAACGTTGTTGTATGCATATATTATCTACTTAATATATATATATATATATCGATGTGAATGTTATTGGATGGCAAAGTCTATGTCATGCGAACTGCACACCAAAATCGCGCTTGCATTTCAATCAATCGTTATCAAATGTTTACTCACATTTTTTTTTTCTTTCTTCGTCTGTTTTCTCTCTTTCATTGGTAACGAATCAATCAGTTCGATTACTTTGTATCAACATTTACGAGCGGTTCAATGTTATTTGTCTTTTTGCATTTGATTATTATGAGCTTCTTAGTTGGCAAATGCGGCCATTTATTCTCACTCGCTTTAATCAATAAACACAAAAAACGAAATAATAAAAAAAAAAAAAACCAGAAGAGTAAAAAGAAGTTTGTTCTGCTGTTGATATTTAGTTGAAAGTTTACTATGATAAGAAATGTTATTTAATTTAATTGTTTTAATAAGTGATTTTTTTTCTTCTTCCTTCTTTAATTTTTCGTTTTTTTTTTTTTTTACTTTTTTAGGTGCACAATGAAGTCAAGACTCATAACACCCAACAAAGTGAGTGGATCTACAAGAAAACCATAACAAGAAACGACGATAAAAATTTATTCAATTGGAACACAGTTTGAAATTGCAAATTATGTTTTGAAAAATACATGAAAAAAATGAAATAGTGATAGTTAAAGATGATCAAATAAAATTAAACAAACAAAAAACGATGAAAATCATAAACTAATTGCAAAATAACAAGAAATCGTTTTTTTGTATTTATTTTGTGCAGAAAAAAATAAAAAAAAAAAAAATAAATTGTTTTAGAGTTCAAGTGAAAAGTGATAATACGAGTGAACCCATGCCAAGAGAATTAGAATAAAAATGATTAAATACGAATGAGAAGAGAATGAAAAATCAAGAAAAAGAGATATGGTAGATAGTGTGTGGGGAAGACAGCGATAGTAATTTATGTGTGTGTGTTTCGAGCAAATAATGCACATCTTAATAAAATCAACGAATTTAAATTTTACGTCGGTACCTGTTACGTCAAATACACAACGTGAAATTCAACCAGTATTAGAATGCCGAAAATTGATGGCGCAACCATATTCGGAGCAAATTGACGCATTCAATGCATTTGCTACTGCTAACTGTGATACTGAACATGAGGTCAATACTCTTTCCGGTGTGATTTTATGTTAAAAACATTTCTCCATGAGCTTGAAAACACTACACTTAGTCCGACTGTTGTGAAAAGAGCGCGAGAGAGACAGAGATAAAGGAAAAGAGAGAGAGAGAGAGAGAGAGACGACACAAGCACACACATACACTCATTCACTCACTCACTTACTCATATGAAAGACGCATTAAATTGCAAAACAAAACTTACTATTGTGAATAAAACAACAGAACAAACACATAGCAGTAGCAATAAAAACAACAACAACAAAACGCCAATAATTGTGTTATTAAATTAGTAATTTGAAGGTTGTTCGATGAAAATGATGCACAATTTTTTTCGGCATATAGCGACAACCGCATCGAATTTATTATAAATCATAATTATCAGCTGTTTAATGTGTGTGATTGTGTCACAATTTCAGCAACGAGTCAAATGACAGCCCAAACACACAATAAACTATCAAAAATATAAAAAAAAAGAAAGAAAGAAAGAAAGAAAGAAAGAAAGAAAGAAAGAAAGCATGAAAAGAAGATAAGTAAATAAGTAAATAGAAAAAAATCGAAAGAAAAAAAAAAATTAAATTAAATCAATGTAATGTGTGATTTAGTTCATCCGATATGGAAAACAAACACACAACAATCAGTCAAAAGAATGCAATGAACTCTGAAAAATTATTATCACAAAATTTACAATCATCACAAATTATATCATCAAATACAAGTGCAACAATAGCCACATCGTATAATAACGATGGCAATTTGTCTGGCGATAATAGAAATACGACAAATACGATCTCGAATTTTACTGTAACACTGAGTCCAAATCAATCGATCTCAAGTGCAATGAATGCTACAACAATGGCAAATGTAACGGCTACATCAGCCGCCAGTTGTAGTAATGGTAGTGAAAATAAAAATACGAATGCTGCATGCCAGCCGCGTCCACATCCGAAAAAGCGAAAATTCAATATCGCCGATTTGGAGGAAATTGATTCAACAGCGCATACAAACAGTCAGAATAGTTGTAATAACAACAATACGATTAATGCGAATAAAAACAATGGAAATCAAAATGGAATGGATTCAAGTTTTAGTGGCATAAGCGGCGGTGGTGGTGGTGGGGCAGCAGCAGTGTTGGCGTATCCGTGACAATCACAAATCCAACACTCATTCATAGTGATATTACAGATAAAACAAACAACAATATACACTGGCCAATTTCAAATGATAACGGCTTGAGAACAAGCAATGCAATCATTGTAAATGTTGGCACAACGCCACAAACTATTGCACATGCAAATGAGCACACGTTGGTCGTTTCAACGAATTCTCATTCAGTCGTATCGACAACAAATGCAAACGACACGAAAGGATCTCATAGTCACTTTAGTCAAAATAGTCGAAAAACCGACAACGGTTCAACGAAAATTGATAACGGTTCAGTAATGATAGGTCATAATGCGTATCCAGTCATTGCATCACATGAACAAACTTCGTCAATAAATTCATCAAATGCAACACTTAACATACATCACCGTTCGCCACGCTCGAATGAAACACTCAAATATGGTATACAATCTTCATCGATAATACGGATTGCTGGTCCGGCTATAGTAACAACAGCACCACAATCAATAGCGTCACAGCATACAACGGCAATAACAGCAGCAGCAGCAGCAAATGTAACAACAATTGCCAATGAACAATCTCAACTTGATCTAAGCGAATGGTGCAATCATCGTGTTCTTGCCCGACAAGAAGATATTTATGTTGCGGGCATTATACGATCGGTTGATACATCGAACACAATTTTGGTGGAATTTGATTATCCAGAAGGTACACAACAATCATATTATGATGTTTTAGGCAATGGACGATTTGATATAATTAGCGATGCAAGTCCATCGGTTGGTGATATAACAATTGGCACAAGAGTTGTTTGCTCATCGCAAACAAATCGTCAGGGACCCACATCATTTATTGAAGGCGAAATAATGCAAATTTTAAATGATACAAAACAATTTGTGGTTCGAACAATTGCCAGTGCTGAAGTGAAAACAGTAAAACGTGCACAAATCCGTCTATTGCAACCACCGTGGTGGGATGAATTAAATGATACAAACACTGTGGGTGATAATGTATCCGCAGCCAGAGTTATAACCGGCCAAATTAAATCATTACATGCCATGGAACCAAATATGTACCAAAATACAATGGCAGGAGCTGTTGCTGCGGCTGCTTCCAACAATACAATTAATCCAAATGGTATGGTCAATGCAACGAGTCGAAATGTTAAATATATGGCACCATTACAAATTCATCATCTTCTTCCAACTGTACAGGTACTTGAAATTTTTTTTGGAATTTTGTCTATTTTTTTGTTTTTTCAACCCACTTTCGATTTATTTCATTATTTTTATAAATTTCTTTTTTCCCCTCGACAATTTTCTTAAATTGCAAACCAGACAAATGAAGAACATTATAGAACAGCGGCTACATCGCCATTTGCAATATCAAACTCAATCCCTGCTGATGCTGTACAAAATGTGAGCTTACATCAAGTAAATGAAAATCAAATCCCACAGATTATCGTTTCACAGCAAACGGCCAATGCAACAATTTTAACAACAGCACCGGGTGGTGCCACTATTGAACGTGGAATACCAGCAAATGAGACTGACATGCGGCGATCACATCAACGATCTTTTGAAGATTTTGACAGCGATGATGAATTAAGACGTGAAGATATTAGCTTTACAATCGATGGAGGTAAGAATTGAATTCAAATGAAAATACATGAACGAATTAAAAAAAAAAAAAAAAAAAAACAAAAAACATTCCAACTGAAAATAAGTTAAAAATGAATATTTGAAAATGAATAAATTTCGTTTTTCTTTTTTTTTTTCAGAAAAACTGTCTGGTAGCAGTAAGAGAAGTAGCGTACAAAGCCGAGGTAGTACATCAAGCCTTATGGATAATCGAACGACTCCCAGATCTCATGCAGCAACGCCACGCTCTCAAGCAGCAACCCCACATAAATTCAATAAGGGTGATGTGGTTCAATCCGAAACTGGTGTTCGTAAAAAATTCAATGGAAAACAATGGCGTCGATTGTAAGTATTATAAAAAAAAAAAATTCTAACGAATTTAGTATGGAAGTTATTTAATCTTTTTAATGTTTGCAGGTGTTCAAATCCACAATGCACAAAAGAATCACAACGTCGTGGCTATTGTTCACGTCATTTGAATCAACGTGGCAACGCCTTAAGATCATCGACAGGTCCATCATTCCCAAGGTAAATTTGTGAATGAAAAAAAACAAAACAAAAACAAAAAAGTTAAAAATTAAATGCTTTTTCATAGTCGTTCAAGTAGCAATACACAAGCTGATGAAGACACATCTAGAGAATCAGAAACGTCTCCAAACTATCGAGTTACAGGTAGATTTGATCAAGAAGAAACCGATGTGGCAAATATGTTGGGTAAGCAATTAGCACAAAAATAATTTACAAATCTCTATTCGAAATGTCAAACATTATTTGATAATCTCTGTTTCTATTAAATAGTCTCATTGAGCAGCTCACGTTCGGCAACACCATCATTTTCATCGCCCACAAATCACGTGTCTTCACCGATGAATGCAAATCAATCACCAGTCACGGTTGGAAATCGGCAAAATTTATTTATGCCAATTGGTAGTCCAGCTGCTCAACAGCCGCAGGTAACATAAACATTATGCCATTCGGAATGGCCCCCATTCCACATTCCAAAATCCACATCAAATATATAATAAATTCTCGAAATGTTCTTTTTCTTTTATCTATTTATATAGCAACAGTACAGTACGACACCAAGTCCAATTTCGTACAGTTTAAATTCATCGCAGGTAATTCGACCGGAATCACTTCGTCCGCAAATCGTTACACAAACGCATCACTCACATTATCAGGTAAATAGATTTGTAAACCAATCATATTACCTATTAGGAAATCAAATTATAAAATATGTTGCTATTTAATTAATTCTAACAAAAAAAAAAAAAAAAAAAAAAAAAATCCGCAACAAACAGCAGCAGCAGCAGCAGCAGCAAGTGTCTCAAATTCCAGCACCGCCCGTTACAATTACAACAAGAAATATAATGACAACTGGTCAAATAAAAGCGCCGCAAGCTCATGTCACAGCAAATTTAAATGCAACACCAAATGCGCATACAACGAGCGTTATTCGTATTTCACCAGCATCATCGGCTGCTTCCATAACAAATAATTCCGTGCATACAACGTATCAGCCATTTCATCCAGAACATGTACCAGGAATTGTAACCAATTCGAGTGCTGTCATTTTAACAACTGCATCAATTCCAACATATAACAATGGCAATGGTACAATAGTCACAATTCCAAAAAACGGAGTTAATTCGGGGTATGTTCCGAAAGGGTAAATAATCCCTTTTCATATTCATAAATTTTGAAATGTTCATTTATCAATAAATTAGCAGTAGTGATCTGGAAGTATAAATCAAAAATAGAGCTGCTCATGAACCGAACATGAACCGTCATGTCGAGAGGTTCCTTTTATGTTCATGTTCGTTCGGGTTCGGTTCAGTTGTTCGAAGGGAAAAAGGCGCATGTTCGTCGAGTTCAGGTCAGTTGCATATGTCAGTCGGCATGTCGCGAGTTCAAAACGACAAAAATCAAAAAATTGTTGCGATGGCCTAAGTTTTCATTGAAGATTTTAAGTTTATGTGTCGCGCAGTATAGACCGAGAGCCAAATATTTTTTTTTTTTTTCTTTTGCACGGCAGATTTTCATCAATGACAGTTCTCATTTGAATCACCTATTATTTTTGGCCGATTTTTTTTTTTATTTCTAAGCTAAATAAATCAAAACAAATAAAATGACACTAAAATCTGCCGTATTGGAGAAAAAAAAAAAATTTATTTGTTCCACGGCTCTCGGTCTAATATTCAGAAAATTTGGGAGATTCACAATACTTACCGAATATTTTTGAAAATTTCCTTTATTATTTTCCCCTAGGTCTGTTCATTCATGGACAACATTGTTGCCATTGATTGACGCCCCGAATAAAAATCATAAAACAACTACAATTACAACGTCACACATAAAACCGGAATCAGCAAATATTCCAGCTACGCATGAAGATGAAGAGGGTAAGCCGAAATAATTAAAACATTTAAACTCGATTCCAAATATCATTTCAATGAGTTTTTGTTAATTTGTTTATTTGTTTCATTAATCTGTTTTCCATTTTTCCAGATGAACCAATTGAAGATGAAGTATTTGTTGAGCCAGCGGCAAACGATACAAATAATGTATCATCAAGACAATCGACAGTTAATTTTCATTATCCACATCAAAATCAACATTTTCCACAACAATCAAACATTGAAGTAGATAGACGACATAATTTAAATGCTGTTGAACGAATGGATACATCCGATGGAAATTTTCAACCACATGTAATGTCATCGATGCATTCCAGTATGCCAATGAATTCCGTTTTAACAAATTCCAATGGCAATAATACCGATTCCAGCAATGATAATGGAAATAATACGGCCTCAAATCAAGTGATTATTGGCAATGTTTTAATGCCAAATAATCCAATTATAATGAAAAGTGCTGCCGAAACAATTTCCGCGGCAAAACGTCGTACGCAATCATTAAGCGCATTACAACAAAGTGGAAATGGACCACCATCGGCAAAAGAACCACAAAGTCCAGCTACAAAGCAAAAAGAGCCAAAAATTCGTCGGCCAATGAATGCATTTATGATTTTTTCAAAACGACATCGGGCAATGGTTCATCAAAAGCATCCAAATCAAGATAATCGTACGGTTAGTAAAATTCTCGGTGAATGGTGGTATGCATTAAAGCCAGAAGAAAAGAATCGTTATCATGAGCTGGCAAGTGAAGTGAAAGAAGCACATTTTCGTACATACCCCGAATGGAAATGGTGTTCAAAAGATCGTCGAAAATCATCAAGCTCCGGTAAAGATGGTGGTCGCGTTCGAACCGATTCTATTGATGGTATGGAAGAAATTAGTCCAACCACACCGTCTGAACATTATCAAAATGTTGATTTGCCAGTTAGCTCATATGCATTGCAATCGAATCATGATGACAATGATTCGGCAATGGATACATCTGAGCCGCACACTTTTGGTATGTTTCATCAATTTTGAACAATATTCTCAATTCACTTGATTACTCTTATAATAAAAAAATTATCATAATTATAGCTATTCCAGTTTCAAATGCCGGTCCGATTGTTAAATCAACTGAAATGAGCAACGAACCACAAGATGAGTCTATGTCAGATGATGAACAGGTAATAATTATTGAATTAACATGGACTTGGAGTTTTTACAATTTATTTAATTTCGATTTATTTATTGGATTTTTGTTTTTCAGATGGTTATTGCCGAAGAAGAAGCACCAAGTGCCAAGGAGTCTCATGACATCGATTTAAAATGTGCCGAAAAAGTAACTGATTCAGATAATGAAGAAATTGCTGAATCAAACGATGTTAAACTAAAGAAAGAGTCATCGAATGATGGTCAACAATTGGATGGAAATGGTGCCAGAGACTTTACATGCAAACCAAAACCAATTAAAGCTCAACGACAAACCATTGACAGTCCATTGCTTAACTATCAGCAAGTTCCAATGTATTTGAATGCATACTCGCCGAAAAATCCATCCGGTATACTGCCATTTCAACCAACAGGTAATTTTTAGCACTATTTAATTCTTCGATTGAAACCATATTTCATACAAATTCATTCCAAACAGGTGGTGCTTTCAAAACTATGCCAATAAGTCCAAAGGATATAAAACCGGTGATAACGGCTAGCGGTGCTATTTTGACGGAAAGCGAAAGCCAAGGTGAAGTAAAACCGTCACCGCCCACCATATTCACATTCAATAATGCGCCATTAATCAGCAGTGAGTAGTATTAGTAGTTCATTCAAGAAAATATTACAAATTTCGATTAGAAAAAATCGTTCTACCGAATAAATTATTCATCAAATGTGTTTTCATTACTTGTAGCCGGTGATACTAAGCAAGAGGTCAACGATAGTAAAATTGATGTGAAAACTTCAATTCCTTCGCACATTAATACCATTCAATTGAGCAAAGGTTTGTACACAATTATCCATTTGAATTCATTAATACCGTTGTGTTGCACTTTCATTTCATATCATTTATCAAGTATCCTTTAGTTTGTTGCCCTTTATTCTATGTACCGCACATTTGTGTTATCATTTTAATTTTCCATTTCATTTTCATTGACTTGAATTCCATTCGATTTTTCGTTTATTTTTCATGTGTGTTTGTTGTTTGTTGAAAATTTTATTATTTATTGCAAGTATGCAGTTTATCTCTTCAGTTTATTATCAAATTAATTCATTGCATCTTGTCTTGTATTTCTCACATAATCGTAACGCTCTTTTTCTCTGTTTTCTTTTTTCGTATGTATTTTCTCACAATGTAACGAACCAAAAAAAAAAAAAAAAAACAAAAAACATTAAACAAAAACTAACTGTTGAATGTATGTGTTGTCCGTCACCATCTCTATGTCTCTCTCATTTGTTTTGTGTCATGCAAAAACTCAAATGAAAATGGAACCAAAAAAAAAAAAAAAACAAAAAATTAAAAGAAATTACAATAGTTCCGACAACAACAAACACACTCTCATCATCATCACAATCATCTTCCATCAAATGTATATCACCAAATGTAGTACCAAGCAGCAATAACAGCTATGTAGTGTTCGAAGCTATTTACTATGATAACGGCGTTTCGAATGGTGTGCAAAATCATTCGAATCAATTAGTTGTGGCAAAAGTGAAAAATAATCATGTGACAAACGATATAAATGCGATAAAAACTGAGACAAATGTTGCACCACCGATTTTAGTAACATCTGTTTCATCGCCAGTAACATCAGTGTTACAATGCACTAATAATGCTACAACATCATCATCAATAACATCAATGCATAACGGGACAATTATTAAAAAACCCGGCATCATTTTACTAACACAAACTTCGCTCAGTAAATTGCTCAGTGCAAATGATTTAAATATGATTAACAACAACAACAACAACAACAACAACAACAACAACAACAAATAACAAGAACAACAACAACAACAACAATAATAATAACAACAACAATAACAGCAACAGTAACAACAACAACGATTCGAACACTAACACAGCCAATCATACTTATATCCATCAACATGATAATACTAATCGTAGCAAGTGCAACTTTACTATTACTAATTCCAATAATTCTAACACAATAACACAAAATAATAATCAATTAACATCCGTTTTGATGATCAATTCCACGTCTACGATAGAAACAACAGCCGGAGTTGTAACATTGACCTCAACCACTGGATCGACTGCCAATCGGGATGCATATGATGAAAATGGCAAAAATATCAATCAAACGGTTTGTATTTTTACAATGAAATTATGAATGATTTTTATGTAATTATGATACTTGAAATGTGAAATTTCAAACTTTTTTCTTTCTTGTTTTTTTTTTTTTCTCATATTTTTTGCAGATTTTATCAAATCGAAATTTGCCAGCCACACCAAAATCAATGACCGAACCACAACAATGCGCTGAAACCTATTCGAATGCAATTGGTGCAGACAATGAAAATGCCATGGACAATGAACCAACCGGTGATGATGAAAAAACGGAATACGAATACAGCGAAGATTATGATGATTCAACATCAGCGGACAATCAACAAAGATTTATATTGGCACCGACACCGGCACAATTGGGACGCGCTCCATTGCAACGACGCTTGGGCAGTTTGGTTGGTGGTGATGCAAATTGTAGGACATTTTTTTTTTTTACTTTTCAGATTTCGAAAAAAAAAAAAAAACAAAAAGAAAAAAAAAGAAAATTCATATCGAAATGTATATGTTATGCTTGATCAATGATTTTAGGTCAACCACAAGTTGTAAGCAACGAAGCCACTTTGCCAAATACACAATCAATAATCCCAACACCAACATCAGTACCATCCGCATTGCCAACACCAAATTCAGCTGCTTTGGATGAATCACAACAATTATCTCCAAATATGCAGAAGAAAGCATTGTTTAAAAAGGTTAAAGGCGAAGATTTGAACAAGTAAGTTAAATTTGAGCATTGCCTCGTTTTTCTATCGTTTGTGTTGTTATTTTTTTTTACATATAAGATTCATTCATTGGATTATATTGTTTTTGTCATGTTCATTTTGATTTCCCTTAGCGTTTTACGGCAAGTGGATTTTGAGAAGAAATTCCAAACATTGCCTCGTTTCAAGCCGGAAGATTGTCAGTCGCCAAGTGCTATATCAGTGCCATCATCACCACGTGTATTCTCACAAAATTACCGAAAAAAGACTCAACAACAACAACAACAACAGCAACAACAACAACAACAACAACAACAGCAGCAGCAGCAACTGCAACAACTGCAACAACTACAACAGCAACAGCAACAGCAGCAACAACAACAACAACAACAACAGCAGCAGCAGCAGCCACTACATTCAGCCAAATCATGTAAGCTCAAAAATGCATTCAATTAAAACATTTCTATTGGTGAGATGCAAAAGATCGTATCTCCATACTAGTTTGATTTATCCCAAGCACGAATTGTTCGTATATTAATACATTGGACAAATATGATTTAAAAAACAAAGACACCTTCAACGTATATAAAGTTGATTGTTCTTACTACGTCTTTTAAGTAATTACATCGCTTACACATGAGACATGAGAGTTTTTGTTTGTACTCGTTCAATATGGAGCGCTCTAAATCATCTGTGATTTTTCGCGTAGATGGCGAATTGTTGTTTTTGAGTCTTCATGATTTCGTGCTTGTTTATCAATTCGTGTGGCTTTTATTTTCAAATCTGTTTTTTTTTTTTTTTTTAGTTTATGAAGATGACCAACAACCAAATAGTGCAATATCTGCAGCTACGCCACCGTCTGTAGTTGGTAATCGATTTTTTGGACCCGATTTTAGCATTGAACAAGTTAAAGGTATGTTGAATTGCTATAATCTATGTGAAAATTTTAGAAAATTCATTAAAGTGAAATGAATGCATTATTTTCAATGAATATGAACTTGTGTGTATTTTTTTTTCTTGAGAGAAAAATTCCATTGTACTTTGAGAAATAAACTGTACTAATCTGCTTATTGTTTATCTCAGCAATTTCTATTTAAAATAATAAAATCGATTCTTCTATTACAGATTTAAATACGAATGAAGATCGTTCGCCACGAACGCCACTTCAATCAGGAAATGCTAATCCAGCGCCACGTTCATCACAAGATTCAGCTGTTGAAAAGGGCCATCGCAAAACATTGGAACAACGTCGACAACTTGTAATGGAACTTTTTAACACATCGGGAATGTTTCCGAGCTCAAAAGATACAACTGAATTCCAGGTATGGATTTTTTTCTATGGGAATTTGAGATGATAATATATTTTCATTCAAGTATTTTATATACATCAACATCGAAAGAAAAATGCATATTAAATTGTTTTTTTTTTTTGGTTTTAATTTCATAGATGAAACACAGTGATATATTTCCAAACAAGCAAAGTTTGCAATTAAAAATTCGAGAAGTGCGTCAGAAATCAATGAGTCAGCCAGGTTTTACGCCTGGCCCTCAATCTGCCGGCCCAACAACACCAAGTGAATCAAATGCAAATACACCAATTACAGCAACATTATCTACCACAAATGCAATAGGTAAATTGTGAAATAATGTGGATCAAATAAAATGAGCAAAATGATTCGAATGTCGAATATTTTTTTCTCATCGTTTTGCAGATGATCAACAATCCCAAAAGTAATTTAATCAACATACACACACACACACACACACACACACACACACCCACACAGTTAAAATACAACTCCAGTAACACGTATCTTATATCATCATTTATGAAAGAGACAGAAAAGCAGTCGCAATATGAGTGCAAGTATTTTAAGCCTCAAAATTTGCGTAATAATGCAAAGAAAAAAGAAAAAAGAAAAAAAAAAACACAGAAAGAACCTGAAACCAGATTAAAAGAGAGACCAATCTCTTACATCAGTTATACGAGAAAACACGTACAACATGTGATCACTTTAAAACTATTTCTGCAAAATTGCATGCTTCAATCAGACGAGGCACATTACATGAATTTAAAATTTAATGATAAATTTAAACAAAAAAAAAAAAAAAAAAAAAAAAAAAAAAAAAAAAGAGAGAGAGAGAGTGAGAGAGAAAACAAATTGTTGATATAAGCTAAATGTGATCGCGTGATAAGAATTCTATGCATATTTTCAGTGCGTCACAGTCTGAAAAATAATAGAAAGAGAAAGAAGAAGAGAAAATAATTCTATACTAAAAATTCTTTCCCATTTATTTTTTCAATTTGGAAAAAGATGGCGAACCATTTCATTTTATCCCCATATAACAATTTTTTTTATTATTTGAGCATAATATTATTTTAAACATTTTTTTTTTTTTTATAATTCTTCTAAAAAGAATTCTTTTAATCTTTTATCAATAATAAACAAGGAAAAAAAAAAAAAAACATTATTTACTTATATTGCGAGAGAACAGGCAAATGTTATTTGTAAAGCAATTTCATTTTAGCATCATAGTAGATACATAATGTCTAACAAAAACCATAATATACAATATGTTACTTCAGTAGATGTATCGTTTAAGGGCAACAATGCCATCAAATTTTATCGATTTAACTCACATACACACATAACACAAAATTCACTTATGTTTGTAATCTAGAAGAAATTTTAAATGTGCTAACGAAAAAGAAAAAAGAAAGAAAAAAAAAAAAACAAAAAAATGAACGAAAAAACGAGGCGATTGTCGAATGCTTGGACATTTCGACTTATCATTTTGAGAAAAAATGTATTTTATCATTGATATCTACATGAGAGGGAGAGAGAGAGAGAGAGAGAGAAAAAACATTTGCAAAATGGAACTCTTGTATAATTTAAGCCAAAATGTTGATCGATCATTAGGCATGAAATGATTCGGTTTTTTTTTTTAAACATAAGGCGAAAAAAAATTTACAATTATAATAAACAAAACAAAAAGAACACAAATGATTATTATTCTATGAAGTACTGTCCTCTTATTATTATTATACATACATAAATATATATATTATATACATACATTCTATTATTAAATCTCATAGATGAGAGCAAAGGTAAAAAAAAAAGTTATAAATATTATGATTACGCGAATGATATTCTCAGTTCGTTCGTTGGTGATTAGAAATACATTTCACAAAATATGTGAATGAAAACAAAAGTTTAAACACTGGTATGTTACGGATTTATGTTATAGATTTAGTACGGGGAAATAAAAAAAAAAAAAACAAAGTAAAACAATCAGAGGAAATGTGTTGGAGATACATAAAGAAAAAAAAAAAAAAACAAAAATAAAAAATACAACGTGTAATTATATACATTATGAACTATGAACTTTGAATTATGAAATATGAATAGGAATAAAATAGAATAGATTAATGAAAAATGGACAATTTTGGTACAAATGGAATGAGAGAGAGAAAAAAAATTGAAATCTAAATACAACTAAAACATTAGTTTTTACGAAACCTATATATATAGACAAACATATGAAACCAGATAATATATGGACCCATAGTGGTCAAATCAGAGATATTTTTCTGAAATAAAACAATAATAACAACAACAACCACCACAACAACCAACAAGCAACAAACAAAACACAAATTCAACTTGAGTAGTGATGAATTGAAGTGGCGATAGTTTTCATTTTATTTCTCCTTGTCGTTTCAAACCGTGCACCGCTCTTCGTTGAATGAGTTTAAGTAAAATATTTATAAAAAAAAAAAAAAAAAAACAAAAATGTTCACGCAAATAACTGAAGTAGCCACATTAATCGGGAATGAAATCAACAATGAAATTTTTTTTTCATGAAAATCTTATTATGAATCCATATAGAATTTTTTTGTTTTGATATCTGTCTTCTTTTCAACACATAAAGTCCTTACCAAAAATTGAAAAATAGCATGGAAACATTTGCACTAAAAACACAATTTCTATTTTCTGAAAAGCAAGAAAAACAAAAAAAAAACAAACAAAAAATGAAAAAAAAACCGACCGAATCCTCGTTTTATATTGTATTTGGATGTTTTAATCAAAAATTGTCTCAAGCATATTTATCGAAGAATTTTTATAGCGAAAAACAATTTTTTTTTTTTCCTTTTGTTTCATCGACAAAGGAATATTTCGTCGTGCGTTATTAATTCTTGACACATTATTGATATTAAAAAAAAAAATAAATAAATAAATAATATAAAACGTAAACAAACTAATCATAGATCTCAATACGATTGTTTAAAAACTGGAGTGAAATATGAACAAATTGTTAATTTTCGGTTAATTGTTAAATGCATGTTCCTGTTCATTGTTTTGGGTAAATTTTTGAACTTTTTCTTGAAATCGATGTGTACTTTTTTCTCTCCCCCACAATTCGTTGAATTGATTACATTTAGTTGGTTCAAATACATTTTCATTCTTTTTTTTTTTTTTTTTATTCCGTTGAGTATTTGATTCAGTCAAATCAAAGTTATTTAAATATTCAGCAGTAAAGAGTCAAGGAATCATATGATCATAGGATGATTTTGATCTAAAATTAAAACCCAATTCAATCAATGTTCAATTTTACTTATGCTATACGACAGTTATACAGGAAGAAATATAGGAACAAAACACAACAACAAATCACAAATTACTGTGAGAACGGTTTCTAAATTTTACAAATCTATTTAGCATTTGCAAATGATAACAATATAAACCACAATCCCACACACATACACACACAAAAGAAAACGAAAAAAATGAATAGAACGATAACATGATTAGTTGAAAATAGCAAATTACCGCTGCATCAAGTTACATACTATTTAGTAGGATAAAACAAAAACAAAACAACAACAACAAATGTAACTGCAAATTTTAATATGGGAAAAATAATAATTCATATAAACTAAGTATTTGAAAGAGAAAAAATGGCAACTTTAACATTTCCTTTGTGATTTTACAAAATGCAGTGAACGCGAAGTGAAAAAATTATGATTTGTACCATTAAATAACCTCAGACATAGAAGAGAAAAAAATAATTAGAGAGAGAGAGAGAGAGAGAGAGAGCGAGAGAGAGAGAGCGAGAGAGAGAGAGAAAGAGAAAGAAAGAAAACCCATAAATATGTAGGTTTTAAAACATTTGCAATATCTATATTTGATTTAACATGTACATTTTGTTTGAAAAGTTCTTCTCCTTTCTAGTTTAATTTTTAAGGTGATATTTTTATTTCTTTATGCTGCTCTTATAACATAAACAAAAAAAAAATAGACACACCTGTTTAAGAATGGATTAATTAGAAATATAACAAGTCAACGTTTTTTTTATATGATTTACATGTTCAGCTTAAATTTAGCAACGCAGTTTTGCATTAAACTTGAACAAATCCCTGAAAATACAAAATATGATTATTATTTTAGAAAATCAAGTGTGTGAAAAACAATATAAAAACTTTCAAAAAAAAAAAAAAAAAATTACAACATGAAAATAGCCCAATCAGTGTCTAATTTTTCTTTCAACACTTATCTTAAATACAAACAATATGAAACAATTGAAATTTAATCCAGGCAAACCACTAATCAATAAACTGAATTAAGATATAGTTTTTAGAAGGAAATTATAACATAGGCGAAGTGGATGGGTTATCACAAAGAGATATAACAATACAATTGCAATAGCCCAACAAGTAAAACATTCAAATGCACACAAAATAAAACAATTTTTATGCAGCATTCATGATGAATATAGAATATGCATGGTGCACACACACACACACACACACACACGGCTTAACATCTTAAAATGAAATAATTTTGCTATTACTATATGAAATGCTTAAAAATATACAAAAATACAATTCACTGACAATTGGTCCAACGTTGACAGAATGATTTACATTAATTATTCTATGAGCCAATTGGATGCCATCATAGCTATAGATTATTTATATATAAGACAATTCATTAACAAAAACACATCCACCACAATCAATTTTCAATCGCTTAATGTCTCTTTCAAATACCTATCTTTTCCACTCTTGCGTTCTTCCCCCTATGCAAGTCTTTTCCCTTCTGAATACCAACAACTGAATGAATAAATATCAACCGAAAAATAATTACAAAACCGCAAAAAAAAAAAAAAAAAAAAAAAAATTAAAACCTTTAGTTGTTGTTTATTTTCAACTAAATTATTTCATTTAATCATAGCAAACTATTTAGCATTTTTCAGCACATACAATTAAAAAAAAAACACACACACACACACACACACAGAATTCTTACACCAATAACCATATTAGTAAAATAGCCAATTAAATTTATGTATTCAACAATTCAGCATTAGAAAGCTTAACAAAGAAGCCAAACAAAATCCGTTTGAAAAATGAAGCAAAAAATGTTTTTACATTTGATTAAAATTTTTCGTTTGCGTTTCTATTTGGCAGTCATCTCATTCGCCTCTCCTCTTAGAGAGGCGAATGTGATGACTGCTATTTGGAGAGTTCTTACGCCGTAATTATTTCGAAAAAAAATTTTAAAAGATGAAAATTTAGCAAAATCTTCCGTTTCTTTCGCGAAAATGAATGGGATGAATCATTGAAAAATTGCAGAATTTGTTTTTTTTTTTTTTTACTTCTTTGTTAGTTTAAATAATGAAAACTGATTTGCCCAAAATATATTGTCTAAAAATCAAGCTACTTAAATAAAGTCCGAATACAAACTAAAATGATAATGATGATAACAAATGAAGAACAGGAAGATGAAAAATAAAATATAATAATAATGAACAGATACATAATTTAGTTGATCATGTAACCTCAATGGAATGATAATTTTAAGTAACATCAATGATTATGAATTGAGTTTAAAAAAAATGGATAAAAAAAACACGAACACAGCTATAATGTGGTTAGAAATAACAAAATTAAACAATAAATGTTCACACACAAAAAAAAAAACAAACAAAATGATTGAAAAAAAAACAACACACACAAATAAAAATGTAAAAAAAAAAAAAAAATAAAAATAAAAGAAGCCATAATAAATACGAAATCAAAGCATTTTCATTTGATCGTAATATCTATTAAATAATTCTTTATAATCATTTAGTAAGTATTTAGCTGCTAGCTTTTGGACCAATTTAATGGTTTTCAATTTTTTTTTCGATTTTATTTGTGTTTTTAAGCATACATGTTCGTATGTATATTATTCAAATTTCAAGTTTTTTTGAAAATCCACGAGTTTTGAAAAATTGAAGAGCAAAAAGAAAAAAGGTTTTCAATTTTTTCGCAAAAAAACTCTTTAGCAATTTTAAATAATTTTCTCAAATTTTGAGACTCAAAACTTGTATATTTGCACCTCGAAGACAAATTTGTGTGGCTACCAAAAGCATTGTTTGATGCTTTTGAGATACTTGGAATTGCAAGGGCGAATCAGAAGATATTTAGCATCTAGATAAGCAGTATTTTTGTTCAAATTCATTCTAATTCTTCTGAAACTTCTGTAAAAAAAATTCTCGAATTTACTTACACATTTTCAAAGCAGATCTTTGTTAATTATTACATCAAGTGATTTTATAAACGGTACACTATTCCTCTCCTTCCATGATGTGATTGTGTCGACAATGTCGCCATGTTGAATGTTGAATGTTGAATGTTGCATGTTGACTTGATCTCAGCAACCAAATCTCAATTTTAAGTAATACTTACTTTGCCATCAACAATATATTCACAAATGATAACTTATTGATAAAAATCAATTCCCCACTCTTACCTTTCATGCATGTGCTTTTGTGCTTTGCTAATTTGTTCAAAAAGAAATACCACGATTTTTGATAGTTTGAATAAATCTGTTAGATTGGTTACTTAATATGCATTTCGAGAAGAAAACAGTGATTTGTTCATAAAATTTGTTTTTTTATTTAAAATGCTTCACTTAAATCTACCAGCAATGTGTTTAAAGTGAAGAATATGGTACAAATCTAATACATAGACAATTTTAACGTTTTTTCCATGTAAATTTGCGCCGTGAACCTTCTTGTCCTGGCTTCTTTCTCTCTCTAGTACGTGGATCACGTGTTAATAATCCAGCTGAACAAAAACAAAAAAATATAGAAATACATAGTTGTGAAACATTTGCATTATTATAGTTGTGTTTTTTTACTTACCGACGCGCATATCTTCAATTGTTTGTTCATCGAGAAAGCTACGTAGGCCGAGTGAGATGCCATATCGAATGGCGCCCGCTTGTCCCATAAAACCACCATCAGCTACATTTGCCACGATATCCACTTTATCAATCATATTTGTAAAATGCAAGGGGAACATCACCTAATAAATCAACAGTAAATGAGAAAAAATAATGAAAAAAAAAAAAAAAAAAATTAAAATTAAATAAACGATATTTTCTTAGTTCAATTCACTGAAATCGATTCACATTCATTCGTCAACTTTGTGTTAGTATAAGTTGTATTTATCACTACAATTGCTGAAAATTGATCTCAATTATCGAATTAACGACACAAATAAAAAAAAAAAGAGAAAGAATCATTCAACGTTCATGTCATTCAATTTACGAGCTGCATTCGTTCAAGTTAGTATGAGATTTAAATAAAAAATAAATTCGTTTCTATAATAATACAATATTCTATGCAAAAATAACCGAACAAAATCCATTGAAACAATTTTTATGCAAAATCATTTGTATCGTTTGAAAGTGAAATCATTATTTGTCTAGACTAATCGAGATTTAACATGAAACAACATCGAATTTTGTGAATCAATGGAAACAATATTTCCAGAACGTGTATTCTCAAAATTGTCAATAAAAGTGTTGTGATTATATTCCGTTGAAAATTTTTGTCGTTTGATAATCTTTCTTGGTGCTTCTAATAAATGAGCTGTAATTGAATCCAATTATATGAAATGATTTTTTTTTTCCCTCTCTCTCTCTCTCTCTCTCTCTTCATCTTCACAATAGTGAACAAGGGAATCTAAACATCATACAGATTTTTCAAGTCGCATTATTTGCGATTTATTTAAACTGAACTATGTGCGTCATAGTCAATGAAATGAATAAAGTAGAGAAAAACTTTTAAAACAGTTGAAAGAAAACTTTGAAAATAAAATTCATTGAAAAAGCTTGAAAGAAAAAAAAAAAAAAAAAAAAAATGTTCAAATTGTTACAATGACTAATCGTTCAATGGGAAAGAGCATTTCATTATCATTGTAGAAATATTTGTACCAAAAATGCTGAAAACAAATAAATCTCATTTAATTATTACATCAAGTGATTTTTTTTTTTCCTAATTGATAAAATCCAATTGAGAATGTGCAGTGGCAAGGCACGTGAATGACATCTGTTTGATACGTAATTATCACACCGTTCTGGACGAATAAGCATCTCCATCGCAATCACATAGAACAATGGAAACAACCGTTGTGCATGTGAATTTTATTGGCATCAGGGCAATTGTTTGTCTATGAATTTATCAAATTCAGAAATAATACAATCAATTTTATACACAATCTGAATGCCTGATCAACACTTTGACCATTTGAACTATTTGATTTATTTAATTTACAGCGGATTTTTGCATGAATCGATTCGAAATACAAAACATGTATATAAAAAAAAAAAAAAACAAATCGGAAACTGTAAATTTGAAATGATCACATCAACGGGTTATGTCACTTATTCCTGGACATTCATTGAATTAAATCCATAATTAAATTAAACACGAAACGAACAATGCAACGGCAACGGTCGACTATTTGTTGTGCTTGTGTTTAATGGAAGGTCAAATGAAGAAACAAAAAAAAAAAACTTCCTCACTTTGTGATAATGTCGCCGATTAATTAAAAATATTACTCATTCAAATTGAAACGAATATATGATTTTACCTTTTAATAGATTGATCATCTACATAAGAAGAATAAATGAATCAAAACAAATGGATTTTCTAAAAAAAAAAAAAAAAACAAACAAACAGTTGGTTTTCCTTATTAAATAATATTTATTCACAGTTTATAATTGGCTTTATCGCATACTTAAATCTTACGTATCTAATTTGTCTAACTGTAAAAATAGCCGAAATGCCACATAGCCCAAAAAAAAAAAGACAACAAAAAATGAATATTGAATATAAATTACTTTGACACATGTTTAAGCTTGAAAAATATCACAATTTTAACATTAATTGATTTTTTGCTGGAAAAATTCACGATTTGGTTCTTGGCACAGTTCTACAATCATTTGTCCAGTATTACTATCACTACGGTCATGTAAATACGGTATGAAATTATGTTGCAATGTATTCATTTCCACTTTCGGCATATTAAAGCAACGCAAGAATCCATCTTACGACTCTTTTATTTCATTGTTTACTTTTAATTCGATAAACAAATGTTTTCTTTCGTTTTCATTATAATGCATTTTTCTTTCATAATCAAATGATTTAGATGGATTCACTTAGTTAGACATTGTTCATTTGAATCTTTATCACTTTTTCATTATTTTCTTTACTGCTTTGATGAAACTTTTTTTTTTTTTCTTTTTTTCATTCAAAATTTAAAATAAGTAAACTAAGAGCTCATTCATATAAAGAACAAATGATATGCAGTACTTTTCCATTGATAGAAGATAGAAAAAGAAGAAGAAAAAAAAAAAACAAAAGAAACAGAACACAAAAATGAAAAGAAAAAACATCAGAAACCGAAATGTCTACGTGGATTTACTCTTTCTTCGTTTGATTGATATTATTTTTATTTAGATTGTTTCGAACATTTTCATTTGTCCCATTGCTAGAGTGAATTCTACTTGCGATATTATTATGATATAAGTTATTCAATTGTTGATTATTTGAATTGTTTACATTGTTATTTGAATTTGAACTTAGATTTGTGTTTGTGTTTTGATTTAAATTGAATGTTGAATTGGTTGTTGGATTTTGTGATGCCAGCGATATACTTCGATTCAAGCTATTTTTATGTTGATTTGTTATAACAGTTAATAGTTGATCAATAACTTGATGATTTTGATGTAGAACCATTTTTAATTCGGATATTTCTTTAGTGAGTGTATCAATTTTTTCTGCATTGTCATCGATTTTATTTGACAATGTTCCCACACTTTCTGTATCAAAGCCATAATCAGATTCATTGATGCGATCATAAAAATTTGAACTATCACTCATCATTTTATATTTTTGTGCGTAGTGCGATGAATATGTATTATTTGGATTTGATATACATGTTGTATCGAAGAATTTCCTTTGTTTTCCAACTTCATAAGCTGACATTAAAATGTCCTTGGGCAAACGTTTCTCACCCGGATTCAATGGTTTAACACATAAAACCACACGATATGCTTGTGGTGACACTAATGCTGTATAATGAAGTAATTTTCGAAGCCATGTTGGTAAATAACGATTAAATAATGCCGATTCAATGTATGATATTAATTTTGTCTGTCGCACTAATTTTGATAGTTCAGCCGTTTTTTTAAGCGCTTGAATGTCATGCACAGCTATTCCAACTAATAAATTCATTAAAATTACTGTAACAAACAGAAGAAATAGCACAAATGTAATTTGTGCACTAATTTCTAATAAAACTGGCGGATCTTTGCCATCTGGATCATTTGTTAATAAACTTAAATCTTGTTCACCAATCATCATAACAAGCACTGTTATAAAGCCCATCAATGGATTTGCAAATACTGGCGACGATGGAAATATTACACAAAAACTTATTGTAAAACCAACTAACATGCACGAATATGCCATAAATAATTTCGCAAATTCGCCTTGTACTTTGGTATACATTGCAACATAAACACCAAATATCGGCAATTGACCAATCATCAACATTAAATTTGTCCATCCCAATAGTACAGCAAATGCAGCTAAAATAGTAAAAACCATTACGAAATTATTATTAAGTTATTTTGCGCAATGAAAATGTTAAAAAGAAAAAAACAAAATTGATTAAATAAGTCGCTAAATAACAAGATAAAAATTGTTAAAAAAAGAAAATTCTAGAAATCAAATCAAAAAATGCTACGAACCGCAATGATTTTGCCAAATTTCCGTACGATTATTGTAAATGTATGATGTTAAAAATACGCTGACTATGACGAACCATTCGATTATATTTTCCACCTGTGAAACATACCGTCGTACCGATGTGTATCCCGTTAATCCGTATACTTTGCGAAATATTTCAAAGATTATAATAACGACCAGCACCCACCATTGCATCTCTATCACAAATGGATTGTTTCGTAGTAAATCGCCCAAAATTGATTGTTTCTGACAGAGCTCTTGATCTTTAATGGTTTCATTTATGAGTTTGCTGCCATTGTAACAGGTGTGTGCAAGCGCTGTTAAGACATACAATGTTAAAAATAAAACTGTAATAAAACAAAATACCAATCGTCCAATGTAGTATTTTCGAATTTTGCCCCATTTGATGTATAAAAATGCCGAACATAATGGATGTTCCAAAAATTCCTTTTGACCTTCATCAACAAATGTATTTAAATAGCTAATTTCTCTAGGATGACAATGCTGTAGCAATTGCCGAAAATCAAGCTCAAGTTCAACTTCACGTGTTGCATTCTCTTGTGATTGATGCAATGTAATTGCAGCGTCCAATTTTTGTGTAATCATTGCCAATGATGTTGGTGTTTTTCGTGTAATTACATTCAATGCTGTGGTGCCTTTTTTTGATTTTGTTGTCACATCGGCACCATAAAAAATTAACATTTCAACACACTGAGCCAATCCATCAAGTGCAGCCAAATGAAGTGCCGTAAAACCATATACATCTTTGTGATTTACATTTGCACCTTTTGCAATAAGCAATTCTAAAATACTAAAGGCCGATTCGCATTTACTAACAGCTGCATGAAGTGGAATTCGTTGATCAAAATCTTCAGCATTTGGATCAGCATTTCCATTTTCTAATAATTCTTTAACACATTCTAAACTGGATGTTCTGCATGCCAAATGTAATGCGGTAAAACCGCGATGATTTTTTAACGATGCATCCGCACCTTTGGCCAACAATAATTTAACACAATGCACATTTCCTTCGTCTGATGCCAAATGTAATGCGGTTGATTCTTTTTCTCGAATACAAATTCGTATATTTGGATCGGCACCTTTACTATCCAATAATATTCGTAAACATTCATGCAAACCCAAATCGGCAGCCAAATGTATTGCATTCGTTCCATTTGCTTTTAATGAATTTACATCGGCACCTTCATTGATAAACAATTGAACGCATTCAATTGCATTCGCACGTACTGCACATTGCAATAATGATTCTTCACAATTAACTTTATTTGTGTTTGTTGTAATTGATGCACCATTTCGTATAAGCAATTCAGCTGTTGCAACTGAATTACCAAATGCAGCACAATGTAATGGTGAATAGCATTTTGGTTGTAAATTAACATCAACACCACGTTTAATTAAAAATTTCACTGATTCAACGCATCCACTAAATGCAGCCAAATGTAAACCAGTGATACCATTTGGATCGCAAAAATGTAAATCAGCACCAGCTCGTAATAGGCCATCCAATAAATCGGCACGTTTTAAAAATGTTGACCATAAAAATGTGATATTTTTTTCACTTTTTGCCGCACCTTCCATATACAATTCAATATTATCGGCGGTAATTTTCCATTTTTCCGTACTTGGTTCAATTGTTTCAATATCTTCGAGTATTTTAATTCGACCGCCAACCAT
Source organism: Resseliella maxima (assembly GCA_029041755.1). Classification (NCBI taxonomy): domain Eukaryota; kingdom Metazoa; phylum Arthropoda; class Insecta; order Diptera; family Cecidomyiidae; genus Resseliella; species Resseliella maxima. Next base: position 417,848 of record JAQOWM010000828.1, on the reverse strand, counting down.
TTTCATTTGTTCAATTAAATTAACGCGAATTGTATCGCTGCAAATTTGTACGCTCAACTCGGAGCTAGGCTCTTCAAAACTATCGTACATACTGGGCGCTGATTCGGCTGGTGGTGATGGTCCACACTCCATATATTCAAAATTTCCACCAGATGGATATTGTTCTTCAAGCATAGCATCCACGTTGTTTGTTCGCCAACGCACCATATTCGACTGAGTCGGTTTAAACCTGGATCAAATAGTAAATATTATGATTATTAGTTTGATGAACGGCATTCAAATTATTTCTGCACAATTAACGCTAAATTTGTATTTTCATGTCAACACTGTTACGGTTTTTTTTTTTTTTTTTTATCAATTCACAATCATTATTTTTTTTATTTTACAGTTTCAATTATTATTTATTTCATAAAATGAGAGAAAATTTTTATTTGTTTTTGAATCGCATGACTGACATCATAATTTTTTTTTTTCCTTTTTTTTTTTTTTTTGCAAGTGTAAATTTGATTTTGGACTTTGAAACTCAGACTAAAAATATTGAAGAGAACACAAAAATTAAACACATTTTAATTAGACGCTTCCAAGAATGCGTTAATATCGGTGACACGAATCACTTTTTATCACGACAAAGATTAATATGTATAAAGATTACCATGTTTACAAATGTGTCGTACTATGTTTTGTCTCTTTTTTATTTTGCATAAATTAAATCATGTGATTTGGTTTGTGATAAACGATTAAACAAAAATGCGAACGAAAATATTCCAATTCAGATGAACGTTTTGTTTCAATATTTAATCTGAAATAATTAATTTGTAAATGCACAACTGGAACCGTTTTATAGCAAAACACGACTGAGCTACTAACGAAAAATAATTGATACGTAGCCTACATGTTATGGCGCTAAGCATAAACAAAAAAAAAAAAAAAAAAAAAAAAAACAACTCAAACCCACAGTGCTGATATGCATATTTGGACTTTAGATCGTTCATTGTCTTACCTTGATAATGGAACTCCTTCAGCATCCACAGCCAAACTTGCTGCTCGGGACAATCGTCGATGTTTTGACAGTTTTGATGAGCCTTCACGATATCCCAAATTTTCCATTGTGTAAATTTGTAAATTTACAAATATTTTTAAATATTTTTTCACAATAAATTTTCATTCAATTCGCATAAATTTATTAGATGTTTTCTTCTTCACAATTATTAAAATTGCGAATAATTTCTTTGTTTATCGCTCATAATTTTTTGTTTGCACTGTTTTATTATTGTTTTATTTTGTTTACTTCAAGTTCACATAATTGGTGAGTGCTTTTTTTGACCACCATCAAAACTGATTACAAATGTTTATTAGATTAAAAACACATTTAGTATTTATTATAAAATGTTACTTCCTATAAATGATCAACAATTCACAATGTAAATATTCAATTTGATGACTTGTTGATTTTTTTTTTTAACAATCCAAACGAAAGCTGAACTATACATTTTTCTTTTTATACAGAAATGAACATGTCATTTCATTTCTTTTCTTCAGTTTTGGCATTTTAATGAAGCCAGAGTTTGAATATTAATTGCGTGGGTGTGCCGTTAAGCAATAGAAGTTCATTAACCTATTTTAAGTTGCAACTTTTTTTTTTTACAATCAACGGATTATTCTTATGCAATTTCAACATCTGAACGATCATCGAAAATCAAAAGCTGCACTGAATTTATCCCGATTAAATACAATTCATAATGATTTTGTTTCATGATGATAAGGATGCTTCGAATTTCGAAATTAATCCGAATTATTCGCTATAGTAATACTTCAAATTAAGTCGAAATCAATAAATATCAAGTACTTCCTGCCCACAATAAGTTAAATGATATTTGAATATTACATAAAGTATAAACATTTTGTTTTCAATTAAAAAGATGTAATTGCAAAATGTATCGGGTTTTTTGTCATTAATAAATGATTTAAAATGAAGTTATCCAATGATTTTCAGCCTCGTATGGATTCATTTTCATAGGCACATTTTTTATGGTAAATGTGTTGTGAGAGAAAGAAAGGGAGAGAAAAAAGGGAAAGGAAAAGAAAGAGAAAGATAGACATATTGAAGAAAATAGAAAAAAAGAGAGTGAGGGAGATCTCGATTTAGCAAGGCGACGAAAAAAGGGTGAGGGAGAGAGAGAGAGAGAGAGAGAGGCAAAAAAGCGAGAGAGAGAGCAAGAAAGCGAGAGAGAGAGAGAGATGGACTGACTGGAGATCATCCAAATATATAAAATTTGCGAATGTTTAGAGTTCTTTGATGCGAGTGTACTTAGCATTTGTTATGCACATACATCACACAAAACAACAACATCTTGGAATGTTCATTTATGAGCCATAACTCACAATTTTCTGAAATGAATTCAATTGAAATGGCAACGTCAGTAGCTTTATTGCAAAATTGCTTCAACAAACTCAAATCCGAAACAAGACTCATCACAATCAAGTAGTAGGAAAAAAAAAAAACAATTCTTCGTCGCAAAAATATTTGTTCGCTGATTTCTCATTGCCTTTGATTAAAAAAAGGCTTTGAATATGTGAATGATGATTTTTGAATGGATTAAAAAATTCAATCTATGTTAAATCTTATCACAAAACAAGGCATTTTTTTTTTTGCAAAAAACGGGGCAGCCATAAAAATAAGATAAAGATAAAGATAAATATTGAACAGACTCAAACAATGACGTGTGCAGCTTCGATTTTGGATTGAAAAAAAAAAAAAAAAAAAATAAAAAAGATTTCACAACGTATTTTTTTAATGTCATTTAGATCAATTATTAATTACCACTTTTCGTTTGTCACTTTTTGTTTCGATTTTCACTTTTTGTATTGAAATATTTAAAAATCAAAGAAATTGTTCTTTTTACTATTCGCGAGATAAAATAGTATGCCGATCTAAACGGTACAACGGTTAAATATCAACTGATTTAAATTACAGTTAAATTAAGCGAGAAATTCACATTATAATCAAAAGCAACAAGAATACCATTCCCGCACTTCGCAAGATTGATGCGATTATAGGCGAGGAAAAAAAAAACAACAACGACGACGACAACAACAACAACAACAGTACAAGATAACGTCCAATACCGAGAAAGATGTACGTATATCTCAAAATTGGTTTGTATTGTCTCGTGCCAATATTTTGTGATGCCCGCCAAATGTATGCGGTTTGCGAAAAAATACACATTTTCACTGAGATTTGCGAATGTGTTTTTGTGATTTGAAGATGCTTTGGTTCCGTATTTGCAATGAAGATAGGAGTGAAAAAAAAACATGGGCCATCTAAAATTGACATGCTTGACTGAATTTGAAATCTCGATAGGAAGTTTCGCATAAAAAGTACAAAACATCTACATACACAATCAATAGTTTTCGAAAATAATACAACAACACGAAAAAAAAAAAAAAAAAAAAATCCAAACTGAAATGATTGAGTGAAAAAAAAGATGACACACAATGATAATATGATCGTGGGTGGAGAGATTTCATTTCAATTTTGTTACATACAAATCTATTGCTTTGTCTCATTGTTGTTGTTAATTCACACCCGATGTTATCGCAGCGCACTTTATTTCAGATCATATTGAAATACACGAATTTTGTACGATAAATGTGCAATGTAAAAAAAAAAAAATAAGCGCAATGGTATATTATTTGAAAGTAGTGTGTGTGTGTGTGCACAGATTCCTGGAATTTTTTTTCATTCTTTCTTCATAAGTACTGCAATTGATCCAGAGTCCATAGACTCTGTAGTTCGTTTTTTTTTTCACAATGATTGTGGTACACTCCGACTATTCTATTGTTTAAAAATTCAAAATCTGTACACACAATAATAATTGTTCTATTGCCACTCCTGTATCAGCCAATTGAATTGCCATTTAAATGATTTCATGGTAATTGTTTACTTCATAACGAGATAAAAACCATTTGTTCGGTTGATGCGTAATTGTCTCATTCAGATAATGGATGTTAATGTTCACGGTAATGATAGCTGATTTCTTCTTGGGAAATCCAACAAAATCTTAATGTATCTGACGATTTTTCATAAATTACAGCTATGTTTACCATGAAATTGATTCAATTTGGATATTGGAATGGTTTGCATATTTTTGGGCAGATTAAATCAATGACATTAATTTAAAAGTTTATATCACTTTCTTTTGTAAATTATAAAATATTAGCATTAAGTTAAAATCAACAAAATAAAAACTTAATAGTGATATTTTTCAATGATTTGTGTAGCAACTTGTTGAAATTTTGCATGGTAATTTTTTTTCATTCAAACAAACTTGGAATGTTTCATTAAATGAGAACATAATGAAGGTGAAAATAGACGTCAAACCTTATCAAAATATCTTGGATGATTCATTTGTTCATTCATTTAATTTTGAAATAAAAATAAATTTAACATTTTGAATCCATGAAATTATTCGACGGGATTCATATTGAATTATACGCAAATTTCCTCATTTTACTCATTTTGTTTTTTTTTTTTTTTTTTTTGTTTTTCCGTTACGATAATCAGTAATGATTTATAATTAAGTTTCATCAGTTGATCATCACATACAACAAACTCTTTTTTTTGGTCTTGAAAAATTAGAATTTTCGTTCGAATTCCAAGTCCATAGCTCAGACAATAATAACTTAAATTCGATAATATGTTATTATTATCAAGTGAAACGAATTAATTTATTGCTTATGTCAAAATGTGAAATAATTTGATAAGTGGAATTTAATTTACATATGACGCGTGTGGATTTCTGTTTCTGTGTAAAAATGCTTGTTTACATTTGTATTTTTTTTTTTTTTTTTTTTTTTTCTTTTTGAATAGTTCACTGCGGTGTGATGTGACACCGATAAACCGTTTTCAGCTAGAGACAGACAATTTACCAATTTTGCATGCGTGCCAATAATGAAAACATTTAACTGCATTTGGAAATTGCCATTTCAAAATGCACACAAATCATCGATAAAATGAGCAATATGCACAGAGGAAAGAAAAAAAAAAAAAATGATAAATAAACCAACACAAATGTTCGCACAGTATGAATGAGTGTCGGTTAAATTCCACACGTATCTGGGCCAGTAGATTTTTGAACTGTACGTGATCGAAGAAACTTGCTTATTTGATGATAAACAAGGACACATGCACTAAGAGATTGTTGCATTCTGCACAAATAAATAAATATCCAATCTGTATAATCTTAATGATTTCCAGTGAAATTGTTCCATGCTATCGTCGTGTGCATGATGAATTAAATTTCCTCTCACGAATTGAAAAATAAAACCATTCTGTTTCAGATTATTTGATCTTTATCAAATGAATTTATTTTGTACAATCAGCGGTGCAATTAGTAAACTATTTTAGTTTTAAATTGTGAAATGTGTATTGACCGTACACTGTGATGTATGACATCATCATTACGATCCGTGTGTGAACAAACAAAAGCACGTAAAGATGCGCATTCATTGCTCTTCAATTGACAATTTTATTGAGGTAAAATACAGATGGTATTTTTTTTATTTATTTTTTTTTTTTTTTTTTGCATGTTTAGCGAACAAGTGACTTGAATAAAAAATTCACATGCTCTAAGTAATAAAATCATATAATAAAAAAACAAAATCACGTTTCTCTTACAATTAGTCTATTTTTACATAGAAAAAAATGTGCCAACTCATTTTGTATCACCAAATTATTTTGTAAATTGTGTGTCAATGATACATTAATCCCTGCTTATTATGGATAATCATCAATCACATGTTGACACAATGATTGGAAATTTTTTTTGTAGTTGAAAATATGTCTGCTACATTATCCGAAATATTGAAAATAAACCAAACCATTAAAAATGATAGCACCAAAACTAAAAGCAATCATTTAATACGGTTGTACCGCGCACGTGTTTCGATTTACTTGTAAATCGACAGATTTATCTAATTTATGAATTTTACACAGCATCGCCAATTTTTTATTGACAAGGTCATAAAGCACAATTTATTATTACAGAGATTTTTATTCAAGTATTTTGTTTATGAATATAAAATGTTGATAACATTTTCGTTTATACAAAGTAAATATTTGCCAAGAACAAGTTGATCTGTGAACATCGGTCACGTTTGCTTGTAATGATAATAGAGAGATTTAAGATCATATTTTGATTGTCACAATAGTAAACGACACACACACACACACACACACACACACACACACACACACACACACATTGAAGTGCGAGAATAAACATCAATTGTTGTTTAATTTAAACATCCAAACTGATCGCATGATAATTTTTATAATTTAAGTGAATAATTGTCCCGAATATTCACTTGTGTTACACATGATCAACGGTTTTGTACAGTACAAGACGAGCATATAAAATCAAAAATGCAATCATATCGCAAAGAAAATTGACTACATCACTTTTGATGAGTTCAAATTCTGTTTGGGGATTTTTTGATTATTTACAGCGCTAAAAGATGATTTCATTTCATAAATTCATGGAAATGGCGCTCATTAAACTGTTTCTTCGCAGAAATGATAATGGTAATTCTAATCAGTCATTTTTAAGCATTTATCTAGGCATTTATGCGCTCAATTTTAAATGCATCGCTCAACTGAATCATTTCACATTTGTATTTGTGCAGTATTGAAATGATCCGAAGTTTTAATTTTCTCTCTCTCTCTTCTCTCTCTCTCTCTCTCTCTCTCTCTCTCAATTTTATCAATCGATTTAAGTGAATATGAACTCTTTAAATAAATGAAACAGTAAAACAAAACTTACCGTTTCTTTTGGTTGTAATGTCTGGAAGTAATTTATATCTTTGCCATTGATTTCAACTTTTCCAGTTCCTGGTGAAATGACCGTGACATCAGCTCTGGCTGATTTGAATCTACATTCTGTAATAGAATAATGATTCGATATTAGAATAATATGAGAACAATGATTATTGATCATTTTTATGTTAATTGTAATCAGTTTTCTTTAAACAACATCGATAAAGATTTAATTGAAGAAAAAAAAAAAAAAAAAAAAAAATTAAAATTACCGCATGATGTAACATATTTGCGTCCATCATCGCCGATTCTCGGTTCGATTACATTTCGTCCAACACTTCCATGTTGAACCATTTTTCGATAACCATTAATGAAATCTTTGGCTTCATACGAATATGGATGAGACAAAAGTCGATCCATCATTATAACAAAATCATCATATTGTTTATCGGTGATACTTTCGATGATTTTATTTTCCAATTGATCCTTTGGTAACCACCCTGAATCTTTCCTACAGAATCGAACATGAGTATTAAAAATTGAGTTATTCTCACTTTCTCTCTCTCTCACTCTCTCTCTCTCTCTCTCTCTCTATCTCTCTCTTTCTCTTTTTGTTCACGAAAAATAGAGAAAAAAAAAAAAAATGTCTGGAAAACTAAACTTACAGCTGAATTTTCTCATTTGGTTCCTTATTCAAACGAATATCTTTGTCTTGAATTTTGTTCAAATTATTCATTTGTTCAACCGCTTGCTGAAACAAATAAATATACATTTTGGTTTAAATCGTAAAAACTTGATGACTGACGATTAACATTCAATTTTCAGATTTTTTTTTCGACATAATACTCACATGACACATTTCATAGTAATTGGGATTTCCAGTGAAAAATAAGCAGTGAAATGGGCGTCCATTTCTATCAAATTGAATCTTCTTGCGTGGTGGATAAACCTGTTCTGGTGGTTTCATAAATGGACGTGCTTTTTTATCATTCAATGCAGATGGAAATAGATATTCAATGGCTGCCTAAAAGTATATTGAAAAAATACTTTGAATGTTGATATTATGATTTTAAATTTTAAAATAAATGCCATACATCTGCATCATTTTGCGTAAATGTTTCTGGATCAACGCCCATCATATTGGCCAAATGGCGCATACCAATTCGATATTCAGCTCCGGCTTCTTCAATCATGTCATCATATTCTTTAGCTCGTTCCATGAAAATTTTTGCGGCTTTGTTCATTTTTTGCGAATCATTATTACCAATTGGTGAAATATCTTTTGATGTAACAACTGTAGTTGCATAATATGCTTTTTGCGGCTAAATGTCGCAAATGAATTAAATTACATAAAAAAAAAATATGTAAAATTTTAATTTGACTTGTGAAGAAAAATTTGCTCTCAAGAATCAATTTAGGTTATGCTCACAATTGTTTACTCTAATAAATATGAGAAAAAATACACTTACTGGTATTTGAGCAGCATTTAAATAATGCAAACGCAAACTTGAATAAAGATTTTTATTTAAAATGCCTCGCAAAAGGCCATTTCCCAGCATTGACATAATGCTTTTAATAGAAATTTTTTAATTTTTTTTTTTTCAAGCCCAAGAAAAACCTTCTTTTCAAATAACAATCATGCGTTTGCTATTCATGTGAACGATGACAGTGAACTGTCAAATGTGACAATTCCAACTGGAATATGAACCGTAACTGTTTGACATATGAGAACAAATAACTTGTATTTCGAACGGATGAATGTGAATGTACACGCGTTCATAAAAGTGGCATTTTTTTCATCTTAAAGAATTATTTTCATCAGGTGTAAAGAAAATAGGTAAATTTTATTCAAATAAAGACGGATTTGGTGGTATTGATTTAATTTATTGATAAATTTGGTATTTATTTTTACATTTTTGAAAGTTACCTTTGGTGAATATTGACAATACAATGAATATGATGCAATAAAATATGAATAATAGAAAATCTTACTTCTTTTTCTTTCCATTCTCCTCCATATAGGTCAAGATGAGTAAAGAGAATCTCATTGAACAATTTGTTGCACTCGGCATGAGGTAATTATGATTTTTCTCCATTTTATAATGAAAATATACATTTTGATTCGAAAATACATTGTTTTACAGTGAAAAAAAGGCAGAAGAAACATTAAAAAATGCTAATGTTACGAAAAATTTATCCGCTGCACTGAATGAATGCAAAGGAATACCGTTGCCTGAAAATGCCGGAAATTTACTTTATCACATGGCATCAAAGATAAAGGCACAAATTATTCATCATTTGCCATTTTTGGCAAACTACATTGCATTGCAAAAGTTAGATACAACCCAACGCATTGAGGCAGCTCTCGCTTATTTATTAAAAAATGGTTTAACGGGCAATGAAATCAACATAGCTGACTTTGAAAAGTATTGTGGCGTTGGAATTGTTGTGACACCTGAAGAAATTGAACGTCATGTCGAAGCTGCTATTGCTCAAAATAAAGTTGCACTTTTGGAACAAAGATATCGCTTCAATGTTATGAAAATTTTACAAGAAGTGCGTGAAAAATTGCCATGGGCTGATGGAAAGCATTTGAAAAATGAATTTGATGTGCAAATATTCGATTTGTTAGGCGAAAAAACCGAAGCTGATTTAGCACCACTACCGAAAAAGCAAAAGGATAAAAAACCAGTCGAGAATGGTGTTAAAACTGAAAAATCATCATCTGCTGCTGATGCTGCATCAAAAACATGCGATGGTGCCAATTCAATTGCTGAATTGATGAAAACCAAAGTTCATTTTCATGCTCCCGGTGAAAATTACAAAACGGATGGTTATGTTGTTACACCAAACACGGAACGCTTATTAAAGGAACATTTAAAAATAACCGGCGGCAAAGTTCGTACACGGTTCCCACCTGAACCGAATGGTATTTTACTAGGGGCTGAGGACCCTTTATGAATATATATATTTAGTAGATATTCAGAATATTCACATTATTCACAATATTTGCAGGATATTTACAATATTTATTTTTATTTACTTTCGTTCTTTCCCCCTAGGTATTTTACATATTGGACATGCCAAGGCCATTAACATTAATTTTGGCTATGCCAAAGCACATAATGGAACATGTAATTTGCGTTATGATGACACAAATCCAGAAAAAGAAGAGGAGAAATTTTTCGTTGGTATTAAAGATATGGTTGAATGGTTAGGTTATAAACCAGACGCAATAACATATTCATCGGATAATTTCCAACAACTTTATGAATGGGCCGTTGTTTTAATAAAGAAAGGATTGGCTTATGTATGTCATCAAACAGCAGATGAAATGAAAGGATTCAATCCAAAGCCATCACAATGGCGCGATCGTCCAATTGAAGAAAATTTACAACTATTTGAAGATATGAAAAATGGTAAGAACGACGAAAATATTTATGATATTTAGCTATATTTGCATTTGCTAACATTTACAATATTTACTTTTTATTTTTATTTTCTTTTGCTGTTTGCCCCCTAGGTAAGATCGATGAAGGTTTAGCTACGCTTCGTATGAAAATCACCTTGGAAGAGGGTAAAATGGATCCAGTCGCTTATCGTATCAAATTCGTCCCACATCATCGTACCGGTTCCGATTGGTGTATATATCCAACGTACGATTACACGCATTGTTTGTGCGACAGTATTGAACATATTACGCATTCGTTGTGTACAAAGGAATTTCAATCACGTCGTTCATCATATTATTGGTTATGTAATGCACTTGATATTTATTGTCCAGTGCAATGGGAATACGGACGTTTAAATGTTAATTTTACTGTAGTATCGAAGCGTAAAATTGCAAAACTTATTACGGAAAAGATTGTCAATGATTGGGATGATCCACGTTTATTCACATTGACCGCATTGCGTAGACGTGGCTTTCCAGCTGAAGCAATAAATAATTTCTGTGCATTGGTTGGTGTTACAGGTGCCCAAGGTGCAATTGATCCATCAATGATTGAAGCAACCGTTCGAAATTATTTAAATACAACTGCACCGCGTCGTTTGATTGTACTTGAACCACTTAAAGTAACGCTTACAAATTTCCCATTTGATAAACCACAAACAATAACCGTGCCAAACTTTCCAAATGATCCAAGCCAAGGCACACATCAAGTCATTTTCGATAAAATTATTTACATTGAACGAAGCGATTTCAAGGAAAATCCGGAAAAAGGTTATCGTCGTTTGTCATTGCAACAAAGTGTTGGTTTACGTCATGCCAGCTATGTAATTAACGTTATTGAAGTTAAAAAAAATGCAAACGGACAAGTTCAAGAGTTAATTTGTAGATGTGAATGCGCCGAAAAAGCAGCCAAACCAAAAGCATTTGTTCAATGGATATCTCAACCGAAAGAGATTGAAGTGCGTTTGTATGAGCAATTATTTATGCATAAAAATCCAGAAGATCCAAACGAAGTTCCAAATGGTTTTCTAAGCGATTGTAATCCAAATTCATTGAAAATTATCACTTCTTATAGTGATGCATCACTTATGGATAATTTAAAAGTTTATGATCGATTCCAATTTGAACGAATCGGTTTCTTTAGCGTTGATATCGATACAACAAAATCAAAAGCCGTTTTTAATCGAACTGTAACATTGAAAGAAGATTCTGGAAAAGAATAACTGATTTGCATCGAATAAATAATTTTCAACAATGTGATGTCATTTCACAGAAAACACTTTGTTATAACAAATCAAATAAAAATTCATTTTTAACAAATTTATTATTGGCGATTATAAAGATTATTTTCTTTGATTTTATTTTATTCTAAGTTTTACAAAAAAACATCACATTTTTCTTTCTTATTTTCTTGATTATAATTCGATTCCTTAAACGCATATTTAATCTTGATTTATAATGACCGAAATGCCATGTGTGTCCGGTTCTTCACCATCATCACTGCTCTCGTTGAACGATTCAACATCATCTGAATCATTTTCTTCGAAATGCACTTCACGCTGACGATATGACGATTGAAAAAATGAATTTGGATCCAAAAGTTCACTTCCAGATGGCAACAATGACACATTATCAGCAATTAACTTTTGACGAGCTTTAAGCCGTTCCTCTGCTTGCTTTTCCATTTGTTTGCGCAATTTTTCTTGATGTTTTTTTTCCATTTCGATTGATTCTTGCAATGAAATTAAACGAATGCTATTGTTTCGAATATTTGGTGGTGTTGCCGCTGTCACTTCCCAACGCTCACTATATTTTCGTTGTTTTTCCTTATCAATACTGTGCACATCCGATTTGGTTGTTCGAAATGGTAAAAATTTTGGTTTGATTTTTGCATTTTTGTCAAATGCTTTATCTTTTTTAATCATATTAATGGCATGTGGTTCCAATTCAATCGATGCACTGCTTTTATTGACATCACTTTCATTTAAATCTGTACTGTTATTTGATGCATTTTCAGCATTCATTTGATTTTCCTCATTAATTACATTAATATCTTCAAGATCTGCTTCGGTAATGAGACTTTTTGGCGGTTTGGCCACTTTAACCAATTTAGTTTCACGACTTTGCGCAATTATCTTCAATGGATCAATTTCTGGATCATCATCATCATCACTGTCCAATGTATCGGCTGCCACGAGTATTTGATCACTATTTACATTTCCACCATTCCATTCCATTTGTGTTACAGTTTTTACACCCTTTTCAACGATATTCAATTCGGAGAATAATTTGGCCGCTTGATCCATTTCATTGCGACCTTCGAGTTCGTGATCAATGTTTTCGTACAATTTTTGAATTCGTTCACCTTTATCCGGTAATTTTAACAAACGTGATCTAACAAATTTTTATTATTTTAATATAAAATTCAATCGAAATAATCTTAAATTTCTTAAGCATTGACTGTACTTACTTGTTGGATAACAGTTTTAATTGACGGTCCCGCATCTCCAACAACTCAGGCTTTGTATATTTTGTCAAATCTTCAATGTATTTCTGTTTGACTGCCGTTGGCAGATTATCTGAAGTAATTTTCTTCGGCATTTTTACCTTTTTTTTTTTTTTTTTTTAAATAAAATTAAATCCAAACTATGACAAAACCAGTATTTAATAATTAACAAAGGTTTGCAATGCTTCGAATGAGTTGAATTTATGTCAATAGCAGAAATGTCAATGAGAAATGAGCGGTTTTTTTTTATGGGCGCGTTCAATCAATGCATACATAATGAACGCACTTTTTTTGTTTTGGAATGCTGTCAGTCATTTTTACAATTTCAAATCAATTTTAATTGAAGAAATGAAACAATTTGTGTATTTTTCAGTGGAGATTAATAATTTTATTCTGGATAAAATGGACTTTGTATAAGATTGATATTCACTTGAATCATTAAAATTGGTCACAATTAAATATTTACGTTAGAACCTTTACATTTTTTTAATAAAATCCAAAACCATAAAGTCTAAATTTAGAAAAAAAGAAAAAAAAAAATTGTGCAGATTGTTGCGTACATTCAAACAATTCTAATGAAAAAATAAGAACATAAAATGAACAAAAGCGTTATGGATATGAACACAATATTTTCAAATGTTTGTATATTATTAGTTGTGCAATTGTTGTGCTATATGTAATAAAGCAAATTAGCTACCATATGATTTTTTTTGAACAAATACAGCTCCTTGGCACTTGGTGCATTGAACCTCTTTCAAAGAAATATCATATATAATAGCATAATGTTTCTTAAAATCAGTTTCAATCTCATTATATAAATCATCATTATACACTAACAAATATTCACTTAGAGATTCATAATCATTTTCTGCACAACGTTTGGTGAGTAAGCAAAAGATATCAAAAAGAAAAATGTCAATAGATATGAATCGTCCCAATGATTTTTGAATTTTCATAGCATTATTAATTATCAATTTCTTAGCTAATGTGAAAAATTTCACTGCCCTTTCGTATGGTAATCGTTTTAAAATTGAAACAATCACTTCATATAATTCATTTTCATTGATCGTTGGAATGCAATTTTTAAATTCCATCGTATATTGATCAGCATATTCACCAATCAATAATTCCAATTTACGATTTTCATCTAAAACTGCATCCGAACCGTATATATTGTCATAAACGGAATCTAAATCATCTAAGGTTTCAATCGTATCACCGTTGACAATTTCTCGAATTTCATTATCAATTTCTCTAAATTGACATTCTTGTTCAGATAAAATATATTGATTTAAATCCGTGTGTTCTATTGCTGATTGGTGTGCAAACTGAAGATGAATTAATTTGATAAAACGTTCAAAATTCATCGATGAATTGATACGTTTAAACGATTGTGCCATTTCAATGGCAAGTTGTTCCACAAACTGGACCAATTTATTGAATGCTTTGAATGTTACAATTTTAAGCAAATTAATTATTGGCCTGACCATTGTATTTAAATTCTGAATGTTTAACTTCTTTTCCAATGCGCGTAAAATTTTACTCAAATATTTGTCAAATTCTTTGCAATATTCTTTTGTGATCATTGGGCCAATTGTTGCACAAATTCTTTTTATTATATTTTCGATTTTTTCATTCATCTCTCCATCTCTATTTCGATTAATATTTTGAATCATATCTAGTACCAACACTGGATCGATTACACAACGTTTCAACGAACGAATAATGGGCTCAGTAACAGTTCCACACACGTTTCTCGTTTGAACAACCAAATTTTTGAATGATTCCTTTTGTGTCAAACATAAAAAATTTTTCCGTGAATTCAATTCGGTTGCCAAAAGCTCTTCAGCTAATTTAAAATTTTTAACAGAATGCGATAACAAAAATAATGTTAAGCTTAACTGTGCCAATTGCTCTGATGAAATTTTATCAAATTCACGATTCCAAAGTGCCTGCAAAAATGGAATTAATTCATCAACGCATGCAGCAGCATTTACAGCAATCGACCCAGCATTTATAACGCGCACCGAATTTCGTGCGAAATTTGATAAATTTCGTCCATTTCCTGCTGCTTTTGCAGCCAACTGTAAAAAAAAAAAAACAAAAAAAGGAATGAAATGTTAATGCTCAACTTTTTATTTTGTTTTCCATACCTGAGTTGCTCCCATTGCTGACGTTGACACAACACCTACACCAATATTAATCCATTCGCTTCTTGCTTCTTTGTCCTTTAATCCAATACTTTGTTTATGCTTTTTACGATCAAATAGTTTATATCCGCTTCGAATACCTTTGTATAAAGCACATGTTACTCCCGCTGCGGCGGCAGTTCCCACCACTATAGGTGCAATGGTTATCGATGAAAATAATGCCACTCCAGAGACAACTGCTGATGTCAAACCTAAACGGTGAACAACAAAATAATGAAATTTAAACAATTACAACTCTCAAAGAAACAAAAAAAAAAAAAAAACTTTAAATTTCATCACACAAACCAAGTGCGTTTGATCCAGAATCAAATGTTTTTCGTTACGCCTGAATCACGTAAGAAGATATCCAATAAAACTTGATTAGTTGTGGGGCAAACATTGTAAATGCCCATTCTGGGGGCTACCACAAGACCATCATCGTATTTGTTATGCTCACGGAAATCGTTCCAATCCTGAAAGGAAAAACAATGAATAAAAAACAAGAAAAAATTAATCATTATGTCAAAAAATCATTTCATTTCATGTGCCCAATACCTGATACACTCGACAAAATTCATCGACAAAAATTGCGCAACATTTATTTTGTTGATGCTCATCTATTGAGTTGCCATTGCATTTTTGTATGCGAAACAAAAGATGAACTGAAAACTGTTTCGATTTGATATTTAATGGATATGTTAAACGGCATTTTATATTCGTATCATGAACAACACACACGAAAATCGGTGACATAAGAAGTTGCGCATTTCCTCTATGGATCCTTTGTGACCATATTATATCGATCAATGACTTTTTGTACTTGTTTTTTATGCAATCCGATTCAGGTATTAAACAATTAATTTTCCTTTCAACAAACAATTTGCTTGGATACATATCGTAAATTACATTTGAACCAAAACCGAACATTTCGTAATAATTCTGTTGAATTTGGATTATATCGTGGGATTTATTATCTGTTGCCATGTTTTCATTATTTTCATTCATGATTTTTATATGTTTTACAATTTACGCAACAACAATTAAAAAGACAACTATATCTAAACTTCAACAAACTTCGATAGATATTTATTTTATATAAAGTAAGGCATTTATTGGCTGTCAAACATAGAAAAATGGAGACGTCCATTGTTATTCAATCATTTTCTTTGTGTTGGCTAATGTCTGTATACCGAGCACTGAGCCTTTCCATAGATTTTGTTGTTGTATTTAATTAGTTCAGACTCTCACCACTTCCATTCACAATGCAAATATAATGTGCTTGAGTGTGGCGCTGTTTGTATGTTGTTCAGATACATTGCTTATTTTTTGAACGAAATTCAAAAAAAAAAAAAAAAGAAAAAAAATATTAGGATCAACAAATATAATGGGGTATCATCTAAATGAAAATGATTTTCCAGCAACAAGCTTAATTTCATTTTGTGTATAAAAATCGATTGTTCGAACATTTGTTTTTTCAGATTTCCCTGAATGGCCTACTATGTTTAAGGAAATTTCGGATTTATTTGTTAAACAAAAGATAAGAAAATATACTTGATATTAAAGACTGATGATTAAAAAATTTAGTTTAGTAAATAAAGTGTAGTCAAAATTATTTATTTAAATAAACGTAAAAAATTTAAAACTTTGGAACGACAATTGGCTGCTTTATGCGGTGATCATTGAGTAAATTTTTAAAAAAAATTGATTGAATTAGCAAAAAAAAATTCAACAAACATGAATTAAATTAGAGCAGGTAATTTTTTATTTTGTTGGCTATAATTTATAGCCTATAACTATGAAAAGAGAAATGTAGATCAAGTTATTTAATCTTAATCACAATGTGCCAGTTATAATAAAGATATGGTTGTAATACAAATACATCTTGAAAATTAAATGTAATACGATTGGAAATTGTTGTGGTGTATTTTCCCCACCAACTACATTTCTTAGTAGTACAAATTCATTGAATGAAATTCAATCCCGGCTTACATATAACAGGAAGATCAACTATAGTATTACCATTGACTTGAACTCGGTCTCAATAATCTCTATGCGTACAAGAAATGCGTTCATATTTTAATTTACTTACAACTAGTACCCTGTGTGTGTGTGTGTAAATTCATTTTAAACAGAGTCAGTCTTCTCTCATCTGAACAAACGGTAACACATGATCATAAAATTATCATCTGGTGTACTGCTATTGCTTTGCAACACATCATCAGTATCATTTCAGTTGATTTGGTGATTGTTTCGTGTATAACAGTTTCCATTCAAATTTTGATTTTCTAAAAGTGAGAAATAACGATAATACATTTAAAACAAGTTAACCCAAGCGAATAAGTCGCTTATTGACGCAATTTTATATAGTGTACAATTCCAAATTTTCAAATTTGTGGCAAATAAAAATTGGAAAATAAAATTTTGTATCGAATTGAGGCAAATTTTATTGAGATGGGCAAAAATGACGATAAACTTCGACTTTTGCCAGCCAATGGTTCAGCGAAAAAAAATTATGTGAGTTTAGTTCCAAATTATGAAAAAAAAAAAAAATTATTTCGAAATTTTTCTTTTGAAAAAGACATATTTTCAATTTCAAGTCAATTGATTTCTGTTTTTTTTTTTTCTTTTAAATAAAAATTTCAAATAATTTTTCTTGCGTATAATACAATAATTGTGCTTATTGAAGAAAAAAAAAAATGTTTATTACCACATGGACTGACTGAGAAACGCAACAAATGTAAAATGAAGTAGAATCATATGGCTTCTTTATTCAATGTGAACATGAATATATTCAGTTCGATTGGATTCTACCTGTTTGTATTCACTTCGATAGAATTCGTGTTTGCTTCCCGAGCGTAAAGCTCAAATATATCATGTTTCCACGAGGTTTATTGTCCATTTACATAGCCATGCATTGTACTCTAAGTCTAATTCTTATGTGTTTTTTTTTTCAAATTCTAATTTCAATAAATAAACCGTGTTTCACATTTCAAAATTCCAAAAATCGGTTTATACTTTGCTTTTCTTATTCGCTTAATTTGCACACAATGGTGCGCCAAATCGATGAAATGTGAATGAACTAAACATTTTGTTATTGTAGATAATAAAAACCGCCAAATTTCGAATTTATTTCAAAATATAATTTTATCGTAAATTTTCATTGTGATTTCTACATGTTAAATCTTCTACGCCATGCAGAATACGTGTTCCCTTCTTATCTCCTATTTCTTTTAAAGCATCTACACAATACAGACAATGCAAACAATGTAATCATTCAGATTTATCACAGCATTTATTGTATTTTTTCATTTGAATGAGAATAATCTAATTCAAACAAAGCGATAAAATGAAACTCATTAAAATGATGATTGTTTCGTGTTGTTTTTTGGAATTTTGTGGATTTGTTTTTACTTTTATTGATTCATTTCTCTTTTAATATTTTTATATTTGAAAATTGTAGGATAGTATAACATCATTGAGTACAGAGGTCATTACGGAAACCGATACAGATCATAACACAACTACTTCGTATGACAATGTAAAATATAATGCAACTGAAGAAAAATTAAGTTACACGTGGACAAATATCGATGTATTTGGTGAGGCGCAAAATAATAAAAATGCATCAGAGATGGGCGAGGCATATCCATCGATATTTTTGTCGAAAATTCGATCGTGCTTTAATCGACAATATCAACATATTCCAAGACCACGAAAACATTTATTAAAAAATGTATCAGGTGTTGCATATCCTGGTGAAATATTGGCAGGTAATCAGGGATATTTTTCAAAATAATTCAATTGTTACTGATTCAATAATAAATTTATAAAATCCAATAATTCAAGTTATGGGAAGTTCGGGTGCTGGTAAAACAACGCTTTTAAATTCGTTGGCATTTCGATCACCAGCTGGAGTTCAAGTATCTCATGCAGCTGTTCGAGCTTTAAATGGAATACCGGTAAATGCAAAACAATTACGATCCCGATGCGCTTATATTCAACAAGATGATCTTTTCATTGGATCACTAACAGCTCGTGAACATTTGGTATTTCAGGTAAGTTAATTACAAAAAAAAAAAAAGTATAAAATTTATCAAATTCAAGATTCAATGAAAAATTTTTTGCTATTTTTACAAGGCCATGCTTCGTTTGAATCGTCGAATGTCTTACAAAGAGAAAATACAAAAAGTGGATCAAGTGATAGCAGATTTATCATTGACAAAATGTCAAAATACAATTATTGGCGTTACTGGTCGCATAAAAGGTTTATCGGGCGGTGAAAAAAAGCGATTATCGTTTGCCTCAGAAGCACTCACCGATCCATCATTGCTGCTTTGCGACGAGCCCACATCGGGTTTAGTATATATTTAGAACAGTATTATACAATATTGAGATATTTGTGGGACATTTACAAACTTACAAAAAAATACTCATACAATCTCATAAATATTTTAAATGTTTAGTAAATATTTGATTAATTTTTTTTTTTTTTTTTTTTTTTTTCAAAAATAAGCACAGTTTTTAGGGAATTCACTAAGAAAATTAACCTTTTTACAAAATATTTCATAATATTTATTTTGGTTCTGATCCCCTTAGGTTTAGATTCATTTATGGCATACAATGTATTGCAAGTGCTAAAGAATTTAGCTAAAAAGGAAAAAACCATAATTTTAACAATTCATCAGCCATCATCTGAAATTTTTGGCATGTTTGATAAGCTACTTTTAATGGCTAATGGTCGTGTTGCATTTCTTGGAACACCAAATGAAGCCAATAATTTTTTTGCATCACTTCAAGCACCATGTCCAACTAATTACAATCCAGCTGATTTTTTTGTTGAACGCCTTGCCATTGTTCCATTAAAAGAGGATGAAAGCCGTGAAACGATTCGAAAAATATGCGATGCATTTTCAGTTAGCGAATATCAAATAAAAATCAAAGATCAAATTGATAAATTACAATCAAATTCGCATGCATTTAAATCAATGAATGGAAACAATGGAAATGGTGTTGAAAATTATCGTGTTTCATGGTGGGCACAATTTCGTGCCATTCTCTGGCGATCGTGGCTTACCGTTTTAAAGGAACCATTACTTGTTCGTGTGCGGCTTCTTCAGACTGTGGTACATAGATTTTATACATAATTTTCACTTCATTTCGTTTCTTTTTTTTTAATCAATTTTAATTTTCAGTTGGTGGCTTTTGTAGTTGGAATTATATTTTATGGTCAAGAATTAACACAAGACGGTGTTATGAATATCAATGGAGCCATTTTTCTATTTTTAACCAATATGACATTTCAAAATGTCTTTTCTGTTGCTAATGTAAGCCATTCAATTTTAAAAATTTTAATGCAATTTTTAATGAAACACACAATGTGTAAATTGGATTTTTAGGTATTTTGTGCCGAATTGCCGGTATTTCTAAGAGAGCATCGAAGTCGATTGTATCGCACGGATGCATATTTTCTTGGCAAATCACTTGCTGAATTCCCATTGTTTATGCTGGTTCCTGTCATTTTTACAGCTATTGCTTATCCCATGATTGGATTACGACCGACATTTGAGAATTTTGCAATAGCTCTTTTAATAATCAGTTTAGTATCAAATGTATCGACTTCATTCGGTAAGTTATATTGAATATGGCGAAATTTGTGAACAAAATTTTATTAGTTTGATAACATTTTCTCGTTTTAGGTTATTTGATATCTTGTTGTAGTTCATCAATTTCGATGGCATTATCAATTGGGCCTCCACTCATTATTCCATTTTTGTTGTTTGGTGGATTTTTTTTGAACAGCGGCTCAGTTCCAGTCTATTTTAAATGGCTTTCATATTTGTCCTGGTTTCGATATGGTAACGAAGCACTTCTTATTAATCAATGGGCTGAAGTTGGACCTGGTGAAATAGAATGCAATCGATTGAATGCAACGTGCCCTGCTGATGGTCGAGTCGTTTTGCAAATTCTTAATTTTGATGAAGTAAGATGGAAAGAAATTCACTTTTTTATTTATCATAAATAATAATAATAATTCTCTTTATTGTTCACGTAATTAATTCAACAAAATATTCAAAAATTTAAGCCATTTTCTCTCTTATTTATGCATTTTTTTTTTCTCTTTTTTTCACAGAGTGACTTCCCGTATGACTTAATTGGTTTAACCGCTTTAATCATTGGTTTCCGTTTGTTTGCCTTCATTGCATTGGTTATACGTGCTAGGAGTAAAGAATAAACAACATCTGTGCACTTGTGCAATGTGTTTAGATTTAGCTAATTTTGTTGTTGTAAATATATATTTTTTTTTTTTTTTGCATGTGCACTATGTGAAATATTTGAATCAATATTTAATAACATTTAACATGAAACAATTCAAAAATTGATTTTTTTTTATTTTAGCGTATCATTACAGGTGTAAATTTTAGGTGAATTCACGTCAGTGTATAAGTATACGCCTAAATCGCTGTTTGTAAGTATTAAAATTCTAGAAACGTGCCTTTAACATTTCATTCTGAATTTTCAATGAACATTTAACGTTCAGAAATGCTCCTAAAGTGTATAATCATATAAGTTAAAAATGAGTTCAGTAAAAAAAAAAAAAAAAAACTGTGTTGATATCAATATAATCTCACCTAAATAGTATATAGTAAGAACAGGATGTTTTCATAAGCTGAAATGAAGAATTCAGCCAATGAAATCATTGAATAAAATCGATTATCATAACATTGCTTACTTTTCCAAAAAGCTCCAATGTGCAACGCATCAAATTAAAACCAGTAAAATAGATCGGTTCTTGTGATCTTGCAATAATCATTATTATAAATTTTCGCAATTCCGATGGATAATCAAACCAATTTGCATTATAAATTGAATCGCTAATCAATGAAATTCGATTGGTAGCAAATGAAGCAAAATAACAGTAAAGAAATGGCCAAAATAGAGATGTACATATGCAAATCAGATGAAACACAAACATAACTGCATCAAAAGTTGACTAAATTGAATAAGAAAAAAATATTTATTTTCAAAATGATGAAGCAATAGGCTCACTCACTCGTATCCATTTGCTATACATTATATCTAAGATAGAGGAAACGGATAACCACCCGGCTCACTATATATATTCACACTAAAACAAAACACAGTATATACATAGCAGACCGGGTGGTCATCCAGTTTTTCTACATTAGATGTAATGTATAGCGACCGGGTGAGATTGGGTGAGCGTATCGCGTGAGAAGAAATGGTAAAAATAATTAAAAGTTTGAAAAAAAAAAAGGAAATTGTGTCATACATGTTCGGTATTATACATTGAGAGAGCAAAGAAGATGACATTGGGAGGGAGAAGCCAAAAGATTACGCCACTGTTTATGTCTGCAACAATTTTAAAAATTCTAACAAAAGGTAAAAAAAAAAAAAAAAAAAACGTTCATCATTTATCTTCAATTCAGTTATCATCAAAGATAAAATCTCACTCACTCGAATATTTTGATGTGAATTCGCACAATTTCCGAAAGTTTTTCCTTTATTTCATGACATTCTTGTTGATAACTTTTTGATTTATGCGCTTTTCTATTCTGTTCCATATCTTTTTCAATTGAGCCAAGCACATAATCAAAATGTTCACAAATGCCAGTAATATAAAAACAACATCCAACAAAATAGGACATAATTGAAATCAATCCAAATGAATATGGAATACCAATTTGTGTTTGAATGAACCACATTAAATACCATCCCCAAATAGTTGTTTTATCAAATGGAACACTGAGATTGTACGGCAAAATCCATGTTGTTGTATCATAATTACCAATATGCATGCAGTACAATGAATATAGAACGGCAGCACCAAACATGATTGGATGAAACCAAAAGTAATAATGAATTATTCGTTTAGCTTTTGCACATTTTTCCTCGATATTACAGTAAATGGTAAAAATTTCATTTCCGTTGTCTGTTTGGTAAATTAATAAACATAGACATTTTATTACGAATAATTACTTTTTTTTTTTCTTCAAAATAAATTGACCTTTATCTACAAGGGCCTGTAGCTCAATTTGTAAAGCTTTCACTTTTCGCATGTTCAATCCCACGCTTAAAAAAATTCCAAACACTTCTAAGCCGGCCATAAAAACAAGCAAAGGTTCTGATACATCATCAAAATTTGCTGAATTTTGATAAACAAAAACTGCACTTGATGTCATTGTAAATGCAATCGCAGTAGATAATATGTAATAAGCAGCGATTGATTTAAAGAATTCATTTTTTGGTTCATTCAATTCATACGAATGAATACCAAATCGGGCCATATAGGCCCGAGTCACTTTGAGTACATCAATTTTATGCTTTGACATTTGTTTTTTTTTTTTTCTTTTTTTTCTTTCTAACAATTATGCAGATTTTTATTGAGTTTATAACAAATAATATCGCTTCCGAACAATTCAGGGTATAAACTAGAGACTTGCAGACGACGAGTTGCTTCTAACTAATTTTGAATATCCAATTATTCTTTTTATATATTTTCGAACAAACGATTTTGAATCGTCAGAATAAACAAAGAATTTATACTTCGATTTTCCATTTGGTTTTTTAATTAAAAATCTTTGTTTTCAAGAATCAAAGTTCTCTATTAATCGAAAAATAATTGAAATCAAATTAATAACAACGAATGAAATTTTTGCTAGTAATTTGATAACGTATGTGAAATGCACAAAATGCAAGAAAATAACAATATAAAAATTACATAAATCAGACGTTACATTGAGCTGACATTAGACATCTAAATAATATTGTCGAAATAACGTTTGCCGCTAACACGATGTTGTATTATAAACGAAGAAGAAAGGAGAATCAATATATAAGCAGCAGACGAAAGAAAAAGCACATTCCAACGAACTATATGCATCGCTTCTTTTTATATACGCGCACCACTTAATTCATTGGTATGTGCTTCTTCCTTTGTGTGTCGCTTATGTATTGATTCTTCGTTCCTCATCTTCTTCTTCGTTTATATACAACATCGTTTCAGCGGTTAACTTTATTTCGACAATATTATTTAGCTGGCTAATAACAGCTCAGTGTAATGTCTTTACATAATATTACATTCGGCTGAATTCTCCAAATTATAGATTTTGTTTGTTGCGGTTTTGTTTGATATTCAAAACACTAAGAGCTCCATTTCAAAATTTAATTTATTGAACAAGCTATTTGCAAAACAACTTAATAATGTAACTTTATTCTCTTTCAAATTTATTGATAATTTTCTTACTTAATAATTATTTATGTTTATGAAAGAAAATTGTAAAGAAAAAAACATTGTCATAGTTAATTTTGATTTTGAAACAATAAAAATCATAAATCATTTCGAATAAATATTCCGTCACAGAGTGGTGTGACCGAAAAAAAAAAAACATTTCCTGAACTGTTTTTTACTTTTAGTATCTTTTAAAATTGTTCATGTGAATTTTCCAAAGAAAAGTGCTCATTTTTATTCATTTCCACTTGCATCTTGTTGATAGTGTTCATATTCATGTTTTCGTAAATCATATTGAAGTCTGAATCGACGTGGACAGGATTTGCACGCGTATACTCCATCTTCGAAATGCATATTATTTTTATGTTTGATTAAATCACCTCTATATTTGAATTTATGACCACAGAATTCACATTCAAAACCTAAAGCAAATATTCCAAAAAAAAAAAGAAAAAAAAAAAAATAATTATTTTTCCCACAAAAATGGAAATTGTGCAAAATTATTTAATAATTACGTTTTTCACTGGAGTGTACGAAAATCAAATGATGTTTCAAATTATTTTGTTCATAAAATTTCATTGGACATATTGTACATTGGTATTTTCGATCAGCTTCGGTCCTCGAATGTTTCACTTTTGATTTTGATTTTGATTAAGAAAAAGAATATATTATTTTTTAACGAAATCAAATTTCAATTTAATATATGGCCAAACATATACTCACATGAATGCGTATGAAGTCCTTTTTGAGATGATAAATTTGCATTGCAAATGTTACAAATATATCTAACACTTTTATGTCTCATTCGATGTTCATTCATATTGTTTTTGCAATGAAATCGTAATGAACACTTTGGACATTTGAATTTTGGTAGAGTATGCGTCCTTATGTGCTTAAGAAATGTATCACGAAGTTTAAAACTTTTGCCACACTGTTCGCATAACAGATCTGTACAGAATGAAATAATGAAACACAATGTATTTCAATTGAATTTAAATGTTTAAGTATATTAAAATTTACCTCGATGTATGACATGCCTTTTTAAATGCAACTTAAGTAATATGCGTGTTGCAAATCTTTTTGAACATATTTCGCATAAGTGATTTTTTTCTACAAATTCATGATTTTTAACATGGACATCTTTTAATATTTCCATTGCAAAGTATTTTCCACATGGTTCGCATTTATACATAAATTTATCATATTTGCATTCATTTTCCAAATGTTTTATCAATCGATATGTGGATTTAAATGAATGTTTGCAATAAACACAAATACATTTTTTCATTTGTTTGCACACATGTTCATTTAATTCAGATTTTGTTAAATAACAATTACAAATTATACATTTTTCACTTCGATTGTGTGCCATTTCTAGATGCTTTCGCGTTTCATATAAAGATTTCAATTTTTCTTGACAAATAAAACATTCAAATTGGCCGGTCTCAAATTTATCATGATACCGTATTAAATGATTTTCCAAATGTCCTTCAAGTTTAAAAAGTTTACCACAGACACCACATTGAAATTGGTCAATTTTTTCTTCTTTTCCACTATGTATTTGATTCATATGATTTTTGATTTGATATAAAGAGTAGAATCTATCACCACAAATATCACAAATGAATTCCGGTTTGTCATTTGTGGCATGTTTATTACTGTGAAAATCTAATAACAATGCCATTGGAAATATATCAGGACATTTATCGCATTTGTGAAATGTTTTTTCTCTGTGATAAACTGTTAAATGATTCAATAAATCTAATGTTGATGTAAATGATTTTTCACAATATTCGCACGTTATTTCATCATCTCCATTGCAAATATGATTTTTATCTAATGATGAATAGATTTTTCGACACAATTGGCATTTGTGTGTATGAGCTTTTATGGCTTCAAGTTGAATTATGTCCTGTTTTGTTTTATAGCGTAAAAGTTGTTTTCTTAATTTGTCTGCAATAATTCCTAATTCTTTGAATTTTTTATTCAAATATTCAAGTTTGTTGCTCTGTTTTTGCATTTGAGTTTTTACATACAAACATTGATGACATGATGTGGATGTTAATGTTTCCGCTGAAGATTTTGTACTATTAAAGATAAAATTAGATCAATTAGTCACATGAAAATGATAGAAAAATAGAAATAATTAAACTTACATCGGTTTAACATTCAATGAAATCTCTTTTTCTTCAGGTGTATTCTTCAAAGGTCCAAATTTTTCTTTGAAATCGTCGAGTTGAGCATTTAATAGATGAATTGTTTCTTGGCGTTCATTACATTTATATTCTATATTTCGCACTTTATTATTTAAACCTTGAAGTTGCACGTCCAAATGAATACATTTACAGCATATTGAAGGTTTTTGTTCTTTTGGTGAATTATTCGGTCTATTTTTGAGATATGAAATTAATTTTTCCATTGATTATATAGAAATTAATCAGAACTTACTGTAATGGCTGAGTTGATGGAACTCCCTTTTCAGGTTTGTCAACATTAACGACAACATCTTTTTCCAATTTCCTAATGTTAATTTCAGGCATTTGATTAAATTTTGTATTCAGAAATATTGTCTCATTTAAGTACTTACATTTGATCGATGGGCTTTGGTACAAATATTGTTGGAATTGCATCTGGTTTTAGCTTTACGTAACGCCGATTAGTAGTCAGGAATTTCTCTTCAAAATGAAGTTGACAAATTGTAAATCTTGATGAGATTTCTTGATATTTTCGTATTTCATTTATCCATTTCTCAAGCTGTAGTGGATAATGACATGATCTGAAAAATTCACGCGTACAAAATCAAAACAATTTGAAAAATCTTTAAATTTAATCTTAAAATCAAAAATAAAAAAAAAAAATTTACCTAAAAAAACGTATGTTTTTATCTTCAGGAGTCTTGCGACCAGAATGATATTTACAACTTTGAATGTTGCAATAAATCTGCATTTTTTTAAATTGAATTTCATAGAAATTAAATAAACGAAATGGTTTATAATCAACAATTATTTATTTACAACGAATGTAACTAAATTTGACAGATAATAATATGACATTTTATAGTTCAGACATTCACCACATGACACGACACATTAGATGTCAAATGAAAAATTTGAAAATAAAAATATTTTAATTATGAAAAACTGCAGTTGAACAACTATGAAGAAAAATATTACGCACCGTTTTAAACAAAAGAAATGAAAAATTAAAACAGAACCGAAACATATATCGATTTATACGCGTATCGTACAAATAAAATTGTGTTTTAATGCAAAGATGATCAATTGAGCAATATTCTTGTTCTCTACATTAGTTAGCCGATTTTTGTTTAGAAATGCATCTCAAATAGAAAAAAGAGATCCAGGCATTATGAGCAAAATTGATTTTACACTAATTTACACTAACAACAAGTGTCATCACAGAAAAATTCGTCATCTAACGACTGATTACAGAACTATAATGCTGCTACGTACAAAGTAATATTTGTGTGTTTGTCTCTTTTAGACGAGTGTGAAATTCATAGGTTGTATAGAAAGTTCTACA
The DNA here is from genome assembly GCA_029041755.1 of Resseliella maxima. NCBI lineage: Eukaryota > Metazoa > Arthropoda > Insecta > Diptera > Cecidomyiidae > Resseliella > Resseliella maxima. Next base: position 390,098 of record JAQOWM010000828.1, on the reverse strand, counting down.
TCAAGTCACTAGATGGACGTTTTCTTACGATGTAACATCATTCATAGGGTCTTGAAGAGATCATTAAATAATTCGACATTTAATTTCCTTTACGACGATTAGTCGAAGATTCGCTATAATATCGTTTGATAAATATCAAATGATAGCAATCAATAGCAATAGTAGTATAGATATGTCTTTTTCGTCCAACCATAGGCGAGGGGGTATGGAATTTTTGCGGGGAACCGAACTTTATCTCACGCATTATTTTATCATGCATAAAAAATAACTCCACCAACCATTTTTGCGGGGAGATGATTTTTTTTTTTTGTTTTGTCATCGCGCAAAAAAGACAATACTCACCTCATCACTGTGAAAAAAGACCATAATCACTGCAAATTGACCTGGCCGATGTACGCTTTAAAAACTTTGAAGAAAAAATAAGGAATTCATTCGACGCGGAATCCACAAACTTCTTGAAAGATGGCGTGAAGTCATAGCTAAACAATATTCGAACGAACATGAATCGAACTTGAACATTTTGAACAAACTGAACTTCAACTCGAACGAACATGAACACCATTTTTTTTCTTTCGAACAACTTGAACCGAACCCGAACGAACATGAACATAAACGGTTCATGTTCGGTTCAGTGGGCAGCTCTAGTATGAATGTTGTTACTAAAATTCATGGAACATACATAAACACACAGTTCGTTGTGAGCAGTGACGGCGACAACAACGATCATCCGTTCTCGATTTTATTTGATTTCATTTCGTTTTCGCTGAATCTAGTAACTTGATTACATTTGGCAGTATTAATATTAATATTGTTGTTGTTATTGTTGCCGTTCACGATTTTCAATTCTTTTCAAATTCATCTGAACTCAACTCGACAAAGCAATGCGTTTTTTTTTTTTGTTTCATTTTCAGATGAAATGTTCAAAGCAATGTGTGTGGGATAATTGACATTTAAAATAAGCGTATTTTGTTTTATTTCATACTTTGATGAAATATATAGATATGTCTATTTCGTCTGACAGTGGTGAGGTGTGTATGGTTTTTTTTGCGCGATGACAAAACAAAAAAAAAAATCATCTCCCCGCAAAAATGGTTGGTGGAATTATTTTTTATGCATGATAAAATAATGCGTGAGATAAAGTTCGGTTCCCCGCAAAAATTCAACCTCCCTCCTCGCCTATGGTTGGACGAAAAAACACATATCGATACTACTAGCAATATTTTAAAAGTGAAAATAAATTGATTAGATATAATGACATTTTATTTGTTGAATTTGCATTTTCAAGATTTTTATTTAGACAATATTTTCGTATAAATAATAAAATAATTTAGACTTCAATAAAAGTCTTATTCTGGAAATGGTTATAATATCAAACAATTCAACCTCATATTTATTTTAAAAGCACCTGTTTTCAGATATAAGTATATCTTTATAAATTAATTCAAACGATGAATTGAGGGGCTCAGAGGGAAATTATTCTCTCTCCTATATAAAATGTATATTCCACGGATCTTTTCTATGTAAAATTTTCCCTCTGAGTTCCTCAATTGAGATTCCTTCAATAGAAATATGTAAAACTTAATCGTAATCGTAATCGACATTTATAGTATTTTCATATAAATAGGAAGGTTTAATTTCGATTAAATTTTCATCCGTCGAATCAAATGCTGCTTTCGTGGCATAATACATATCCTCATTTACATACATTGTCAGTTTTTCCGCTTTTGGACACTTTTTTCGTTCATTGTTCCATGCTGTTAAATTAAGAATTTTGGTTTTGTAGTTGTAAAAATTTCCAGTATTTAATGAACCAAGTTTGATTTGTCTTAATTTTGGCAAACTTCTAACGAAAGGTATAATATTTGTTAACGATGCTTCACAGCCAACATCAATGTTCTGGACTTTTGTAAGATTTTTAAGAGCAGCAATAGGATCGACAATTTTTGCTAATAAAAAGATATATAAATGTTCCAAATTTCCGAGAGGTGACAAGGTGAAATTATTATTAATATCGTGTCCGATATGCATTAGTGTTACGGATGACAAAATATTTTCCGGATAAACGTATTTTTTGTTATTGTATGAAAAGTAAAGATGTAATTGTTGGAAAAATTGTTTCGTTTTAAGTTCTAACAGTTGATTTGTAAATGCATTGAATTTTCTAAGTTCAATATTAGTATGTTTATGAAATATGGCCAAAACATTTAAACGAATTGTGGATTTCAATATGGTAGCCATATTCTCTATAAGGAAATCGATTGTCGTCGAAAAATTACGAATTTTTTTGTTTTTTTTTAGAAATTCAATCACTTGATCGTCTTTCACACCAAAATTAAATTTAAAATCTTCAAGTAATTTATAATTATTTTTGAGCCATTCGTTTGAATTTCCAATGTAAATTTGGCCTTGCTTAGTTTTATAGCGGTAATCTGCTATATGCAAATGCTTCAATTTTTTACAATGCTTTAGAAAAATGTCATGAATATCTTCATCAAATTTACAGTAAGTAAATTTCAATGATTCTACATTGGTTAGAATGTTTTCCATATATTTGGCATTTTGTATTGTTGTATTATAGAATTCGAGTTTTTTAAGTGACTTGAAATTATTTGATTGAAAATTTTTCATATTGCCATCTTTTACAAAAACCTTTGTTGCAAATTTACTGAGCCAATTAAATTTGTTATTCTTTGTTTTATAGAATAATGTTCCATTTTCATAAACTAATGATGAATCATCTTTGGTTTTGTATATAAAATATTCTTGAAAATATTGATTAGTAGCTTCCTGCATAAATTTACAGGTGTGTCCAAGTGAATTCAAGTCTGTAAATGATAAGTATTCGAAAATCTCTTTGAAGATATAGAAATCCAGCTCCAAAAGTTTTGCTTTTCCATTTCTAGATGATACCCTTCCCTAATGTGAAGAATAATAATAATAATAATAATTTTTGCTATAAATTTTATCCAGATTAAGAACTGTAAAAATATTAAGCAAAAAATATGAAAGAATTTAAATTTTTAATTTACCTGTATCATCGCTATCATCCCTAAGAAAATAGTGATAAATTCTCTTAAAAACATTTTATCACTTTGTATTGCTTAACAAGTTGATTCCAAAGTATTTTATTGTTTCGCTGATAATGAACTGTACTACAGCCGATCGTTGGATATTTATTTCAAAATATCAGCAAGAAAACAAAAAGTAATTTGTTGAAATAAATTTTCTCAATTCTTTATATTATTATTATTTTTTTATTTATTCAGTTTTAACATCTACTTAAGTAAGCCGACGAATTATACATTTGCATATGTCAAAATTAGTAAATACAATTTCGCAAAGATCAGTCAGTTATACACAAAACATTTAAATTTAAATAAACAGTTCGTTAATTTGTTAGTCAATTTGATCAATTCAATTCCTTATCTAAGAATGAGTCAGATGGCAAAGATAAATGATTACAAAAATGAATAACATTATTAAAAATATTAACAATTATTCAAAACAGAATAAAAACATAATATGTATATACAGTGATTGCAGATTCCCCTAATTTTTACATAGAACATATTTTCTTTTTTTTTTCCTTTATTTAGTTTTTAAGTTTAATGAGATCACCGAATACACTATCCATTGCAATTTTTGCAGTTTTCTTTTAAAGTCATAAAAAAGCAATGTAGGGTCAATAAAAACTGCGGCATTGTTGAAAGCTCTGCATGCATAATTGAACGGGGCATTTAAACCATAGTCTGATCTCGAGCCTTTTAATCTGATGAATTCCAAGTTCTTTAGTCACCTTTGTCCTGAGTAAATGTTCATCCTTTCTCTTAATGTTGGTGCTTCAATTTGGCCCGATATGACATTCTTGATAAATAGAGTCATTGCATTGACTCTTCTTCTGACCAATGAATCAAATTTTAAGTCCGCATTACGGTTTCTTTTTGCGAACTTTCTTCTCTTTTTGTGATTAATTTTTTAGCTTAATTATACTGACGTTATTGTTCATAAATAAATAAAAAAAAAAAAATATGTAGTAAGTATAAAGTCGTTCAGTAAAAATTGAAGCAATAATTAGGCGTCAATACCAAACATATGTCTGACATTGCAACACAAACATTACGATTTAGATGAAAAATATACAATTGTATTGAATCATAAGTAGCTTGCTTTTTCCAAATAACAACGAAATATTACAGTTAAAAAAATAATAAACAGTTGGATGTTATTATGATTAAGCAGAGTGGACGATTCTGTTAATAAGTCTATTAATTTTAGCCTCTTGTTATTCTAGCTTTACTCTTGTACTTGAAGGAGTGAGTCTTACTTTGGAATGTGCTTCTCATTTCATGTGTCGCTTATGTATTGATTCTTCTTTTTTCTTCGTTTATATACAACATCGTGTTAGCGGCTAACGTTATTTCGACAATATATTTAGCTGTCTAATGACAGCTCAGTGTAACGTCTGACTCGAATTCATAGGTTAGAATACAATTTTGAATTTTATTGCTATTTCTTTGGCATTTGATTTCACGTCATTTCGTCTTGCTATCTTTTTCTTTCACCTTGAACTTTGACGGAAAAAAAAATCGAAATTAAGTATCAATTCGCAAACAAATTTCAATGTACGTTGCTTTGAAGCCAATATGGATCTAAAAATGTAAAAATTATTAAAACTAATTTTTATTAAACAACTTTTGGATTTTCGTTTCATTTTTATTTATTTAAATCGTGTAATAATTAATTATTTACAATGTGAGTCAAATTTTAGCGAATGGAAATTAATGAAGATGAATCTTAATTTAAATGTAATTACTTTATAAATTATAACAATTAATGTAACATACTAATTAATTGACGTCCAATAGTAAATTCTTTTTCATGAAAATCAATAATAAACCATGTAATCAAATTCCATGTAATAATCATCATTTGTAGAAAAAATCCAAACAATAATAATGATTTCTTGGTTGATCCAATTTTTGAATAGAATGGACTTTGACCAAGAAGAAAAAAAGATGAAATATATTTCGAACTGAAACGTTTGAATTCCATTCCTTTTTTCTTAATAAAGAGAGTGAACACATCTGAATGTCAAGATAGTTTCGAAAATACAATTTTGTTTCGTTTCAAGAAAATCCATTTCAATTTCTTTGGCTCCTTTTCGAAGGCTATTTCATGCGTAATTGTAAATGTTAGTTGTTTTCTTTCAAAATACTTTTTCTTCACTGTATAAAGAACATTCTTAATCATAGCTATCGTGAACCTAGGTTTATATTCACATCCTACACATTATTATTTATCAATCATTACGTGTTTAAAATCATTGTCATTTTAATCATTTTCAACTTTGGCTGAATAAAACTACATCTACAATCTACATCTAAGCAAAGTTCATAAAACAACGTCTGAATTTAATTTTAGAATATAAAAGTAACACAGATTTGAACCTATTGATTTTATTATTTACAGGTAAGACTCACATATGAGAGGCTACGAGGAAAAATGTTACACAGAAAAGTTCCGTGGAAAAGTGTTATTATTCAGTGTATTTAACATACAAAAAACAACAACAACAAATATATTGAATAATAACATTTTTCCACGGAACTTTTCTGTGTAACATTTTTCCTCGCAGCCTCTCTCATATGCATGTTTGAGTTCGATAAAAGTGACTAATCAGATTAAAATTTGTTAAGTAATAACCTGTCACTCATGAAGCTCTCTCATTTGGATTAGGCTCGAATATATAGTTTATAATTTTTGTAATGACACTCAATAAACAATTGATTTGAATCGAATTGAAACCTAAACATACGATAGATATAAACAATGATGATCAACATTTCTATTGAGTAGATCGAGAGGAGAGTATGTTCATTCGACTTTATAGCAAAAATGGAGAGTAAGTAATTGTAACACTAAAAATGGTTAAAAGAGAGTACGGATTTTACGATTTTGCATTGTATTTAGTATTTAAGTGAACATGCTCTCCTCTTTAGTATAGCCGAATTGATATTTTCCATACTCTCCTCTTTCAAAATTATTTTGATTTTTTTTTACGTACTCTCCTCTCGATTTACTCAATAGATACTTATAATTGGATATTTTCCATTTTCATTTCTCTACTTATGTATTTTAATTTCTTCGACTAAAATCAAATTCTGCAACATTTTTAGTCTTATGAGTATTGGCATTTAAATAAAAACAATTTTGGTAAGATAAAATAAATTAATTAATTTGTTTTTTATTTTTGGTTTATATATGTTTTTTTTTTTTTTCGTTGTTTAAAATGAATTCATTTTTGGCGATATAATTGCATAATTCGAATAATAAATGATCATAAATTTGAATGAAGGCGGTTACAATCAATAACCAAGTTGACACCAATTTAGATGTCTCAAATGGTATCGTTCGATTGTTGATTGTTCATATTTACTTTAAAGCATTGAATGTAATCGTGTCACATCATGTTACCCAGCCAAATATATAGTGTGATTGATCTAAAAACAAAAAAACAAAAAAAAAAAAAACAAAAACCACAAAAAAAAAAATCTTAAAATGAATTGAATATAAAGCCGATAAGCAATTATCTCATGCGCGATATAATAACCACGAAAGTTGCTCCAATTACAGGTGTGTATGCAGATATAAACCGCATTTTATTTATATCGGAGACATATGTTGTGGTAAATGTTGTTCGATTTTACGTGTGCGTGCAAAAGAGGCGCGTATTTATTTCTGGTTTTCCGGCTGGACCCATGCAGCGAGATCGAAATGTTGCACAAGAGAAAGAGAACAACACCAAATAAGAGAATAAATTTCAAGTACATTATACAAGAATTTTGATTGAATCACCTTGAAAGTGAAAGTCAATATTTACTGTTCGCAACTGTTTCTTTTGTTTTCTTAATCGGTTTTATTCTCAAGTTTTCTGTACGCGTTTTTTTTTTCTCACTTAAAATCGCACGGTTATTTATGCATTCTATAAAAATATTACGTAAGTTCATGTTTATAAAAATTGATAACAATTCAGTGGTATGAATAAGGACGGAAAACCGCAGTTGCACCAGAAAAAAATGTTGTTTTTAGTTTAAAAAAACCAGAAAACGAAAGAACAAATCTCCTGCATTTTTTTTTTTTTTTTTTTTTTTTTTTTTCATTCAGGTTTACTCTCTTTTCCTTTGTTTCGACGTCAAAAACATTTTGTATAAAAGCCAAACAAAAATGAGTTGAAAATATCATTCAATCGTTTCACTTCACCGTGTTAAAATAGTTGGAAAAGAATCAAACATGTTCAAAGTAAGTGAAAATTTTAATTTGATTATATTTTTAACATTATTTGAATCAATATCGTTTTACAGAAGAAAAGAATCTAAGGAAATTGCATTTGTTAATTGAAAACTAATTTTGATTTTAATTCTTTTTTTTTTTTTTAGGTATTCGTTATTTGCTCAATGGTGGTATTGGCCAGCGCAGGCCTATTACCAAATCCACATGGCTATGAAGCCCAAGTATATGATGTTCATGCACCAGCAAATTATGATTTTTCGTATTCGGTGCATGATAGTCACACCGGTGATGTGAAACAACAAGAAGAAAGTCGTCGTGGTGATGCCGTACAAGGCAGCTACTCATTGGTAGAACCTGATGGCAACAAACGTACCGTACATTATGCCGATGATGGACATTCTGGATTCAATGCTGTCGTTCAAAGAGAAGGAACTGTTCACCATCAACCAATTGCACATGCTGCCCCAGTTGCTGTTGCTCACGCTGCTCCCGTTGCTGTTGCACATGCTGCTCCAGTTGCTGTTGCCCATGCTGCACCATACGCTGTTTCTCACGCTGCCCCAGTTGCCGTTGCTCATACTGCACCACTTGCTGTTGCTCATGCTGCTCCAGTTGCTGTTGCACATGCTGCACCAGCTGTTGCTCTCTCACATCAATCATACTCATCTCAACAAATTGCTCATGCTGCACCAATTGTTCAAGCCTACCAACAACAACCAATTGTTCAAGCCTACCACCAACAACCAATTGTTCAACAAATCGGTTATGCTGGACACGGATACGCTGCACAAGGTTATGCCGGACATGCAAGCGGTTACTCGACCGTTTCGCAAGTGACTCATCATCATGGTGGCTACCATCATTAAATTAAACGATTGCTTTCCATTGGTTTTCGATTCTAATGTGTACACAATTTGTATATATACATTACAATGCATCCATTTTTCTAGCAAAATAATAAACATAATTTATAAGAATAGCAAAACAACCGATCGTTTTCATTCATTCAAATCGATATAAAAATTTTATTTACAAAATATATTCTTATTGTAGATAATAAGTGAAAGAAAATATATAATACGAAATGGTGAGATATTAAATCGTTCAATGTGTAATTATTTATAGTGAATATTTTTGTTTAATAATTATTATAATGATTGTAGTGTGGTGAGGGTGTTACGTATTTTACAGCCGTATGTGGTTCATATTCATAAGCTGGCTTCACGATTTTTGTCACTTTTTCAACGGGTTTGAAGAATTTCGGATGATCTGGTGGTGCATAATATTGTGGTGGTGGTGGTGGTGGAGCAGTATATTGTTTAACTATTGGTGCAATGATTTTTTGATGAACTGGTGCAACATATTTTGGTGGTGCAGCAACATATTGTTGTGGTTGTGGTTGTGGTGCAAAATATTTTACGGGTGCTACTGGTACTTGTGCAACATGTTCAGGTTCATAAACTTTTTTGATGATTTTCACATCGGTTGGTTCACGTCGAACGACTGCATTAAAACCATTATGATCATCAGCTGTGTATTCAACAATGCGTTTGAAACTGAAAATAATGCAAAATAAAATTAAAAATGTTTTTTTTTTTTTCTTTCACCAACTTTGAAATAAATTAGTTTGAATCAATTTAAAAATGTTTTTTTTTTTTATTGAAATAATTTGGATTAAGCAAATTTGGAAAAAAAAAAAAAAAAATTTACCCATCTGGATCCAAAACTTCATAGCGCCCATGTACGGCATCACCGTCTCTTTTCTCTGTATGACTTTTAACATCGCCAGTGTTTGGATCATGCACATCATAACCAAATTCATAGTGTGCAGGTTCATCATAATCAATATGCTTGGCATAATGTGGATTTTCGACATGTTTTACGTAATGTGGACTCTCAACATATTTAACATGATGTGGTTCTGGTTGAATATATTTAACTGGAGCGGCTGGAATTTGCTTGTAAACGGGTGCAATTGGAGCTGGTTGAATGTATTTAACTGATTTCACATGAGCGGGTTCAATATATTTAACATGTGCCGAATGTGCATGAGGATCATGAGGATAGTAATCCACAGACACACCATTGGCCACTGATAGCACTGTTACAAGTGCAATTAATAATATCTAAATAATTTAAAAGAGAAAATAAAACACAATTATACAAAATATCACAAAATGCACTTTAAATTATGTTTGTTTTTCTATTGAGATCTAACGGTTTATTTATTCAAATAACTCACTCTGCACTTCATATTGTATAAAATAAATAATTTTTTTTTTTTTAAAACTATTTAAATTCTTGTTTATTTGAATGATGTTAGTCAACCAATGAAGTAAATGAAACTGATACCATAAATTCGCAGACTCATATATTTATATGAATTGCGTTTGCATTTGTTTTCAAAGCAATTCAATGTACAAATTCGGCAATACAGTGTCCCACCACAAAAAATCATTACGATCAAGATCTGAAAAATTTGGGTCCTTTTGTTCCAACGCAGAAACTCATGTAATTGAAAATAGTTGAGCAATCAATGGTCAAAAAAATACGCAAAATGATCAAAACGATCAAAATAGCGCATTATAAATTCGTTAATAGCGATTTGCATTCATAGACACATATCATTTAGTTTTTAACATCAAAGTCATGTCGCTTTCATTTGCGTGTGCCACCTCACTTCCATAAATTGGTGGTATGGTTGTATCAAGTACCAGACACTCTATTGTTTTTTTTTTATTTTGGTCCATTTTATCTATTTATTTGTTGGTTTGCTTTGACCAAGCGCATGAGTCAGATAATAATGATTTATAAGTTCACCAGCAAATATATAAATAACGGTGGCATGTGTGTACCTTGTTTACTACGCATTTAAACAATATTCATTCAATGTTCATTCATAACATTTGGCATTCAACCTTTTTTTTTTTTTTTTTTTGCCGCTGTGGTAATGAACTTTCCATGTACATTTGTCCAAATAATAAATAACGTTTAACTAATCAAAAAATAGAGTGAGTGCAACATTCAATTTAAAGGTATAAAACTATTTCAATAGATTACTCGGAATTTGATAGATTAAATGGCGCTTTTCCGTTTAACCATTGTTGTTTCTGTTACTGGTGCTGTTTTGTTTTTGTTGATGTGCGTTTTTTTTTTTTCTTAAATAATATTTTCAACATGAACTGAAACAAATGCCGACCTAGACACTCAATTGTCGAATTGCCCGACACGAATAAATCACAAAAGAAATTTGTGTCGACGATTGATATGTAGATATGAACCGTCTACCTTCGACCGTCTACCTTAGCTTATTCACCGTTTCTTTTTTGTTCTCTCTGTTTTGTGAGTTAATTGGCACAAAAGAAATTAGAAGGAGTAACAGAAACAAGAGCATTGCTTTAATTGACTGAACCCTAAAGTAAATAGTCTTTTTGTTGTTGTTGTTGTTGTTTTTTTTTTTTTAATTTTTGTTTTCGTTTAGCATTTAACCTAGTTATTACAGATGCCCGTTGGGCAAATTACCGTTGTAAAAGTGATTTTTATTCGCTTATGCCATTTGGTTCATAAAGTAAAGTCAATTTTCCAAAGCAAATAGTGCATTTAGTAATTGGGCTTTCAACGAATATGCAATAAAAAGGAACAACACACAAAAGAATTGATAAGTTTTCCATTGTTTTATTTCAATTGAAATCATTTTTAAATTTGTCGAACATTCAATGCTCAATGTTAAATATATTCAACAACGCGTTTACAATTTTTTTTTTTTTTCAATCGATTCGTTCAATCATTTTTTTGTTGAAAATTTTGACGGTTTGACAATTTTTGTATTTCTATGGCGTATTGCTTGTTTCTTATCGTATAATTCAACAGAAATAATCAAAATTTAACTTGGTCATTGCCTTGATTCAAAGTTTAAGACATTTGTTATTTGATACAATTTATCTTTTCTTGTCTTGAATTTTGAATTCGTTCTAACATAATAATATTTATCTGATTGCGATGTACTTGAATTTGATTTTTCAAAAATTCATTCTTGACATGTGACAGAATTTTTCTTGCGTGTGTGTGTGTGTGTGATATACATATTACGAAACAATATTAATTTTCTTTTTTCTTTTGCTTAAGATTTTCCTTATGCTAAATTCTAACAAATTTCTAGATATTTAATTACAATAGTAATACTGAAATTAATTTTACTATTATGAATATTAATTAATACTATCAAAATGATCAATTATTTTCTATTCAAAATATCAAACGTATTTATACTTCAGTGTGGTACAAAATGTTTGTGATTGGAACAGTACATTGGCTGTTCAATATGAATATCTTTATTGCAATTAATACATTTTAAATGGGTGAAGTCGAATGTAGTTTTTCAAAATGGCATAATCGGTGACGGTTTTCATGATGTTGTGCACTTTTTCTTCAATTAAATAAATATCAAGCGGAAAAGAGTTGTGATACCTAAGGGGGGAAAGAACAAAAGTAAATAAAAATAAATATTGTAAATATTCTGCAAATATTATTGTGAGTTGTGATACCAATGATTACGTTCTCGCACTAATGTGCTATACAATTTTGCGGTAAATGAATGGATTGGCATATACAATTTTAAGCAACGTAAATCAGGTGATATAGACACCATATCTTCGATATGTCTCTGAAGAAATTGACGTTGACCAATCAAACAAATATCCTGTAAAGATGGTATCTCTCGTAATAGGATAATGACATCATCCCATTCTAAACCATGACGTTGAAATTCAATTTTGATCGAACGCAATTTATTGAGATTTTTCATAATATCTTTTGCGTATGATTTAAATTCATTTGTAATGTGATTGGTTGGATTTCGAATGAATAACGATAATACTTCCAGCCCGGTCATTTCCTTGAGTACTTGCATTACGGATAAGTTCAAGCATGCACATCTCATATTAAGTGCTTTCAAGTTTACCTTTTTTATAAATTCCAAGACTCTTATCAATGCAACTGAATCCAAATCAAATGACAAACATTCAATGGATGGAAAAGCGTGCATAATATTAACCATAACTGCGATAAAAGAAAAATGTAAAATTAACAAAAATTTGATACATTTCCGGTAAAAATGTTAATTTGCGAGAAAAGTTAATACAAATAAAATACATACAAATGTCGTAAACTGGTTCACCAACGAGCATAATATTTTCCCATCCGAATGTTTTCAATGATGGAATTCCTTTCTCCATGAATTCCTTCCAAAATACTGAATCAGTGAAAAAACAATTTGCAATAGTTAGTTCGCACAGATTGCTTGTATTCAATTCCAATAAACATTTTCCATTTGTGGAAATTCGATGAAGTTGTAATTTTTTAATCATTTTGCAATCCTTTAAAAGTGATTCGAGACACTTATCAAAACTTTTTGTGCGATGACGATTCACATACATTTCTTGGCAAATTGTCAATGATTCAATTGTTTTTAAACAATTTGGAAGTTCAGAACGTAATTTGTGACTGTGCGCAGTCTTTGGTGATGGATTGAAAATATCGAAAATTATTGTAACATTTTTTAAATGATTTTCTGTGCATCGTTTTCCAATCAGGCGAATAATTTCTTCGATATGAGTGAAATTTTCATTTTTCCATTGAATATCACTCTCTCTGATTATAACATCAGTTGTAAATTTTCCAAGCTTCTTAAGTGCGTGTCGAACCGAATAATGCAAGCTTATCTTTCTGATGTCTAATACACGCTTTGACATGATATCTTTTTCAATAATTTGTATAATTTGTTTTTCACCCACATCATATAATTGCAACAAGTCAAACAAATTCAAATGATCTATTTGAAACAATTGGAGAGAGAGAAAAAAAGAGAAAAAAAAAGAGATAAAAGAGGAAAAAGAGGAAAAAGAGGGAAAAAGAGGAAAAAAGAGAAAAAAAGAAAAAAAAAGAGAAAAAAATGAAATTTTTGTTTGTCTTGGAATGAGTATTTCTAACCGAAAATCTTTATCAATAATTTTTCATCTAACAATTCAAAGAATGATTTTGGCTTTGGTGACACATCGATTTCAGATGACATTTGCATTGGTGATTTTTCGATTCCAGTTGATATTCGCTGGAGCAAAAAAATTTGAAACATATAATGCAATTGAGGTTATAAATCTATAAAATTCATCGAGAAATGCTACATTTTTAAATATGAAAAATTGAAAAATTCATAGTTCACTTACACGTCGCTTAGCTGTCGGACCTGAATCTGGTCCAAGTTTCATCTGAAACCATCGAATCGATAACAATTACATGCCGCAAGTAACAATTTTTTTTTATCTCATTGATGTTCACATGTTTTTTTTTTCTACTCACCGTTCGTCTTAGTTGGGGTCGTGAGCTATCGATATGGAGAGGACCCACAACGCCCTTACAAACATTGAAAGAATAAAATTGAATTTGAGTAAAACTGTGTAAATTCATTTTTTCTTTGTTTTTTTTTTTTCATTTTTACTTTTCAATTTATAAATAGTTCACATACTTCATTTGCTGGAATTGAATTTGTTCCGTAATGATTTTCATTTAGATCCATGGCATCTAATACTATGCTGATTACACTTCGATTCTTTTAACTGATAACAACAAACAATTTCCCTAATTTTATCAAATAAAATAGCCTAGCAACACAGTGTTCTTCGGAATGGCGTGAAATTTTTTGACATTAAAACATATGAAAACTGAAATGCGCGCAAAGCAATGTTCTAACGAATCAACGGTTAATGATGATGATACGAATCAATGCTAAAATCATACCTTTTATTGTATACAAATGCAAAATTCATTTCATGTCAAATGATGCGCCTCAAAAGAATGTATTGAATTCGTACATTCCGTCGCCATCTATTGGTGAATTGAATTATTACCTATTTTAAATCGATTTTGCGCTCCGTTCGATTTCATGTTTCTTTTCTTCTTAGCTTAAATTGACTTTTAACCCAAAATAAAAACAAAATAAAGAATTTCTGTTGAGAAAAGTTAAATATTTATTTGGACACTTAAAATTTCTATATGCCATCCTGGGAGGCGTACATTCAATTAGTGAAAATACATCTTTTTTTTTTTTATGATCATGCATCAAAATGCTATTACTACAAATACATAAATTTACAAATAAATTTTAAAACAAAATGAAAAACCCGATTTGGTTATAAGAAAACCATTTTTTGTAAAAAAAAAAAAAACAAAAGAACAAGAAGAAGATGAAAACAAAATTATGATTATTTTGATTTCGTAAAATTTTGTTGCGATCAACGCATTCCTCAACTATTTTGTTGATTTTTATTCCGTTCATCGGCCGAGATAAATTCAATGGCGGCTGAATTGATGCAATAACGCTTCCGTGTGGGTTTTGGTCCATCATCAAAAACATGTCCAAGGTGGCCGTTGCATTTGGCACATCTCACCTCAGTTCGTATGCGGTCTGGGTTTTTAATAAGTAATAATAAATTGGTGCCTGATTTGTTTGTCGAAATGATTTTTTTTTTTTGTTTTGTTTTTGTTTTTGATTTTGGTTTTGGTTTTGTTTTATGGTAATGAATTTGTTTTTGTAAATGTGCGAATTAGTCGTCAGTCGAATGTACGAGATGTATTCCAACATGAATGAATGATGTTAGGTGCAAATTACCGAAAAGGATTTATATGATTGGTGTTAGTATTGGGTGATGAATTCAACGTGATTAATAAATGTTGATGAAAAAAAAAAGAAAATATGAATTGATGCAATTATATTTTTGAGAGAAAAAGAAGGTGTATTGAAGACGAGCCGAAATAAAGAAAAAAATTCAAATCAAAAGTAATGAATTATTTGATTAGGAGATGAAAATATTAAAGATAATCAAATAACGAAGCCATATTGCAAAAGCAGGAAAAGAAACGAAAAAAAAGAACCCAAAAGAAAATGATGAAAAAGAGTTGAAAATAAAAAATAAATCCACATTCACACCGAACGTAATCGCCAAAAATATTTTCAATAACGAGTAAAGAGATTGCCACAGAGTTGAACATCGATGACGACATAAAAATGTTTACAGCGTTTTTTTGTCAATGTGCAAATTATTATTTCAAAGGTGATGTTTAATATTTGTGTGTGTGTGTGCGTGTATTTATTTATTTTTGGCAAATATTAAATTTCGTCGATTTTTTTCGTTTGTTTGTTTGTTTGGTTTTTGAAGAGTTAAGAATGAAATAAACAAAAGAAAAAAGAGAAAAAGAAAGAAATTTTTGAATTAGATTACCTTCACCTTGCTCAATCACCTGATTGCTTATAAATCTAACAAATCCAAATTGTTTAAATCTATTCATTTGTTTTATTTTAGTTTAAAAAAAAAAAAAAAAATGAGGGGAAAAAACAATAAAAGCCTAACATTAGTTAGAATCGTTGAAATAAACATATTAATTGTTAGATCAAATTCGAAAAGCGTATGAAAATTAAAAAAATAACAATTAATTGATATTGTTTAGTGGAAACGTCTTAAGCTTAATGAGCTAAATCATTTAAAGCCTCGTTAAATTCAAGAAATTGAAACATCAAATCTGATCGGTGATGCGATATTAGCGTAATAAAATAGGGGAGAATGAATGTGAAGAACAACGATAATATTACGCTCTACTTTCATTAAAAATAAAAGAAAAAAAAAAAAGAGAAAAAATATTCAACAATTGAAGTGCACCATTTGCTATCTAACGATATGCAATGGTGAACCTTATTTTATTATTAGCACATTTATTTATTAAGCGAATAGTAAAAAATAAAAAGTTTTTATTTCACTTTTCCACCAAAATGGAATTGGACTAGAACTGAATGAAAGCATTGAATTATGCGTAAAATGAAATAAAAATGGTTTGACTTTGCTGCGATCGACTTCATTAGAGTGAGACAGAAGATGGCGATAGAAAACAATGATTTGATTTGCATAAATTGAATAGTCTGGCCGCAATTATTATAATCATTCCATATATGTTTTCAATTTAGTTTCAATGACATTGAAATTTGAAGTATGACGGAAAGAGAAAAAAAAAAATTATAAAACAATGACAATGTCAAAATATGGCCCAAATCGGGAAACTTCTTTTTTTTTTATAAATAATGTAGAGAAATGATGATAAATTTGAAACAAAACCATGTAAATCAATCAACCGCACACAAAAAAACACACACACACACTTGAGCAGATAACCGCATATCCGTGTCAGTCAAGAGCAGAAAAGCAAAAAGAATAAAAAAAACACAAATACCTTATGGCATTTGTACAAAACAAAATTCAATAAATAATAATTAAAGAGAAAAAAAAAAAATAAATAATTGGAATGGTGTTAATAAAACGAAAGCACAAACAACAAAGCACAATCGAATCGAATGTGAAATGAATGCGCGTACATGTCATCAATTACGTGTAACTTTATATGGATAAAAAGACAATTGAATATAGAATGTCGAAAGTTGATCAATTTCGCATGGCTTTTAGCTCGATTTTCAAATAATTTCACACACAAATGCAATTCACAACAAACGCATTCAGTTCACATAATTAAAATGAATTGACAAAACCAAAATGACAGACAATAAAAGCCACGAACGAATGATACTCGATACATGATTCGCATTTTGTTTTTGTTTTTGTCAATTGCAATTTACACACAATTTTCCTTCCCACGATTTGTGTATTTACACTAGAGTCGAATTTTGAATTCAAATAAACAATTTTCATTTTCCTTTAATATATTATATACCTGAAATACTGCAGTCTTTGTGCAATGTAACTTTTCCCTGTTCTAGAACATCATTGAATGCTGGCCAACCACAACCCGAATCGTATTTTGTATCGGAAGTAAAGAGATCTTCATGACATACGATGCATTGATAGATACCTTTTTCATAACATTTATTATATTTGCCAGTGAATGGACGTTCAGTGGCAGCTTCTTGTGTAACTTGGTATTGGAGCGGTGTTAAGCGTTTTCGTAGTTCTTCTTTTGTTTCCATTTTATATGTGCTGAATGATCGACAAAAATTCGTACTATAATTGAGGTAATTTGGTTTACTGACGGACAAGATAATCACTAAATTTCGAACGAAGAAAAAAAAAAAAAAAAAAATTCAAAAATAATCTATGAAAAATGTTATCAAACATAAAACTGAAAAATATTGAGAGCAGATAAAAAAAAAAAAAAAAAAAAAATGAAAGATGTTCAAAGTGATAAATTTATAAACACTTGCTACATTGTACGCACAATGTATAGGAAAACAAGAGAAAATGCACGTGATATGATCAACGATTGAATGTAAACTGGAATCACATTTGTGAGAATATAGTAAATGGAAATGAAAGCCACATAAAAAGAACGTAACAAAGTGGTTACTTACGATGAATATAAATATAATGTGTGTGATCTCGAATGACGGCAATAACTGGAATGAGTATTTACTTTATCTTAATGCATATAAATAGCATAGAAGATCGTTACGCCATTCTGATGAAATTCGTTTCATGCATACAAAATATATCAATATAAAGATCAAAACCACGTTCAAATTAGAATGAGTGAGGTGATCGTATGAAAAATGGACGATCGACGAAATAAATATAAAAATATGATTCATATTTTGTGAATGCTTTTTTGGAGGCGCCTTTTTTTTTGTTTTTTTTTTTTTGTTTTGTTTTTGCAAACGTAAAGATACTAAATTGGAGTAAACTTTTTCTCAGGAAATCATGAATTGAAATCGTTGCTCACTCATTATCTGTATCAGTTTTTTTTTTTTTTTTTTTTTTTTGTGTTCTAAATTCAATGAACTGTAACGATTCGTTCCGTTTGAACTACGCAATTCAATTAATAGAGATTTTACTTTTGAAAATATGGCTTTGATTTAAATCGCATGATTTCATAGCAAAGCATTTTGGCTCGATGGCTTATTTAAATATTTACTATGCAAAAGTATGAGACACTTTGTCACGTACATCGATGATTTATTATGATGTTTTCCAAGTAAAACATGCGAATGCGATGTCATTTAAAACCATTGAATAAATGAAACAAATTGTCACCTTTTGCAATATCTTATGGTCGGAATGACCTACATTTTGATGAAATATAAACGAATAATATTAAGACGATTTAATCTAAAGTACACGCTAGTCGAATGTGGTCAAACATTTCTTCGTGTTTCCACTTTTATAAAACGATAACTTTATTTCACCTAATTTATGTACTAACCTTCAGTTGCTCTTCTGCTATGACCGAATCGATCGCCAAATAGTGGATATGTTAAATAATTGTGACGGTTTAAAATTTGCTGTGATTTTGACACCAAAACACTACGAGTCAATTTCCAAAATTCACTTGATAGTTTCTTGACTGAATACATTCGGTGCTAGTTGCTTGCTTTAACATTCTGTGGAATAAACATAAATAACAAACGATTATATGGAGTCTCTCTCTCTCTCTCTCTCGTGTGTCTATCTTTCTCTTTTTGTTGCTCATAAACAAGACGGCAACTTATGTATCATTGAACTTGTGATTCGTATTGAGTTTTACTTTAACACTTTGCTATTGAAAAAATCCAATTAGAACCGAGGAAAACCTCTAATAAATTCATACATATGTATGGGTGTGTTTATGCGTTTGTCTATATTCATATAATGTGCGGAGGGTAACAATAGTTAAATAGATGAATTTTATTCACAAGTGAAAATTCAAAAAAAAAAAAAAAAAAATTGATTTCTTTGCAACAAAACTATTTTTGTGATGTAAGTTACCGTGTCAGTATATTTTTCACCAAACACTTTCGACAACAGCAACTATTTATAGCCTTTCACTTGTGTTAAGAATCCACTGTGTATTACCCAGCACAGTGACTTGGACTGCGGTGTAAAAATGTACGATACAACGTCAATCAACTAAAATCTATTGTATTTTGTTTTATTTGACACTTGTATTTCACATAACATATAGTTTTATCTCTTTCTGCATAAACGGTTTGACTGTTTTCACACAAACTAGACATACACATTGTACCGAGAATAATATTTGAGCGCCAAATTGCGTTCAGTGATGAAATTTCAAATGTCAAAATCCAATTCGATTTATTCGATGTAATATTTGTCAGTTAAATCGAATAAAATGAATCTTTGCATCAATTGGGTCTATTTTTTTTAAATGATTTTCAACATCATTTCCATTTATAATTAAAAAACTGTGTAATTTTTTACAACTTTAAAATTTCTATACAACATCCTTTGTTAATGATGAATAAATGCGAGCAATTTTTTTTTCTTACGCAAATCAAACTACAACGAAGTGGCTGCGTACTTGTTGCCCAAAATGAATTTCACAACAAAAATTTATACACTGAACTGAATACAAAGCATTCCGTCGCACTTAGACACATGCACGTTGTTTCGATTCTCTGTATTTCAGTGTGCTCAACATGAAAATGATGCCGCCATAGCTATTTCAACAACGCTGTACACTAGATGTTTGTAAGTTAACTTGGATTTGAGATCAAAAAAAAAAAAAAAAAAAAAAGAGTAGTCAAGTTCAAATTGTGTGCATAAATGCAAATATTTTAAGCGAATCAAGATAGAAAATAAAGAAGAAATCTCAACATTCGTTTGAATTCATCGTGTGCAAAGTGCAAAAAAATAAAAAAAAAATTCGTCGAACATTTAAGTGTATCATTTCCAAATATATTAACTGTGAAAAGAAGGGCAATCAAAGAAAAATATGTTGCGAACCAAGAAGGACGTCGACAAACATGTGCGATCAACGCTATCAAAACTGCGTGAAGATGAAGTAAGTAGAATAAAATTAAAATTTTATTGTGGATTTTGTTATATTTTCAATAAAAAAAAAATATTATAAAAATGGAGACATTGACGCATTGTGATGAAATGGCTTTTCCATAAGAAAAATTTTGTACGGTAAACGTCAAACAATTGTCGACCGTATTGTATTATGACCTTCATTAAAAATAAAAAATCGAATAGAATATCAAATAATTCTGTTGAATTGTATGATTGAGATTGGAATTCCATAATTCATAGACATTTTAAATAAATCATTTCACAAATTTGGTTGACAAAGAATCAACTAACCAAAATCAAAAGTTTTGAATAATTTTTTTTTTTTCTTTCAAAATGGATGCATTCGCAATAAATATGCCGTTAACCGGCATACACATTGCACAGTATTATTATTGCGTTGTTTGCTTCATTTCATCTTTTGTTTATTTAAACGACAAAATATTTATTTGCCGATTTTAACTGATTCTCAAAATAATATTCTCGATATAAAATAAACAAATGTAATTAAATAAATTGTTATTGTTTTTTATTGTTTAGAAAAATCTTCGCGGATACCGAATTGCTGGTTTATATTTCAATATCGGTGAATATAATTCGGCATTGGAATACATTCAACGTTACATATATGCCAATGATAAAAATGCAGCCGCATATAAAATTCTTGGTCAATGCTATGAAAAGCTCAAGCGACCCGATAAACAATTACAGGCATATCAACGCTCATTGGAATTGGATAAAAAGCAAACGGATTTATTGATTGAAGTGTGTAAGTTATTACAAAGTAATGAATTATCAGATGTTACACCAGCAAAAGCAAAATACTGGTATGAATTGGCTGAATCGCGTAACATTCATGATTCGGCTGTATTAAATTTAAAACTTAAATTTATGAATGGTGGCGACAATAGTGGCGTACAGGATCTTATTTTAAAAGAAATTGTTCGACGGCCGCTTGATATTGGTTTACGTATTCGATTGGTTTATCATTTTCTCGATCAAAATCGAATCGATGATGCATTCAAATATGTGTCTGATATTGAAATGAAATTAAACAATAAATTTAGAAATTTAACTGATTGGTATACAACAATATCACTTGTGCTTGACAAGTACAAAGAAAAAAATTCGGCTGGTTTAAATAAAAATTGGCCATATTGGTTATTATTGATAACAACAATTGAACGTCAATTATATTTGTCATTGGTTCGTTCACCAAAAGACAGTAATGCCATCGATCATAATTTACTTGAAGCGACAAATTTACTGTTTGAACTTGATCAACAATTGAACAAAGTAGCCACGATTTGTTCATTTCCTGATTCCGAACGTGATTTAGTATCCGAATTTTTATCACATTTTCGTGGACAAATATGCCTTCATGCTGCTTCGCTGCTATTTAAACGAGAAACGGAAAAATCATTGCGTAACAATTGGCATGAAACAACAAAAACAACATTACCATTACTTTTGTTAGCGTTTAATTTCGGTTCAATTGATGCAAATCAATTATGGTTAAGAAATGCATCGGAAACAACAAAACAACTTATTGATTTATGGGAAGCCCAAAGTAGTTTTCGTGTTGCACAAGCAGCAAAAACACTTCAATCATGTATCACCAACAGTGCCAATAATGATAATGCCGTATTGGTAAATTTACGAAAAATTTGCAATGACAAATGCACGATATGGTCAAATCAGGATGATATATTTAATGAAATTCGATCAATTGTGGCTGATTCGGATTGGCGTAAGAAATTATATCGGAATTTATTTGTTAACAAAGAGCATTTGCATGCAATGGCCGATTCTTATATGATCAAAGGTCGATCATTTGAAACACCAACATATGAATGGCCAAATTCAAACAATTTGACTGCAGTTGAGCTGAAATCACAGGAAACGGATCCATCAAGTTTGGCACATTTGGTTTATTTGGCACTTGGCGATGGTCGTTACGATAAAGAAATCACAATCAATCCAGAGTTTAAATGTAATTTGTTCAAAAATCTCAATTATTCAACAGCCAATTTGATGAATTGCAGTGCAGAAACATTATCACAACTTGATATTGATACATTTTTATACGCTGCCACAATACAAACTAAGCGAAACATTAGCAAAGATAATTCGCTTCTTGGTAGCAATGCTACAGGTCCAGACATCAATAAACCGAAAATACTACCATTTGCAAACATGGCAAGTATTTTAACGACTGATGTACAAAATGATTGGTGGACAGCAGCATACAAGGTACGTAATTGTTTGGTATAATTTTTTTTTTTTTCAGTATAAAACGTATCGATTAAATGCTCATGATAATAGTTCATGAATAAAAATTAAAAAACGGATTTTATTTCATTTCGAACAGATTTATGAGAATATCGCTGGTGAAGAGTTGGCTGAATTGCGTGCAACATTGCAGTATGGAATTGAAGCAGTCCGAGGTGTTGGAACACAAAAAATGGATCTAATCATACTGCTGAAATTGGGTCAAATTTTTTGTAAAAAAGCACAAAAGACAACAAAAGCAGTTGAACGTGGATATATGGAAGATCGCAGTGAGGCACTTTTTAAATTTTCACTGTATATGCTTCGCATGCAAAACAATGCACGTTCATCATCTGAACCATTCCGTCGTTTATTCAAATATACGGTGGGTAGTAATTACTTTGAAATTGAACAAGAAGTAAATGCATTGGCTGAAGAAGCAATCACCTTTTTGGCGGGACGTTATTTCAATAAAAGCGCATTTGAAGAGTGTATTGAAGATTTTGCTGGAATAAAGCTACCATTTGCAACATATTTTCAAGCCGAATCGTATCGTAAATTAACAGAAATTGTTGATACGCCAAAGAAAAATAAGCGCGCATATTTAGATGAAGCGAGAAAATATTTGCGACAAACACTTGATTTATTGGATGGACCAAATGTTGATAAGAATCATCCATTGAAATCAATAGTTGATGAAGATATAAAACGATTACAAACTGAAACTCGCCGCTTAGAAACGAATCAAAGTATGAGCGATAGTTTTGTCAGTGCCAATGGTCGTAGTGATTTGGAAGAATCTGCATTGGCATATCGATTTGATCGTGAAACAGAGACTGCAACACCAGTTCCACAAAATAATTATGAAAATATCGAACGAATGATGCGTCAAATGTGTGAAAATCATGAACGAATGATGGAATCATTGAACATATTGAAAGAAGATGTCGCTGAGGTACGGAATAGAGTACAAAATATTGAAGAACAATTGAATAAGGATGATATCGATGAAGATGCATCTGCTTTGATTGATCATTATTTGAATGATGATTTAGAAGCAAATAAAGTGTTCAACTTGAATAATACATCAATGATAGCAAACGTGAGCAGAAATCAAACATTCAATCAACAAACACCGAAATCATCCCAAATTCCACCAAATAATTTGCAGATGAACGTACGAAATACACCATCATCATCGCAATATCCTCATCAAAATCCAATGGATCTGAACAATTCATTCAATATGAATCCTTTGTACAATCAGTTAAATGCCTATCAAGCTGCATTGGCAAATGTTGCTGGTCAAAATTTCAATCAAACACAATCATTGGCAGCTAATTTCTCACAAGCACCAATGATGCCGTATGGTAATAACATGTTCAATTTGCAGCAACAGTTATTCGCACAACAATTTGCTGACCCACGCAATCCAAATTTAATGGGCTTATTGCAACAACAATTACAACAGCAACAGCAACAAAACCAAACAGTATCAACACCACAATTGCCACCACAGACATTTGCCATAAGCAACACATTGGGATCGGGTATTGCACCAGTTCCGCCACCAGTTCAACAAGCACCGGCCGTAAATTTACAGCCTTTGCAAAATCAAAGCTCATCATCATTGGCACAAACAACACCGCAAAAGCAATGGAATGCATCATTCAAGAATACACCGGTTGAAAAAAATCCACCGGTCAATGTAGTGATTACAAGTTCGGATCCCGTGCCGAAAAATATCGTAACAACAATAAAATCATCTGTACCAAATTTCAGTGTAACAATTCCACCGCAGCACATCAAAAATAATCCAACCGCTCCGATCTTCAGTGCTGCATTGTCAAATCCAACAATTACAGCAGCCTTGCAGGACAAAAAAGTAACACAATCGCCGAGCCCTATAAATGGAAATGCAAATTCATCAACAACAGTGCCAACAGCTCAAGAACAGAAATCAATCTTTGGTAATCTTTCAAAACCAGCATCATCGACACCATTTTCATCACCGATCACAGCAAAAGTGCCACCTGAAACACAAAAAACCACAGAAGCATCAAAACCAGAACCACCAAAACCATTTGCAACATTTTCATTTGGCATTCAATCAACAAGTGCATCGTCATCTGTAAGTCAGACAAAGCCAGTGTTCTCATTCAACACTTCAAGTTTGCTCAACAAATCCGAAACATCAACAGCATCAACAGCATCAACAACACCAGCACCAGCACCAGCACCAGCATTAAATACTACATCACAAAATCAAAGTACCCAAAATGATGGCAACACATCATCTAATTCAGCAAAAGATGATGAGGATAACTATGAACCAACAGCACATTTTGAACCAGTTATTCCATTACCGGATTTGGTTGAAGTAAAAACTGGTGAAGAGAATGAAATAATTTTATTCGAACATCGTGCCAAATTGCTTCGCTATGTAAAAGAATCAAAGGAATGGAAAGAACGTGGCATTGGTAACATGAAAGTAATGGTTAACAAAGATGATCCAAATAAAATTCGATTGTTAATGAGACGGGAACAAGTATTGAAACTTTGTTGTAATCAATTACTCACCAAAGATACAAATTTCAATAAAATGCCAAACACTGAAACAGCATTAACGTGGTTTGGTCAAGATTATTCGGAAAATGAATTGCAAGTAGAATTGTTGGCAATTCGATTTAAAACAGCCGAAATTTGCAAAGAATTCCATCAAGCGATTTTAGGTGCACAAGCCAAAATGACCGATGGCAAAGCACAAGTATCCAGTTCAGTATCGACCAATGTTAAACAGAGTGAAGTATTATCAACCAAATCGCAAACGGAATCAAAGGGCTTTGGTGATAAATTTAAACCGAAACCAGGATCATGGTCCTGCAAAGGATGTTATACATCAAATACAGCTGATGCGCTTTATTGTGCATGTTGTGAAGAACCAAAAGACGACACCGTGCCAAAGAAGGAACAAACAAACATTTTTGGTTCAACAAATGGTAAAGACAATCATTCACGATTTTTCAAAAGAGTTTTTTTTTTTTTTTTTTTTGTTCAATTTTTGTATTTGAAAACTGTGTAATTTTGGGTCTTGTTTATTTTGCAGCTAGCGCACCAAAATTCAGTTTTGGTAATTTATCTAGCGCTATGAATACAACAAAATCAACTGCAAGTGCACCTTTATTACCAAAACCAACCACCAAAACTGATGCACCAAAACCAGTTGAAAAAGGATTCGGTGATCAATTCAAACCGAAACCAGGATCATGGTCCTGCAAAGGATGTTATACATCAAATACATCTGAAACACTCTACTGCGCGTGCTGTGAAGAGCCAAAAGATGATACTGTTCCAAAGAAGGAAAAGTCAAACATTTTCGGTTCATCAAACGGTAGGTTCAACAATTATCAAATACATTCCAATTTTTCGTGAATTTCATTTAGATTTATGAATGGCTAATTTAATAATTGCATTTTAGCTGGTGCATCAAAATTCAGTTTTGGAAATTTGGGAATTGCAACTGCATCAACATCGAGCACAACAACCACATTTGGTGCACCAACCTTTAGTTTCTCAATGGGTTCACAAAGCAAAACCACCGCAGCTCCACCGGCTGAATCAAATGTTCCAAAATTAGATTCAAAAGAATTCAATTTTGTGTTCAAAGGAAAAAGTCCAATGAAACAGCCACAAGTAGATCATCATAATGAGACCAATGAAGATGTGTCAGACGATGAAAATGTTGAAGAAGAAGAAAACACCGCCTATTTTGCACCAGTAATTCCATTGCCCGACAAAGTTGAAGTTCGAACTGGCGAAGAAGATGAAAACATTCTTTATTCACATCGTGCAAAATTGTATCGTTTCCGTAATTCCGAATGGCGTGAACGTGGTTTGGGCGACGTGAAAATCTTGCAACACAAACAAACTGGCCAATTACGGTAAGAGATTTTAGAAAGAATTAACTTTGTTTTTCAAAGAATTCGAATTTGACAATTTGAAATATTTACATTTGTTTTTTTTTTTTTTTTTTTTCTTCTATTTCTTCTAATCAGCGTTGTAATGCGACGAGAACAAGTGCACAAAATTTGCTTAAATCATCATCTAACAAATGACATCGAATACAAGGAAAAAGATTCAAAATCATGGCAATTTATTGCAAATGATTTCAGCGAAGGCACATATGAAGTGGATAATTTTAGTTTGCGTTTCAAAACTGATGAAATTGCTAAAGATTTTAAGAAAGCAATTGATGATGCATTGGCCGGACGTCTAACGGCAAATAGTAATGCAAATGATCAAACAGATACTGTGACCAATGTAACGGATGAAGAGAGTAAACTTTTAGCAAAACTTCAATTGCCGCCCAATTTTTATGATTACAATAAACAAACAGAATGTCAAGGATGCCGTGGTTGTAACGATGATTATATATTTGCTGAGGTGAAAGATACAAATTTTGGCCAAGTGGATGATAATCCATTGCCATTGGCTCCACCACCAAAAGTTGAATTATCTCACAATGATTTATCGAAAGATACGAAAAAATCAGACAGTAAAAATACATTCTCGTTTCAAATGGGAAATGACAGTTCCAAAGGCAATGGATTCAGTTTTACAACACCAACAAGTGCTAACAATACACAGTCAACGGGAATGTTCTTTGGCAACAGCACATTTAATTCGCCATTCTCATTTGGCAATGATAAGAAAGATGAAAAAAATACAACACCCCTGTTTGGCCAATCGAACATTTTTGGCAATGTTTCGAAATCTAATTCTGCTGAACCAGCCAAGACTTCATCATTCTCATTTAATAATTCAGCAGCCTTTGGTGGTAACTGTATGTCAATGTTGTTTAAATGATTTTTCCTTTTGATTTTTTTTAAATACTCATTTTTCAATTTTCGTTTTTTTTTTTTTTTTTTTTTGTTTTTTTTTTTTTTTGTTAGCTGAAGAAAAGTCATCATTCTCTTTCACACCAACCACAACCAAATCACAAGGTTAGTAACATTAATTGTTTGAATTTTATTTTTAAATTAAATGTAAAGAAAGGAACGATTTTCGGAAGCTATTAAGGCATTCATTGATTGTGTAAATTTATATTTTTGATTTTTCAAATTTTGTTTAAAAAAAAAAAACAATGCGAAAAACATAAATTGAAATCGCATTTTTCCAGTTTTAATTTTTTCTGAAGACTAAAAATTTGAATTATTTTCAATTTATTTTGGAATCAAAATATGAAATTTTTCTATATTTATACATTGCTTTTTCGAATTATAAATCAACTCCGATTACATTTTCAAATGAATAAAATCCTATTTTTATCATAGAAAAACCAGCTGAATCGTCACCATTTTTTGGAAATGCAACAATGTTTGGTTCAACTAACATCACAAAATCACCATCTACAAATATATTTGGTGGAAGTACGAATGGTAATAATGAAAACAAGCCAAAAGATGCTACAAGCACAGGATTTTCATTCAAATTGCCTTCATCAACAACAGTAACACCGGTTACAACAAATTCACCCGCTACACAGGTTCCAAATCAAACATCAACGCCAGTTACCGAAACGCCAAAGACAAATCAACAAAATATTGGCGCTTCAATTTTCGGTAATGTTGGTGGTATGACATTTGCCGATCTTGCCAAGACTACCACTGAAACAAATAAAACTGAACCATTTTCGATGGCAAACAGTGTAAGTTTCGCCGCATTGGCACAAAATAGTTCAAATGGAACATCCACTTTTGGTAAAAATGCATCAACTGGTGGATTCTTTGGCCTATCAAACAAAGATACATTCAATAATTTAATGGCACCACAAAATGGAAATGGGGGACAAAATGCAGCGGCCAATAATGATGATAATGCTGAAAATAATGCCGACGATGCTAATTACGATCCACATTATGATCCAATCATTGCACTACCAGATGAAATTCAAGTCAGTACAGGTGAAGAAAATGAAGAGAAATTGTTTAGCGAACGTGCTAAACTCTACCGATTCGATTCAGATAACAAAGAGGTACGATTTGATTTCTTTTTTTGTCTCTCGAAACAACAGCTAAATTTATTATTCGATCTTTTTGTTCAAAAAGAAAAACAAAAATTATTAAATAAAATAATAATAATTTTGATTCGCAATTTGCAGTGGAAGGAACGGGGTGTTGGCGAATTTAAAGTACTCTATCATCCAGGCAACAATTCATATCGTTTATTGTTGCGACGTGAACAGATTCACAAGCTAGTTTTGAATATGGCATTGACTGCCGATTTACAAATTAACCCAATGAAACAAAGCGACAAGGCATTTGTATGGGTGGGTGTTCACAGCATTTACGATATTCAATATGTTTACAATATTTACAAAATATTTAATCATATTTATTTTTATTTTTTAACCTCTTAGGTGGGACAAAATTTCGCCGAAGAACAAGAAAATGGTGAACTTGAAAGTCTATCAGTTCGATTCAAGTATCCTGAATTAGCGAAAAAGTTCCATGATACCGTAAAAAATTGTATTGACAAACTCAGACCCAGTTAAATTGCAAAATTCATTGTTTTGGTTTTTTTTTTTTTTTTTTTTTTTTATATACATAAACACCCAATATCAATACATGCACACATACAAAGTTTTATTTTTTAAAATTCAACAAAATATATGGAAATCTGTGAGTAGCGTCTCTTTTGAATTTTGTTAAACAACGAGAGCGCTAAAAATGCTTAAAATAATTCGAAACGTAAATTTTATTCATAAATAAGAAATAGTTGAATAGATATTAATTAGATTAAGAGCTCTGATTCAAAACCGATAATGATTTAAGAAAATAACCAACCAACAACAAAATGAAAGAGAAAAAAAAAAAAAACCTAAATTATACATTGAAAAGAAATTCGATATTGAAAAAAATTAGAAAGCATAAAAATGTTTGTTTAAAAATAAAATTCAAGATAAAATTTCATCAAAATGTTACAAATTTCGAAAGAAAACAAAAATGTTTTGTTCTTTGTTCTTTGTTCAAATTTCTTTTGTAGTGTTTTACATGGAATCATATTGTGGAATTTTTTTTTTTTTTTCCTTAGAATTGTTCAATTGTATTGAAATGATCAAGGTGTATGTGATTGCGGCGAAATGGTTCTGAGCAGCATTGTGCTAATTGATGGAATTGCGGCGAAGAAAGTAAGTCTGTTGTTGTTGTTAGTTCCGTTTCTTGTTTCACATTTTATTTGATACTCATTGGTCGTTTGGATAAAATACACATACAAATGAGCAGCACATAAACTCATACAATGCCCATAAAATACAATAAAAAAAAAAAAAATATATAAAGAATATCATCATCATTGCCCTCGTGCTCTTTTTAACCAGCCGAAGACACAACAATCGTCTTGTTTAATGCGTCGTTTCGTCTCTTTCGTATGAACCTAAAAAAGTTCACACATCGTCGTCGCAAACAAGCAACGAATAGAGGCAGTAGCAGTAGCAGCAACAACAACAGCAATAGCAAAGGCAGCAACAACAATAAAATCATACCGAATACTCGCATAAGACGCATACAAACGTACAAGCATGAACAATGATTTCAATTCGGGATGGTATGTGTCAGCGTATGTGTGTGTGTGTGTGTGTACGCGCATACACTCATGTATGGATGTGTCTTGGATTTTGTGTGCACATTTTTCTACTGAGAGTTAAATTATCTTGGCAGTGTATTGTGTCGAATACATTTATAGTAAAATAAAGTGATTTCTCGTAATTATTTCGGCGTTGTATTAGATTTGGAAATGAGATTCAATAGATTTTAAATTTTTTTTTTTTTTTTTTCTTTTATATATATTTATTTTAAAACTTGATTGAAAATAGTGAACAACAACAATTATTTGTGAATAAAATTGTAAAAAATTTGAATTGAAAACGAAAAAGCAAGTGTTTTAGTGGCATCTGTAGAAGATCGATCGATAAACAGACAAAATTGCCATCTGAACAAATTCATCGGCCATAGAAAAAAAAGCGACAAGGGAGAAGAGAGAAAGAGAATTCATTTTTTCGAAACTGTAGCTGTAGCTACGAAAAAAAAAAAAAAAATTAAAAAATAAAACCAGAAAGCACGGTGTATTCACGGGAATGAAGGCTAAATAAAGCTAATCGCTTGAAAGTAATAAGTTTTCATTGAATGAATATGTCATATATCTGTCAAAGGTTTGTTCACACATTGCAAGTGAGTGCCATTTTTTTCAACATTCTTTTGCATTCAATTAATTTTTCCACATTTTTTTTTCTTTCCACAAATTTATTTCATTACGAATCGATAAATTTTAATTCATAATTGATTTGTTTCAGAATTGCTGAATACATAACAACAAATTGATATTAATATTGATGTAAAATTATCGAGACCTTTGGAACGAAGGCTAGAGAGAATGTTACTGCATATCCTGCAGTAAAATGAAAGCAAGCAATAATTTTTGGTTTTTTTAAAAAGCAACATATTGTGCACAAGCCCCCAAGCATCTCAATTCGAACAAAATAAACAACGTGAAAGTAATGAGTGAGGTACGATAATAATATTTTATTATTGCATATTTCCATATATGATACTTACTAATTTTTTTTTTTTTCTTTCATTTGCCGTGATTTTATTTTATTTTTTTTTTTTTCTTTTAAATCAGAAGTTTCAAAATATGTTTGTTTTTTATTAAATGGAACCAGCATTTTAATGTCAATCAGAGAGATTCAATATTATGTAAAACATTAACGCGGTCATTAAAAGTGTGTCAAAATTTTTTATGAAAAATCATTGTCTGAGTGTTAATTTTTCAATGGATTGTAATGATGATATGGCTTTAAATTAGTTGTAATAGAATTTGTTTGAAGAGAATCATTGAAAAAGCAGATGATTTGGAATATAGAAATTGGCGCTTGAATTTTTTTTTTTTTTTCAATTTCGGCATGTGATTCGGATTTAAAAAGTCAGATATGAAAGAAAAAAGACTACTTCCCATGCGTCAAATCACATTGGATGGGTCTGTCATATATTTTCAATGGAAAATTTCCATTCTTCCATAAATATTCCGAAACGAGCTCTTGATTTTTTATTGAGTATTTCTGTATTTTCATAGTTGCAAAATAGTATCCTTTCATTGAATAAATTTCGAACAATTGCAACTTAAGTAATAATCTTAACATAATAAAATGAGTGTGTGTGTGTGTGTGTGTGTGTGTGATTGAAAGAAGAAAAAAAAAATGATAAATTTGTGTCGGCTTGACTTCGTGTGTGCGTATCACATAAGATCCGTGCTACTGCGCCGATTCGGTTGATACGAACAAGCAAAGAAAATAAAATATAAACAGCGGAAAAAATGAATTAATGAACAAAAAATAAAATGTTCAGCACATTATTTGCATATTGTCAAGTAGGTAGGGAGGCATGGAGGGAGGAAGAGGTAGACAGGCTAAATATTTTGTATGTTACAATATTGACTTCATTTATTATTCGATTTTGTAGCACATCGTCAGTCTAATGAAACGTAATCTCGTCGAATGTAACTAGCGCAATGTGTATATTCTCATTTTCGTTTTCACATTTGATGTGCACTTCATATAATTTTCTATGTGTATAATTTTGTACAATGAGAAACTTCTGACGCATACACACAAATAAACACAACACAACACAACACATGAAAATTATATAGATATTTGTTTACGGATAGATGTTACTATTGACTGCATACACACATCCACACACACACACACAATATACACACACTGAGTCAATTTAGGATCAAATTAAACATTCCATTCCTTGTTGCTTCTCTCTATTTCTAATTTACATTCGTAAATTTAGCTCAATCGAAAAAAAATTATTTATGTATCAGTATTGTCTGGATGCAACAATGATTATATTTATCAATTTGGAAGAAAATGCGCCAACAAAATGAAATACAACTAACACAAAATCCATTTGGTAGCATTGAAAGAAGAACACATTAGCCACATTGAAACAAATACATTGTTATAGGTCGTGTGTTTATCTCTAAACATAAATATATAAATGTACAATATAATCAAGTTATCGCACAAATTTCTCGATAATATTCAGTAGTTACGCGCATTTTATGTGATGATACTGATTACCTTTGAAATTTTGTTTACGATGTTATACGTTAATTTATTTAATAAATACACCTTTCTAACAAATTGTTTTAATTATTTAGCAAAAAATTTGTATTAATATGAATTTTATTTATTTCAGGACATGGATACCGAATCAATGATGGAAATGAATACAACAGACATAGATGAAATTGAAAAGGCGAAAGCCATTGAATCAATTGTACTAGATCGTACTGAAGATAGTTGTCGGGATGATTTTGAAGAATCAGTTGATTTAGTTAGTGCTGATAGTAGTGCAAATATTACAAATAGTTTATATGAAGGTGATGAATCTCAAAAAAGTATTGAAGAAATTAATAATGGATGCGAAATGCGTGTTTTTGAAGAAAAGTCCTTAGATTCTGTAGTTAATGAACATTCAAATAGTTTTGCAAACAAAATTCAAGTAAGCATGCCATCACCGATACCATTACCATCGATACCAACATGGTCAGGTGGCGAAGCTGGTGATTTTGATGAAAAGAGTTTAGATTCTGTTGATGAACATTCAACTAATTTTACAAATAAAATTCCAATACGTATGCCATCACCGCCAGTGTCATTATCAACATGGTCACAATCACAAACACTAACACAAATTCCACCACCAGAAATCTCAACACCAATTATAATACGAAAACCAGTTGAAAATAGCGTCATCTCAACATCATCACAGTCTAATGCAAACAAAATTGTCTATGTAAAATTGGTAACAGGCGGTGGCGTTCAAGTATCATCGGCAACATCATCACAATCATCGCCAAAAACAATCCCATTTGTAACAGTAAAGAACAAATACGAGAGTTCAGCTGAAAAAACTGAACCAAAAAAATTGTCACCAATAAAAATATCAATGGATGAGCCAACTACATCAAATACAAGCAACAGCAACAGCAACAGCAGCAGCAGTAGTAATATTATCAAATCGGTTGGTCACACTGTTAATTTACTAAATAATAATCGCATTTTGATCAAAAGTGTAAAGAATAATCATACAAATGCAAGTGCTAAATCGTTAATAACAACAACGTCAGCAAAAATTCCAAACAACGAAGGATTTTCTATTTCAGCACAAGCACACAATGACAAAGACAAAGACCATATAAAAAAACAAATGAATGAAATGAACGAAATCACATTACATGCGATAAATGTCAAACCAACCGATGAAAATGTACAATCAATGAAACATGATATTGAATGCACGACTGGAACAAATAACGGACAATTCGATAAAAGTGAGTTAGAATTTAAGAGAGAACAAATGATGAATGAAAATAGTTTGGAGCATATTATCGATGATAAAATAAAATTTAGTGATACAACAGACGATGATAAAAATTTATTATCAACACCGAAAATTAAACGAGAATTTGAACAATTACAAAAGACAGTGAATGAATCAAAAGTATTGTCTGAATTTGTTATTGAACATAATAAACGTGGTCGTCGGCCAACAAAATCCGGTAAATCAAAGCACAAACATAACAATACATTACCAGAAATGGCAAATACAATTGATGACAAAATATCGGCACATTCAAATCGAAGCGCAAGTCCATCATCCAGTAGCGTTCGTAGTGCATCAAAAGAAAGTGATCGATCGGTTACAAGCAGTTTTAATAGTAGTACTGGCAAACGAAATACCAGATCCATGAATACGGACTTTTCAGCCAAACAAAAACAATTTTTAAAAGGAATTCAACAAGTTACACGCGGTACAGATGATGAAACAGATAATAACAGTGGCGTTGATGATGACGACGATGATTTGGATTATTTTGCAAAACAACAGCCAAGCATTGTCGAAAGAAGGAAGAGCACAATTGTCACTAAACAACCATTCAGCCATGAAACAAAAACATTTGAAACTAAAGTAAGCGCACCAATCAATGATTAATAATTTTTTTTTTTTTTTTTTTTTTTTCTTTTCAAATATTAAATTTTCAATTAAATTTCAGACTGGATGGGACAAATATTGTTGGCGATGTCATCAGCACGATACAAATCTATTTTGTTCACACTGTATACGATCTTATCATGCAAATTGTCTAAAAATAAAATTATCAGCAAGTGAAATGAGCAAATGGCAGTGTCCAGAATGTGTTGAAATCAAATTGGCGGAAAAAGAGAATAAGAAAAAGTATAGATTTTTTATCTGATTTCATCAAAATTGTATGACGCTAACGGGTGATTATATTATCTTTTTTCAGGAAATTTGATGTCAAACATTTTAATAAATTGCTAAAATACGCAATTAATCGTATTCTACAGGATTCAAATGTAAGTTTTATTGCATTTTTAGTCATGATTTTTTTTTTTTAAATAATTATTCAGTATGGTTTACGGTTCATTGTTTATAGTACAATGTAAATGAATTCAAAATGGCGTCACATTAATAGCAATTCATGTATTTTTGCTAGTTTTTGTTTTGTTTTGTTTTCTTTTTTTCATTCAAATATTTATATTGCAGCTCCAACAATTCCAGTTTCCAGTAAACAAAACACAAAATCCCGGCTACAGTGATATCATTGTAAATCCAATGAATTTGAGCAAAATTGAAAATAATATCGACAACTTAGGCTACACTAATTCAGAGGCATTTTTGTCGGATATTAAATGGATTCTTCATAATTGTAGCATTTACTTTTCGGGTATTTATATGTTTTAATATTTAATTACAAGGATTTTTCATGATTAAAATATCAATTTTTTGACATTTTTTTTTTCTTCTTTTTTTTTTTTGACATAAGAGATTTTTTTTTTTTATCTGTTTAAACAATAAATAAATTCATTTACGTAGTTACGACATACTAAAAATAATTATTATTTTACAGATAATTATAAAGTGACAAGAGCGGCAAAATCTTTACAAAAAGTGAGCAAACAAGAAGTTGGTGATATTGAAACATGCCCAGAATGTTATCTGAATGCAAATACAATGACTGATAACTGGTTCACCGAAACTTGTAATAAACCTCATTTAATTTTATGGGCAAAATTAAAAGGATTCCCATACTGGCCAGCCAAGGCAATGTCAATTAATTCGACACTGGTCGATGTAAGATTTTTTGGTGAACATGATCGAGCTAATATTCCAGCTAAAGATTGTTTTTTGTATTCACGTGAAGATCCAAATCCACCAACAAACAAATATAAACGGAATACAATTGCCGATTGTGTTAAGGTATGTTTTTTGAGGGGAAATTGTATACTTTAAAATATCACATTGCATTTAAGAAAAAAAAAAAACCGTCGTTTTACCGCTTATCATAATGTAAACAGAATGATGTAATATAAATGAAATTATGATTCATAGTTTTTATGACTCAACACGTGTGCGTGTGCGTGTGTGTGTGTGTGTGTGTGTGTGTGTGTGTGTGTGTTTTTTTTCCTTCATTGAACGAAATTCATAGATACATAAGATCAAAAAAATTTTAAATTAATGAATTGTTTTTCTTTATTCTTCTCTGTCAATAAAGGAAGTGGACATCTACATTGAGAATATTGTTGCAAAATATGGTAGATTTAATTATGCTGAATTAAAAACACCATTCAATCCACAAATGGCAGAGCAACATTTAATTGATATGATACCTGGTTTGCGTACAGCACGTGGTCGTCGTCGCAATAGTATAGCTCGGCCAGATTTAACCTTGAAAATTGTAAAATCGGCCGATAATCATTTATCAGTTGTGAAAAAGGATCAAATGGCAAAAGAATTGCCACAAATTAAAAGAACAGTTGATATAACGGGCGATGGAGCTGTATCACGTACACCAACACCACCACAAGCAGTTTTAGCACGGCGAAAGACAAGCGACACAAGAATTAAACGCAGCAAATCAACAAATCGTCCAAATGATGGAAAACCATCGCCACTTGATCGAAAATCATATCAAGTATTGCGACGTAAGAGTATGGCTGTGGAAAAACTTGATCAAAAGCGATTACATGCCATTCATTCCAAATTAGATATGAATTCGTCCAATGAATTGCCTGGAATTGGTTTTGTTCGATACAATTCAAAATCAACGAATGAGAAAAATGAGACTGATTTGACTGCAAATGTTGTTGTGGCAAAAAAAACAAATAAAGTCACAAATAAAAAACGAAAGCTATCTATTGATTTAAAGGCAAATGAATCGATTGAAACACCAGAAAAACATTTAAAACTTGATAGCACATCAATTGCTTTAAGTGAAGAAAAATCTGAAGAAAATGCATTTATTGAGACAAACATTTTGAATAGTGTTGGTTTAATGAAAAAAACCGTAGCGCCGAATCAACAATCATCAGTTGATAAAATACATGTGTTGAGTGGTAGAAAAAAGAGCATGAATGCATCTGTTCAAAATAAAAACTCAACATGTGATAGAGATGAGAATATTGATGGATCTGCCCGTACAAGGAGTAATGTTATTCAACGAGTTGGAAGCAAAGAAGAGTCTACATCAATGATGCTTGTGCCATTTGTTGAAGTTAAAACCGAGCCGGAAGTAGAGAAAAATGCAACAAATTCAGGAGAAAACACACCTAACGCATCCTTAACACCAATCTGCCTAAGTAGTTCAAATGAAACTACACCAGCGAAAAATTGTACAAATAGTGAAGATAATTTGTTGGGCATTAAAACTGAAACCAGTTCAGATGACGATAGTTTAATGATAATTGAAGATGATATACCAACTAGTACAAGCTCACCACCTAAATCAACAGCCGTCATTGATCAATTGCTTGACAATATTCGACAACGTGGTTCGATTTCTGTGAAAGATATCAATAAAATGACATTACAAAATCAACAGCAACAAGCACGAAAAACTTTTCCGAAGGGTCCAACAAATTCATCAGCTTCAATATTGAAGCCACGTAATAATCCAGCCATGAATAAACCAGCACCAATGAATCAAACAAATATGGTTTGCATTCCATTGGATGGTTTTCCGCGACTTGATTTAAATTATAATTCAAATCAACCGCCACCATTATCAGTAGTCGGTAGTTCAAATAGTGTTTCATTGCTCACACAAAATCAAACAATGCCATTAAATGTATCAAATTCATCGAGCACACCAACTGCCACATTGTCAAATGGTCCGCCACCATTGTCAATAGCCACTATGCCTGTGGTTAATGTCAGTCAACCGTCACTATTGAATTCAAATTCAATTAATACCATTTCTAATGGCATGATCACCGAACAATTGGCATCAGCTGTAAACGATCAAATACTTCGACGAAATCCACCAACATTAACAGCTCGTCCAGTTGCACCATTGCGTTCAACTGAAACTGATTCAGTTTTCCCATCTGAAGCTGGTTCATTGTGTAAATTATTAATGGAAAATGCACATAAAATGACCGATTTTTTCCGATCAGTTATCGAAGATACGCTTGGCGATTTGGTAAATATGTCAAATCCAGAGGCAAAAATTCGTTTATTAGAACTTGAATTAGAAAAACAGAAAAGTGCTCATGCAAAAGAATTGGCTGAAATAAGAGCAAATACCGATCGTATTTTAAGTGAAATGAAGAAAAATATGGAAAAAGAACGAACACGTGTAATTATTGAAACACGTAAACAATGCGATATGGAACGTATCCGTTCGGTGGATGAAGCAAAAAAGAAACAATGGTGCGCCAATTGTTTAAAAGAAGCACAATTTTATTGCTGTTGGAATACATCGTATTGCAATCACATTTGTCAGCGCAAGCACTGGTAAGCTTAATAAATTTAATTTGAAATCATCAATTGGATTTACATTGATTGTTTAATGTGAATTTTTTTTTTCTATTTTTTTTCATGCAAAAGGGAACAACACATGTCAACTTGTGTTCAAATGGAGACCGCACAGAATGTGCAGAATGTAAGGCGCTAATCATTTTTCTTCAGTAGCTTGTAAATCTTTATTTTGGAATTTTATAAAAGCATTGTTATTTTAACATTAATCGAATAAATTTTTTAAATTTTAGCCACGAAAAGCCACGGCAAAAACTGCATCAAAGCCTGATCCAAGAGTACAGTCACATACGGTGCAACAACAGCACACGCAAAAGTCACAAGTTTCAGTTCAAAAAGACAATCAAATTGCAACTACAATTCGGGCAACACCAACAAGAGTTGCAAATAATTCAACAGTACCTGGTTTGCGTAATATTTTACCGAAAAATGTATCCGTGAGTAAATGATTACAAATTGCATTGTAAAAATGTCAATTTATTTAGACAAAATTAAACAAATTTCGTGAATAATTTTCATGTAGCCACGAAACATGAACCAACAAGTAATTCAACAGCAATCAAAACCAGTTACAAATCAACAATCGTGTATTATTGTTGGTCGACCACTTCCAAATTGGCCAGGTCCAACAATAAAATCGCATTCAAATACGATATTTCTGCCAACATCATCACAATCATATGCAACCATTACAAATGTACCATCAGGATCAACATCTGGTGTTTCTTTGTTAAACACTTCACATGTATCGGGACAAAAATCAAACCCAACTGAAACCATCATCATACCATAAAACGAAGAAGTAAATGGAGAGAGAGAGAGAGAGAGAGAGAGAGAGAGAGAGAGAAAAAAAATGTTTATAAATTAAATAATTATAAAATCAATTAGCAGCTACGACCTCTTAGATTAATTCAATTACGATAAAGCAAGATATACTTAAAAATCATATTTTTTTAAATATCATCCACATTTCTAGTATTAGTTTGATTTTTTTAAAATGTTTCTAAAGTTTTGTTCTTTATTTTTCTTTTTTTTTTTTTTTTTTTTTTTTTAATTTCATTTAACTCAGTTCTGGAAAAGTGTCAGAGCTGAATTCCAGCGAAATTGCGAATTTATTACAATCTTTTATGTTGAGATTAATGGATTAATTAAGTCTGATTATCGACTTGAAATGTATATTTGAATTTTAATTTTAATTTAAAGAAGATAATCCAATATTTTTCCGAATGGAAATCACTGAAAATGAATAAATAATTGAAACGGAAAAATGTTCTAAATTAAATAAAAACAAATAAATGTAAATCGATTGTATAGAAAAAGTTTTCTTATAGAAATTTTCAGTGTGGAACGAATAAACTCTTATATACAAATGATATTTTGAACAATATGATTTAAACATTTCAAATAAATATTATCAAAGAAGAGACTATTGATATGATATTATTATTATTATTATAAATAGTTTATTTTGAAATTCTTTTGATTCATGTTAAAGAACTTTTTCTCACAAGAAAAGGCTTATGTAATCAAAATATTATGTGCAAATCGAATACAAAACAATTTCATTGGAATTTTTCACTAATTACCCGTGTGCAAACTAATTGACTGATTTTGATAAAAATCGATTATAGGTAACAATTGCATACATGCTCATTATACGGTTTAATCAACATTTAAGCCATTCATGTCCCAAATTAGTCAACTACTTATTTACTTTATTTTTGCTCATAGGTACCATTCAACAAGCGTTGGATTGCAGAAGTTTACACTTTGTTGTGTCATTAAATTTATCAATTTCATTGAGAAAAAAGATTATACGATTCTCATGATACATTTCTTTCATCCATACATGCGCGAAAGAGGTGTTTATTTTTATGAATGGAAAACTACATATCGCCCGCCGAAAATGTGATCATGATTTTGTGACATTTCTATTAGAACTTTTTACGCTCTATCGATCTGCATCATTAGTTTTTGCCCCTGACCACTTCCCGACCTTTTTTTGGGGGCTCTTCCCTAGTTTTCCATCCATAAAAAAAAAACAACATCCCCCCCCCTCACGCATGTATGCTTTCATCATTTTCATGTCATTTATTTCAACGCATTTATTGGATTAATTTGGATAATCCAAATGATTTTTCCATCGAATGAATTTAAATATTCAAACTTTCAATGTGAACAAAAGATTATTTGGAAAAAAAACTGATTTGTGAAATGAAATTTTCGAAAAAAAAACGGACGACAATCATGAATGTAATGCTGCATTATAATGCAATGATATAGTAATTTCTAATGCAGGAGGCCGAAGATTCCAATTATAAAACCTTGAGTAGTCAAGTGAAAAATTACTCTCTTGATTTTGGAAAATTAAATTTACATATACCAATCACCGATCGCTTATGAGAAAAATTATTGGTCAAAATTATTCACCATATCTCCTGTGTGTTTTTTCTGTTTCGAACCTATTTAATGCTTCAAAAAGAAAAACAATTTCAAATAAATATCAAATTAAAGAAGAATTTCGTATTTATTTTTTCGAAAATATTTCATTTGATTAATTAAAATGAATGTGGAAATATTTGATCATAGTTAAAATGCCCAAACACTTTATTTAACATTTCTTTCAATTGATGCTGAAGCAGTTTCTCAACCATTGGAATCAATTCTTTGTTCATTTTATCAAAATTGTGATTAATCGTATGATTGATTTCGTATTGATCTGAAAATAAATTTTGCTTAAATATTTTAGAAAAATCTTCAATAAATCTGAAAGTACCGAGTATTCGTTTGCCTTTTGAAATGTCATACAATTTAACAACACCTTTGATAGCTTTGATATTGACATCAATTTTATCTGTTTGAACGAGCCATCCTTTGGGATGATGTGAAAAATGGACTTTCACAGTTGCAGAGCTTTTATCTAAAAGAAGAAAAAAAAAAAAAAAAAAAAGAAAAAAAAGAAAAAAAAGAAAAAAAAGAAAAAAAAGAAAAAAAAGAAAAAAAAAAGAAAGAACGAAAATTAGTTATCAAATTGTGAATTATTTTTGAAGAAATTTTTGACTCACGAAATGTTTCAACAAAAGAACATTGTTCATCAATTTTTACTCCTTTAATTTTACCACTAACATGACATTCACCTTCAACCTGAAGGTTTGGGAAGCAAACATTAACTTTATATAATTTTCCATGCTTCACAACGCTAAAGTTAAAAAAAATAATTTTTTTGAATTAGATGCATAAAATAATGTTTAATTTCCATAATAAATTTCAATGATAACACTCACTTAATATTTTCTATGTTAAATTTTAAAATGCCAAATATCACGATATTTTTCACTTTGATACGTATTCCATGACGCATTTTATCAAACATGAATAAACTATCCATTTCAAGTGGATCTAAACTTGTCATTTGAACATTTGGTAATCCATTTATCATTGCCGATTGCAGTGATTTAATGCTGGTTTTCAAACATTCCGTCAAATTTGAATCATATTTTCCACAAATGTGCAAATATTCGGCTACAATTGTAATAGTAAAATAATTATTTTATTTTATTTTACATATTTGTATTGTAAATTAAGCAACAACCAATATTACTAACGTATTGAAGGTTCAGTATAGTGTGACATAATCACTTGAAAGGTTAATGCCACGGCTAAGCAATTAGCTAGTAGCATTTCGAATATTTCAAAACACTAATGCAAATTTATTCAAATGGAAAAATCGGAAAAAATCCAAATTTATTCTATTTTTTTTTTTTTTTTTTTTTTTTTTGTAAGTAAAAAGCAATTTTAAATTTGGCTGAGAGCAAAATGAAAGCGAACAGTTCACTAAAAAAATCAACAAATAACTGTTGATATGTAGAAAAATCGATTTTTCTTGAAGCTCACTAGCACTGAACACAATCAAGGAGATCAACACCGATATAATTATTAATATGATATTAATTGTCAGTAATTAATCAGTTTAATGTAATTAGTCAGAGACATAGTCACAATTTGTAAAATTTTCAAATAAATCTAGATCGAATTTGAGATCAGAAAATGAAATTCACATTTTTCAATTAAATATTTTTTTTTTCTTTTTTTATTTAAACAAGATTTTTCGTCATTCATTGGGTTATATTGATAATATTATAAAAAATGTATTTAAATATTTAAAATAAATTTCATTCTTATCTCATTATATAAACCAAGGAAAAATAAACTTAATCACTAGAAATATAACTTAAAATTAGCATAAAATCATACATATTTAGTGAGACAAAGCACAGCTTTTATAAATCAAACTAAGAAATGTTCCATTGGGATGCGTTCAAATAGTCGATCAATAAATGTATGCATTACTGTAGTGAGTTTTGTTCGAAGAGCTGGTTTCATTTCTTTTAACAATTCTTGAGCATTACTATTAATGAACAAATTCAATGCGGCCTCTGAAAATGTTCAATTTAAATATATATTAAATCGTAACACATGCGAAAAATGATTTTTCTATTTATATCATTGTATAAAAGAATAATTAGCTTACGAATCACAGCATTGCCACCAGCAACATTGTCGACACCCATTTGAATGTTTTT
This sequence comes from Resseliella maxima, assembly GCA_029041755.1. Lineage (NCBI taxonomy): Eukaryota > Metazoa > Arthropoda > Insecta > Diptera > Cecidomyiidae > Resseliella > Resseliella maxima. The sequence continues at coordinate 347,210 of JAQOWM010000828.1, read as the reverse complement.
CACGGTAAAGTCCATTTTTGCTTCCTCAACACGCAAATATGTTAATCCATCAATTTGATCGATTGGTACAGCTTTGAAATAAACCTTAGCACGAACGCCATCTATGTGTCAACATATCAACCAAAGAAAAAAGGGAAAGCATTTTAACTCACAATATAATCAATTCAATATTGAACGTTAAATGGTTTTATTTGAGATGCTGTGAATTGATGTGTTGATTATTATTTTTTTTATTTTTTTTTTTCATTTTTAGTACAAAAAAATGTCTTACCATATTCTCCCCAATAATCACCAGCACCTGAAGCCTTAACCAAAATTAATACACCAGAAGAACGATATTGAGCCTTCACACGAATATGTGGAATTTCAAATGTCATTTGAAATTGTAATGTATCGATATCGGATCTGAAAATTAATTATTTCTTGAAATTTTTGTAAACAAAAAATACGTTGTTTTGTAAAAACACGGAAATAAATAAAGCATTTGCCAATCCGAAATCATTATGAGTAACGAGGAAATCGCAATTAATATTAATCCGGTCATATGCAGACGAAAAGGAAGTGTGACAAAAACACCGGTTGAAATTCATATCACGTATATGAAATTAAGTCACAACCAGCCCACTTAAACGATGGCAGTATGTCGGCACGTTTGTTTTAAATGTTCACAAAATTTATTATTAATTCAAACAAATTATACCATGTTATTCGTAGCACATATGCGTTTCAAGAGTTTATGCGAATGTTCTTCGTTAATTTCAAAATAAAGCAATGAACTTTATATCTACGAGCATATTGTTTTTTTCTTTTTTTTCTTCTTTTTTCTTCTGAAATGAGCATATTGTTTTTTTCTTCGTCATTTAGTGCCTAAGAATTACCGCTATGTTGGCCAGAAAACTGGTTCAAAAGTGACATTTCTTTGATGAGATCAAGCGATTAAATGCGTTTATCGTCATGTTTGTGCACTAAACTACGATAAGGGTTACCGAAACAAGTTCATTTTTTTTTCATCAAATTCGATTGCTTATTCTCTTTGTGAAAAAAAAAAAAAACAGTTAGGTTTTAAATCCGAAATTTTGCGAAATGAGAATAAATTTGTAAATTTTCTTCATCAATCTGATTCCTTTAGGCATATTTTAATAGAATCATTCGTTCATTGACATTAATGAATTACTCCAGTAACCTATATTTAATGGCTCGAAATGTTAAAATGTCGCTATAAATTGAAATTTAAGAAGAAAAAAAAAAAAAAAAATTCAACAAAAATGCACGTCAAAATCCAGTTTGACCGTGTATTATTAGAAGAATGATAATGATTGACATTTACATAACTGGTTAATTACGATTATTGCATTCAGTGAATGCATAGAGAAAGCATCTAAAAGCGATTCTTGATTCTTTTCGAATTCTTAAAAATGCTAATGAGCTTAAATGCTCGTCCCTTTTTTTTTTTTTTTTTTTTCTTTTTAATCACAATTTTACCTGATGTTTGTTAGTGTGAGATTGCTGACGCCATAAGCTTCAATGTTTGTGAATGTTGCCCGATAACCATCAGGCCCGCCTCCCAATTGAATATTTATTTCATCGACAATAACTGGTTCAACCTAATGAAAGAAAAATAATGAAATTATTGATTCAAACGATACGGTTGAAAAATTTAACGAAAATGTTTAATTCCAGAGCATTTAATTCCAATTGATCCAAAAATTGTAAAATTTCAAAGAAAAAAAAAAAAACGAAAAATTTCAGTTCAAATTTTCAATTTTGAGTTGTTTACATTACTGTTTAATCGTAATTAGCGCATTTTCGCTTTCATTATAAACAATTTGCGTTCTCATGTCAATTGACCAGATTGAAAGCATATAAACTAAACATAGTGTCACGCATAAATCATCATCGTTCATGGTGTTGGTAATCAAATAAAAATTAGCATTGGATAAATCAGCTGCGATTCAATTCAAGATAATAACAGAAAAAAGCAGTTCAAGACTAAACAAATAAAAAAAAAAAGAAAAAAAAAAAGAAAAAGTGAATGACAAATGTATAACATCAAGCTGAATGAATGAATGAGCACGCGCGAATAAGGTGCTTAGACAAAATCTTGACATAAATTACAACACAATACAAAAGAATGCTTGGAAAATCATCATGCAGCTTTAAGGTCGAAGAAAAGAAACATATTTATGATGTGATAAACATAGCAGTATTGCGTAAAGGCCGTACTGCTTACATCGCGAACATATGTTATTGATAATGATATTGATTTTTTTTTTTTTTTTGTTGTTTGGAAGAAGATATAATTTGCGAATATCCGATACAGTGTCGCTTAGACTGTCTCATGAAATAATTTCAAAATGATGAAGACAAAAAAAAAAAAAAAAACAAACAAACCAAGCATTGCGACACGCAATTAAAGTTTTGGTTTTTTTTTTAGTCTTTTCTTTCTTTTTTTATATATTCAAATTGGATTTTTATTGCCGATTTACTGGACCCATTTGCCACGTCTTTATAAATTGGAATTCTAATTTTATGCAAAGCACTAAATCTATTTGCATGGCTCAACACCATATCGCAAATACAATGTAAGAAAAATTCTTTCAAATGAAACCATTGGAATTTAAATAGGTTTATGTGTCGATGCCAAACCACGACATTTTCAACAAAAGTTTACAAATTCTTTGCGTTTTTAGATCAATTGTAATAAATTGATATTAATGGCATTTACATGGCATCTAGAGCGAATAACTATATTTTCTATATTACCTCTTGCATGCCTAATTCTGGAATACCACGTTGTAATAGTCGCGCCAAACGATTAGCACTGTGTATTAAGCATGTATTCACTTCGGGATCATCTCGGGCGCACTGATCAATATAATAAGCTATTGTAGAAGTACCATAATTGATTAAAATAAAAGATTTAATTTCATATTATTCAATAAAAAGTGTATTTTATCATTTTTAAACTTACGTTGAAGTGCCAATACAACAATTGATAATACAGCAACTGCAGCTCCTGCAACAAACACGTACTTTGATTGCATTGTTGATTTTGTCTGCAACAAAATATTTACAGAGTTGAATGAAAGTTAGTTTTTGATTTTACGATTTAGGCCTGTTCATTGGGTGCCTATAACATTTGTTTGTCATGATATTTCAAAATTATTACAAAGCACACATCATGTTTATTTATTGATATTTTCAATGCAGTCATTATGGTGTTTCATCCATATAGTTTTGCATTGGTATAAACGGGCATTGCCCTGCAAACGTATTTTACACATTCATTGAATTTATCGTCATTAATATTTCAGACACTCTTCTGTCCATTTAGTTATATTCAGAGAAATGCAAAACATGAGCTAATTAACATTTGAGGCAGCATTTTTCTTGTGTTATTCGAGTTTTTTTTTTTTTTTTTTTTTTTTTTGTTCAGTTGTCACCTTAACATCTTGATTTATTGCTATACTTTCAAATAGGTAAATCAATAACTTCACTAATTTATCTTTGTAAATTTCACCATTTAAAGTGAAATCTTTCTTTTGACGCCGTATCTTCTGTTGTGAAAATAATATTTTTTTTTTTTCTTTCTGGATAGTTTATTTGCATTATTCACCTCAGTAGATTCGATTTTGTTTTGGAAAATTTGATTTTACTTTTTGAAAGTTGGAAATTTGAAATGAACACGAATTTGAAAAAAAGTTTGGCTTAACATTATTTTGTTTAATTTCATTTTTTTTTTTTTTTTTTTTTCGTTAAAAATTTTTTAACTGATGATGATCGAATAAATTGCAAGAAACGAAGAAGATTTGTATCAAATTCGTAAACATTTAAAATTAAATAAACTTTAAGAAAATCGCAAAATCTGTCTCTTTAAAATTTTTCGAAGAAATATTACTCACCAAAAGAAAGTCACGAAACAAACAAACTTATCGAAAACACAACAAATAATTTCTTTTTTTTTTTTTTTTTTTTAATTCGAAATTCTTTCACTGTGAGTTTTGTTTGCAAGCCTCACTTTTTCCATACAAAATCTTGTGCGATGAATTTCACACACAAACAGCGTGTTAACACTCAAAATAACGGAATCGCACAAAAAGAAATTCACTTAACAACAACCAGACGCTGAATAGAGTATAAGAAACGATAAACGATAAACAATCAGCCAGCAAAGAAGAGGTGTAAAATTATATGGTATGGTGTACGATGTCTAAAACTATTTTATGCGAATATACTTTCTTCGACGAGGTCTAGGTCATGATTAACCAATGTTTCTGTTTATGCAGCTCATTTTATACGAAGATCGACGGAAATGTGAAAGAGAGGAAAGAGTAATGAGGTATGAAAAGAGCGAAATGCTGCGGTATATACCAACGGTATTTATCATTGACGTAACAACAATACAACAACTCTCTCTCTGTGTTATACGACACTATGTAGCCGTAGCCCTACTGATAGGCCTAAATATGTTTATTGTTTATGTGACACGAGAATTAAATTCAAAATGTTACAATTTGACCTCATTTTAAAGAAAATAACCTTACCATGAAGATGGAAATTATAAAACCTTTTCCATGACTCCTAGAACAAATTTGACTAGATCGCATTCTAGCTGCCTTGACATAATAAATTCAATTGGAATTAGTTTCAAGGAACTTTGATGGGTTTAGAATGGAAGCTTTTCAGAATTTCGCCTGAATGTTCTTTATCGAGAATTTTCAATTCAGAGAATTTATTATTTGAGTAGAATTAAAAACTCCAGGGAAGTTGGTTTCAATATGGAGTCTTCAACAAAAATGCCTAATTCCAACAATTTTTTGTGAAAGTTTTTTTTTTTTTCTGGTGAACATTAGTATTATCGTGATATTTTCTCGAGAAAAAAAAAAATAAATCAAATGAACCCATGTGTGCAGCTCACAGAGTAATTTTCAATTCACAGAGTAGCCACAGACTAAGGCGTATTTGATGTGTGTATGTATGCGAGAGAATGTCCACAGACTTACTAACTTGTGTTTCGTTCTCTCTCTTAAACACACACTTCGTATACTCAATACTCTGTAGAAATTCTGTGGCTACTCTGTGAATCGGAAAAACACTCTGTGATCTGTGCCCATGGGAAGTTGTGTATTTTATGTAGATTTTTCGATCATTTCAATAATAAATAAATCAATTCCACTCATATTAATAACAGACTTTTGATAAGCAATTTCCAGCCTCTAAGTAAGCAACATAAGTAAGAAAACAATCAAAGAAATAAGTTTTTGTGTGAAATTTATTTGCTTTAAATTTAAATGATCAAACACAATTAATTTGTAATTTCAAAAACAAATAAATTTTATTTTCCCTTTTGTAAGTAGAAAAAGATGTACAATGATGATAAATATGAATTTTTCTTTTTTTTTTTTTTTTTTTTTTTTTTGTCTTTACGAATGCCGCCTAAAACGCAGTTTTGTGTCTGTGATTAAACTTAACCTAAATGTTTAGCACTAACAATATTTTAGTGAATAGTGTCACATGGATACATTTAAAGAGATGTCTCATCCATTACACTGATGACGGTTGATTATTTTTCTCCAATCTCAAATGGACGATATGATAATAAAGTAAATTTACGCATTAAATGTTTTTTTTTCATTTAGATCACGATTGCCTTAATCTATTAAGAATGCTTCACGTGGAACATGTTTCAAAAGCTGATTGGCAATGCCAGCAAATTCCAAAGATAATTTCTTTTGAAGTTGAGGTTGCATTGCTCTTAATACTTCAATTCCATTTTCGCGTAAGAACAAGTTTGTTGCTTCGGCTGTAATAAAACGGAATTTAAATTAATATTCAAAAAAAAAAAACAAAAAAATAAAAAAAATTTAATTTTTTCTCTGAATATTTAATTCAATGTTGATCTTGATGAACTTGATGCTGATGCAAGATGTTGATTACTTACTTAAAATTCGATTATTTTTGAACACTTTGGCAATGTGCATGCGAACTTTCTTTACATTCAATTCCATGGCTAAACTATCGACATGTAAATAAGTTTTGGAATTTCTTTCGGCAGTTGATACTTCTCCTTTAACATCTGCAATAACTCCATCAAGTACAGCATCAAAATCACCTGAACCGCTTGCTGGAATAATCAGTAATACACCTGAACTTGTGTATTTAGCACGAATTGATAAACGTGGAATAGCGATGCGAGCTTCAAATGGTCGATTATTTTCGCTTAATCTATCGAAATTCAACAGAGATTAACAAAAAAAAAAAAAAAAAAAAAAAACATTTGAATGTTTAAATAACTCATCAAATTGACATTTTACACACACTCACTTAATACTTTTGACGGTAAAGTTGCTGGCACCGAAAATTTCCATATTTTTCAAATTGACACGATAACCTTGTGGACCTCCGGTTAATTGTAGCGAAAGTGAGTCCATTATGAATGGTTCAACTGATGGCATCTGTGAAAAAGAGAAAAAAAAAAAATTAATTTTTAGGCGAGAACAATTTCAAATTATTTATTATAGTTGATTATTCCATTCTATTCGTGATGATTTACACTATTTAAACGATAAAATAAATTATGGATCAAGAATTCCGGACCAGGAACTAATAAAAAAAAGAATGTTCTCGAGAGAATGAAAATACCGGAAAATTTCAAGCTTATTGCTTTCGAATTATTGCGAAAACAAATTTATATCAAAGTTTTACATAAAAGAATGTAAGAACAAACAGAAAAGACAATAGAATAAATGATTAGTTTTTTTATAATCACGTCAGGCATCGTATTCAATATTCATGATTATTGTGCACATTGCTTATGCGAGACGATTGAATTTTAGCGTGCTGTTAATGAATCTACACTTTAATCAATACTAATAATGTTCCATCTTAGATGTTATTTTGAATTAAAAAAAAAAAAAAAAAAACAAACAAAACAGTCTAAATAGTTTATTTATTGTTGATTTTATGCATTTTCCATGAAAATTTATGCACAGAATGCGTTTAAATTGAAACGTCATAAATTATTTTTTTTCGTTTTATCGCTATAAATAGAATCGAAGATAAAGCTTGAATTTAAATTTAAATTTTATTGAGAAATGTTTTTCTTTTGAAATATTATTTCAGTGGAAAATTTTCCACTGAATATTTGCGGAAAAAAAAAATGAAATCTATTTCGATATGCCAAATGTGTGAGCTATTTATAAAAATCTGCGATGAACCGCATCATATTATCTAACAATACGAAATGAATAAACAAAGAATAAGTGATAATGAGATTTTGTCTGAAATTTCATTTGATTGAATTTTTGATGAAATTTGCAAAAAGCTGCTACAAATACATTTTCAAGATTTCCGCGGCGCACTAAATGAATAAACGGATATTAGCAATATAATACTAAATAGCTATTTAGACTCTAGAGTCTTTTATGCGGAATTGTTTGCTTCCTAATATCGTTTATCATGATTGTTATGTTTCATAAAATCGACGAAACAAAGTGCAAAAAATTGTTGTATATTACATATGTCAATAGGAGCAAAGTAAATTAAAAGAACAAATGAATTCAACGAAAACAAAACAAAAAAAAAAAAAAAAAAAAAAGGCGATTGAACGACATACCTCAATTGCTGGAATTCCTTGTGCTAGATAAGGCCGCAAATGATGCAGTGAACCTTTTAGACACTCGAGCAGTTTTGGATCTGATCGATGGCATTGGATTATATATTCAGCTGCAACAACGACAACAAAAAAAAAAAAAAAAAAAAATTCATAAATTTTTAGATCACAGATTGAACAACAACGAACAAAAAAAAAACACACACACACACACACATCAATAAATTACAAATGTCAATTAAAAAAAAAAGTTGGCGATTGCAAAGAGTTCGTTTGGTTTGATTTGGTACGAAAAATTGATCTTTCATCATTTCTTTCGATAAAATTGATTGAAAGCCATAAACACATAAATTAATAATTGAACTGAATGTCTCGAAATTTCTACATGATTCACGATTTGCTAGAAATGATTCAAGAGAGTGACCAGTATGGCACAAAGTGCATTTATTTGCATTGCAACAAAAGGTGTTCAAACGACAAAAACAACCACAAAACATCGAATGAAACTATTTACAAAATGCAATCACAAAATTTTGTTTGGCAATATTCAGATGAAAAAAAAAAAAAAAAGAAAAAAAAATACCCATAGAAAACATTTCTTGCAACGTGAATGGCTCTTTCGGTCGCATATTATTGATTTCGAGATCCAATAGAGTGAAAAAAAAAAAATTAATTCAAAAAAGAGACAAAAAAAAAAAAAAAAAAACTAAATAAATAAACGTCTCAAATTCAATGTAGACAATTTTTCTAGCTATAAACAAATGCCGTATGATTAAATCTCACAGTTTGCTACAGCAATTCGAAATCCAAATACAATTATCTAATCATATTGATTCCCTCCATCTTTGATGAGTAGAGCATATACTCAGGCTCAGGTATAGAAAATCAACGCAATTCATTTTTTTCCATCATTTTGTATGCAATGCGCAAATTGTCACGCACATCTACCAAATTACATCAGTTTCAATCACAATCTACTGTTGCTGTTTGGTTGCTCTCAATTCTCTCAGTCGATATTTATGCACAATACACTTGTTTGATGCTGTTGATATATGCAATTTAAAAGAAGAAAATGAAAAAGAAAAAAAGAAAAAAAAGAAAAAAAATAATCCTCTAACGATGTATTAAAATGCACACGAGATAGTCGGCTGACACAATTATGATATAATTCTCTTTCTCATGCATGACTGGGTGTGAGAGTGATTGAAAAGAAAATCATATAAAATGAAACAGAGCACTAAGTGCTCACATTCAATTGAATCGAATCGTGAATGAAACATGTTGTACATCAGTGAATCATATGAGGTATTCAAAAAATAATTAGCTATGAAATCAACCGGCAAATTACATTGAATGAGCAAAAAATGAGAGGGAAAATATTGACGATGACAACTGTATCTTATCAAGAAAATTAAAACATTATCAACGGAATGGAAAAACACCTCAAAATCATTTAATTAATTCGATATTCAATTGAACGTTGAATTTCGAAGTAAACAAAAACATTTATTATTTATGCTATTGTTTTACTGACTATTTGTTTAATTAATTTGAGCATAAAATGTTATCGATTGAATCGACACATATAATAAAGCATTAAATGGGTTCATCGTTTAAATGCATTTCATTGAATGCTATTTATTTAATGTTCTAATACTTTGCTAAATAGAATGAAAATTATGTTTCAATAAAATGTCGATAAAAACCATACCGTATTTATGGTTATTGACCTATTCAACGATACTTAAACTGTTCTGTGTAAATATGTTCAAAATACACACAAGTTGTGTAAATGTCATTCATTGAAGAAAAAGAAAAAAAAAAAAATTAAAAATATCGTAAAAAACAATCGAAAAACCATGAAAAACTGAAATGAATAGACTTGCCAAACCGGAACGTGTACGATTAAAGAGGTTCGCATCAAGTTTAATGCATAAATATTGAAATATTCGTCTTTAATTAACAAAATTGCGAGAATTATGTTGAAGTTATTGGAATAAAAAATGTGTGAAAAAAAAAAAAAAACAAAATACGGTCGACGAATTCTTCCGAATTTATAAATGGAAGTGCAAGTGAAAACGGCAATCTTTAACGGTCTGATTCAATATTTTAATTTTTATGTTCAAGTTGAGAGGAAAGAAAAAAGTTAATGCTGTTGCAGTAGCTAGAAAAACAAGAATCAGATAAACAAAACAAAAAAAAAATTGCCCATTCGCAATTTTTTTTTTTTTTTTTTTTTTTAATAAATTTGCGTTTTTATTTTTATTGATTCTATCCTTTTGCTACATTACAACTCGAATATTTAAGTCGATTGAATTTCTCAACGATCTTGGAATTTTATTCCAATTTGTTAACATATGCTCTGGCTGCACACACATTCATGTCATTCGCACACATTCAGCAAACGTAAACCACCTCAAATACAAATTCAAACCGTAAATGATTATATAACGAATATTCTAATGGCTGTTAGATTTACATGCATTCAAATATATCGAAGCTTTATGTGGTGACCGTAAAATATATGTGCGTGTGGCCGGTGCAACCATTCAGCCCAAGCTTGCTTTGAAACAAAACGAATGAAAAAAGAAAAAAAAAAAAACTGATGAAAACGAAACGTCGTTTAGCAATCATTGGCATTTTTGTGCATAAACTTCAACATCGACTTAAATGAAATTCGATTATGAATGGTGGTTAAGGTAAACAGTTGTGACCAGCGCACGCATTTTACATTGATATAATTTTCATGGCATTTTCTAATTCTAGCATTTGATCAGTTCAAATGTAAGCTACCATAAATTAACCAATTTCCTGCGTGCAAATTGAATAAGCGTAGATCCGGTCAATAACTGCACAAAAAAAAAAAAAAAAAAAAAAACAAAACCAGACGGGCAAGTATGTTCGTCGACAGCAAATTGCAGTGTCAAACATCATCAATTTATGTGAATGTATATAAAATGTACGCCGATTCAATCGTTTTTTTTTTTTTTTTTTTTTTTTTTCAAAAAAATGTAAAAATCGAACCGAATATTGTCAACCATTTGCTGAGTTTTTCGAAGGCTTTTTCATCCATTTAGAATGGTAGATTTTTATGGTAATGATAGTTTGAATTTGAACTTATATAACGAGCTTTTAGAACCCGTTTTAGAGGATGATGCAATTTAACGGTTCTCTCTTCATAGTATTTTGTTTTGAATTTTTTTTTTTTTTTTTTAGTGTTTCTTCTTTGCGTTTTTTATTTTCATCATTGCAAAATTCAAAATGTATTCGATTTTTTTGTTTTGTTAGAATCAACTTCTAATTTGTAAATCAAATACGGCACAATCTACAGAGAAAAAAAACGTGCTCACTTGTCCTTGATTCCATTTGGTTTTTTTTTTTTTTTTCTGCACTTGTATGAATTGAATATAATTTTACGTTGAATTCGGACTAAACTATAAAACGCGTGCGCAATAATTTGCAATCATTTACGTCAATTGAAAATCTCTGATTTTCATCAAGATTAATTTCAACGCTTGTTTGTTCTCTTCGATTCTGTTAACAATTTTATGGGATTCATTTTTTTTTTTTTTTTTCTTTCTTGAACGGAAGTAACGAAGGTTGTTCCGTTCTTTCAAATTATTTTTGCTCATTTCATTGACAATTGTTTTGTTAATTATGCGCCAAAAAAAAATATGTCATTGTTGTTTGTTATTTTATCAAATATATATATATATCATTGTCTTTTGTCGCTTGTCTAGTGTACACAGTCATTGATTTTTATCAAAGTTATCAATATACTTTGTTCGGTTTGCATTTTAACGTGTTTTGCGTGTAGATTATGCAAGCATTGATTTGATATTGAATCGTAAATTGCTTTGAGCTGAGGTGCGGTTTGTGATCGGATGCGATTACTACTAATCCAAAGACTGCATTGAAATTGAAAAGAAAAATTGAAAGCATATAATAATTGTGTGAATGTGCAAAGTAAACAGGTAATATTTGCCATCGTAATCAATAAAATCAAACGACACGAGACGATGCCATTTTTTTTTTTTTTTTTCACTTTGGATCTCTTTGAATATACAACAAATTCCTGTGTTTTTCCACAATATCGGCAAGAGCTTTTGTACATTCACGATGAATGCACATGAAGTTGAGTTCCACTTTGGAGATTCAAACTGAAAGAGAAAATGTGCAAAACTTTCTTTGCTAATAATAAACAGACAGTGCCTTTATCTACTTTATCAGAGCAAATGTAATGACAACATAAAAACGTTATACAATCAGCAGGAAGTGAAAAATTCAGAAAATAAATAGCAGTTCAACAAATGTATGTAGCCGAAGAAAATTAAATGTTGTTGTGAAACATGCACTTTTGCCTTTGATTTTTTGTTTTCCTCTTGAAATATTAAAAATAAATTTATTGTCAAATTGCATCATATCGTAACCAAACAAAACCGCACACATAATTGGCGAACAAAAAAAAAAAAATCACAAAAATCAAAATATTTTTAGTCGATTTTTTTTTTTTAAAACACACTATTCTCTGAAAAACTTTTATGAGTTACAAATAAAAAAAAAAAAATTTAAAATTTAATAAAAAAACATTTTTTTTTCAAATGGTTACAAAATGTTCAAAAATCTACTTACGAACTCCATCAGTTTGTGCTGAAACTGAAAATGCCGAAACGGCAACAATAAACAAGAAGGTCCACATTTTGTTGATTGATGACTTTATTTTTCCAAAAAAAAATTTTTTTTTATTTTTATTCTTTTTATAAAATGTTAAGAAAATGTTTAGAATCGATTTTATGAAGAAACAAAGGAAATGTGTTTATAAAGTTGTAAATTTTTGACCAATTCTAACAATTTTTAAATTTTGACAAGTGTTTGAAATTTCAATTAGTATAAAAAAAAAAGTGTTTATACAAAGAAAATGATAAGATTGAAACTGTTATAAGTTGAAGATCGCGAAAACGACTGACTGCGATCCGAATGTTTACACTGGCTTTTAAGTGCCAAAAACTACCACATTCATTGTCTTAACAATATTTGATTTAGCTATAATATGAGTTGAACGCATGCAAAAATCGGGGAGTAAATTTCAATGAAATGAGACAAAAACAAGCATATACCAAAGGCATCGAACTGAAACGCACGGACTCAACTACATCTATATGTTAGCTAGACGCGTATATGCTGCCACATGAAATGAATAAAAACCAAATAACATCAACCCAAACTGAACTCAGCGATTATTCGTTATGGTGGTAGTAGTCGCTGTGAGGTAGACAGTGCTTGAAAGGTTGTTGAGAGCGCATGATATCCATTTGTAATGACTTGAGAAGAAAACCACTTACGATTTTACGGCAAATTTTTTTTTTTTTTCGCTTGATTGATATCAAATGCAATCGAAAGTGATAGAATTAGTTGAGAGATAGGCGCAACATTATCACGAATATTTATGACACACACACACACACACACCCGCATTATGCACGATAATACATTTTTACAAAGATATGTTAAATGAGCGGTATTTACTAATTCACTTATACACTAATGAAAGATAAACATACTACCAGCAATTTATTGTGCGGTTTTTAACACACCAAAACATAATTCATTAGAACTGAATTTTTTTTTTTTTTTTTTTAATGTAATGAATTGAGTCATTTTTTGTTTTTTCCCCGGGCGTTGTTGTTTTGCTGTGTGGTTTAAAATGTTATTAATAAAGGCTCTGGTTTTAATGATTTATTTTTAACGTTTTATTGGTTTGTCAGAATTATTTAGCTTTTTAAAAAAAAAAAACATATTTGTTCGTTCATCTTTTAATATTTCCACAAATTCACAAGTTTTTCATCTTCATTTATCACAGGCACAACGAAACGCCATTAAAATTAACGAAATACTTGAATTACTATGATTTTTTATGGTTTAAATGATGAATTCGACATCAATTCACTTTTAAACAGCAAAAGCAATGTTTAAAGTTGCACATGGTCATCGAGCTCTCTTTGTTTAGTTTCATTTTCATTTTACTTCATTTGTTTATAGTATGTCGTTGATCAGAAAGCAGCAGTTTTACGTTCAAATATTTATTATGAGCAACAAATTCTCATTGATATGGATTGCTGTTTGACAGTGACTATCTTTATTTGTTGCATGAACTGCTTTGAATTCATTTGTTTGCATTCGCACATAAACGAGAGTGTTATGTAATGTGTCGTTGTCGCCGCCGCCGTTGTCGTCGTCTTAGTTGTCTGTAAAATAAAATGGAAAAAAAAAAAAAAAAAAAACAAAATAAAACTAGGTTCAAGATCAAACCAGTTGCAAAAGCTGCATAATTTTCTCTCTATCACATGTTTTATCGTCATTCATTCAACATCTTATTTGACAAATAAAATGCACATCAAATATTTTGATTGCCGCTCTTATTCACAGATGTTCCAAATTGGAAAATTGATTTCGGTACGGTGTGATTTCTTCTGAAATTATCTGAACAAGGAAGAGAATTAAAGGGGACAAACGAGTTGAATCAAGTAACCGGCAGAGTTATTGTTCGAGATTATACTCACACGTTTCACACTATAATTTCATGATTATTTGCTTTTAATTTGCAGATGGAAACAAAACAAAAAAAAAAAAAAATACTTTCATATACTTGATATTGAAAAGGTTTAATGGATTTAATAGAGTTTTGTACTGATGCTTGCCAAGCATATGTTAAACGTGTTTTAGTGTGATCATAAACAAAGGTCCAAGCAACTCATGAAAGAAATTTTTATGTGCGATCGATTTTTGTGTGTGTGTGTGTGTGTGTGTGTGTGTGTTCAAAGAATAACATTTAAAACATGAATTTGTCATAAAACAGAAACTAAAAGAAATAGACTGGTTTCTTGTGTCGATATGACACTTTTTTCTTGTTGTTTTGAAATGCCTATTTTCATGTTTAGGAGACAATGTTTTTTTTTTTTTTTTTTTCAAAAGAAGAGAATGAAGAGAGAAAAAAAAAACAGATTTTTGACATTGATTTTTGTTTAATATTGCGCATTTGGAGCAACAAACACACTATTCATACTTTTCAAAGACACCCGTACAACAAATTTTAGCAACCGTAGTTGGTCATTGAGATTTATTTCAACAATTATCTGAAAATATAATATATTCACGTAAGAAGAAAATTCAGTGACCGTCAAACAATTGGAGACCATCTGGATAAATCGACAGAGTGACAATTATGCAAATTCATCATCGTATTTATTCCCGTAAGTTTGGAATGCTGAACAAAAATTTAATATTCATCGCTAATGAATTGTAGCTGTTATTACAACTGCATATCTTGGGCACATCGTTTTTAGCAAGTAGTCAATTTGAAATTATCACCAAATATATCATTTGTTCTTTAAATGTATTTCAAATTCTTTTGTTTGTTTTTTCTTCATGTATTCTTTTGTAAATAAACTCGTTACCACATTGAATTATTTACTGCGTTTAGTTGCTTGGCATTCAAATACCGTACGTGACATTTATGATTTTTAATTTTTTATTTTGCTTGCTTGCACGCTTGCTGTGAATTGTTGAATCCTCTTTAATCTTTTTTTGTTCTTGAGGAGTGTTGAATCGCTAAAACTATTCATTTGGTATTTTTTTTTTTTTTTTTTTTTTTTTTTTAAGGGAAACAGCAATGAAAATGTGCTAATTATAATCACTAATAAGGAACAATTCACAAAATATACAAATATAGATATTGTGACGATCTCAAAGAAGGAATGGCGACGAAAATAAATTGATTTGAAGATGAAAAAAATCGATAACGATATTTATGGTTTCCTTTGTGGATATCTGCATCACAAAATGATAACAGACATTTACGGATTTAAATATTTTGTTTTTTGCATTTTCGACACTAATTTGAATTTCATATTTGGTTTTGTCTGTGGCTTTTGTATACGTCATAAGAGAGAAGGTTGATTTTTCTGAACTTTGTCAACGCAAAGCAATTAAATCATTTGGAAGTTCTAACGTAATTGATACTAAAAATAGCTTAAAAATGAAATCTGCATTTTATTTTGTTCTTCAACAATGTTCGATTGATTTATTTTCAAAAAAAAAAAAAAAAAAAATGCTCGGTACAACTGTACGCAAATTAATGGGTTTAAAAACCAGTTCCGTTTAATCTTTGAACGCACGATATACATTAATAATGATTGATTTTATGACGTTGGTCTGTCTTTCAAAAATATCTTTGTGTATTTTTTTCAGACAGTGTTGGCCAAAACAACTTCATTACAAAATTGGTTTTAATTAAAGATGACTTTGATTTGACCAAGCTTTATCCGAATCAATTAATGATATAAGCTGGTTTATGCATTTGGTTTTTGCATAAAAGAATAAAATATCAACAATATTTTTGCGATTCAGTTCATTTTGTATGTTTTCCTTATTTATTCTACGGCGTCACCTATCAGTGAACTCAATATTATTTCACTTTTTTTTTTTTTTTCTTGCAAATTCACAACAATCACCTCAATATCATCTCAGCAAGTTAAGAACAATATCAATGACTTTGACCTAGAACATAGTCCAAATAACACGTACTTAATTTGCTGAAATCGAGTCGGCGCTCGACATGTGCCGCTGGTACGTAAAAGGAAACAAATAATACAGTTTTTTTTTTTTTTTTCATATCAAAAATTCATTTTGTTTGTACAAAATCAATGAATACAATGAAATGTGCTTGTGTTGTATATTCGAGTACGAATTTTGAATAAATAAAATTTATTTTCAAAATTCATTCATGGTTTCACCAATTTTACAATTTTCGTCTTCTATTAAATAATAAATGACGTTGATTTTTTGACATCTTGTTCCGAATTTCGAAAGGAGACCATTCTTTTGTACGTTCTTTCATGTGATTTGTTTCTTTTTTATTTGGTACTATCAAAGCTGAAATCGTACTCCACTTGACATTATAAACAATTCACATGATGATTCACATAGAACGTAATTCATCCAACTGTACAATTTTACACAGTAAAATGGAATTTTTGTAATGTCACAAGCCTTGGACTTATATTAGTCAGACATTATAAATGACGGAATTGTGATACACAAATTCGGTGCAAAGGGCAAACTCGTGCCAAATTTCCGAAAGAGAATTTGCGTGTTGAGAAGACTTTTTCAAAATTGTTCATTTAGAACATTCATAATTATCTAAACTAACATTTAGATAATTTTTCCGAAAGTCAAATTGGATTGTAAGAAATTGTTAAGACTGTTAACACAAAATTTATGCGAAATATGAAATCAAATTTGGATTTTTGAAATTAAAGTGCGTGAAAAGTAGCAGAAGATAATAAACATAAATCAAGGTCAATACCAATGGTATTAATCATCAGTTTTGGTGGAAATGCACGATATACAAACGAAACGTAAACAGAATCGAAGCCAATGTGATGGGCACGTTTTTTATAAGCAAATAACTAAAACATGCATTGGACTGAATAAATTATTGATTTGTTTTGCATTCTTTCATTGTTTTGTGATGACTCGACTCATGCGAACCATGTTTGCTTGTTTGATTGATGCGTTTCGAATGCGTTCATGACATTATTCAGTACACATCCAGTTGTTTGAGGTTTTTTTTTTTTCTCTTTTTCGAATTCTTATTTATTTGATTAGTTCATTCTTTTATGATTCTATTCGATCGTTGAGATTATTCATAGTTGTCTTGTTTATTATTTACTAGACACTTAAACAAATATATGACTACTTGATAACTAACTGAACAACACATTGACTTTTGACTTTGAATTCATATAAAATCGCTGTTATCGCCTAGTCTATATAACTTGCTAATTAAATGCGTCGTATGACCTGTCTGATATATTCCTTTTGAAAATAGCTTCAACAGATTATGGAATAGAATGGCTGCGAATAGAATTCACAATTATTAAAAACTGATAATTCATTGTAGTGAGAGAAAAAAAAAAACTACATAAATTACTACTTTGTTATAGTTAAGTTGTCAAACAAGTTTTTTTTTTTTCACTTTCTATAAAATACAAATGATAAGTATTGGACAAAATTAACAGAACAAATGTATGAATAGAAACATAAATTTCTTGTCTAACAACTAATGAAAGAACATGAATTTTGCAATGGTAATTTGGTCTGTAAAAATACATATTGAAACCTTTACCGTGGAAATACTCAATGTTTGAGTCAAATCAACAGGTTCGTCGCTACTTTGAGTCTTTTAATTTTTTGAGTGAAAAAACCACTCATGTGAGCTTACGAGTATATTTAAAATGCTGTGACACGTAAAACTTTTCCACATAACAAAAATTACTTGCTTTAAGCTCCGAATTTTCCACAATGTTTAGTCTAACTTCGGGCGAAATGTACAAGAAATGTTCAAAGTAAACAGTTCAATACCATGGCTGAATCTATGAAAAGACCCATTGATTAAATTACTCAATCATTTTTAATAATGTTAATCAACATATTTGCTTTTAGCGTTTTTAATTCAAATTTGATTTGGCCAATTGACTGAAGCGTTATTATATCGCTTAACTCATCTTTTTTTTTTTTTTTTTATATTCATTTTGGTTTCTCAATTAGAATTCCACTTGATTGACTGATCGAATTAATTGGCAAAACTGCTCTATTACCAATCAGCATGTACCGTTTGGATCTTTAATATGTTCAAGGTCGCTTACTTCCAATGGAAGTGCGAAATTTCAACACAAACAATTAAAATTGTTCATTGAGAATGAGTTTTTTTTCTTTTGATGCACTGCATGCTTTACGCATATATGCTGATGTGTACACCATCAAAAAATAAAATGCATTTCATACAAAATACACGAACAAGACGAATCGATGGAGGGAAAAAAAACTGTACTAACCGTTATGCAAGTAGGTTATTACTTAAGATTTGTATTTCATTTTTTCAATCTGCATTTAACTGTTTTATTGGTGTTTACATTTCGAGGTTCGTCATACGACTGAGCAATGCATCAATGGGGATTTTTTTTTTTTAATATTTCTACCTCTACTGCTACTACTGCTGAATTGATACAAGTTCCAACACATACCCATCCATATGGCATTGTATATATGCGGTAAAATATGCGCTAGTAATCGCGCGGCCAAAAATACAGATTTTCTGCCATTCAAAAGAAGAAAGAAAAAAAAAAACATATAATATTTTATAGCGTTTGCAGTGATTTGTAATTGTCAGTATTCGTTCAGCGTCGAAACGGTGTGTAACGGTAAACTAGTGAACGTAAATATTGTTTTATCATTGTTTTCATCGATTTTTTCTTTTTTTTTTTTTGTAAGAATTGATTGAAAAAAAAAAAATTTGTTTTGTTGATACAAGTGAAGAAATATGTAATTATTCATTTTTGAGAGAGAAATATACGTATTCATTTGCGAAAAACAATTTGCACATTTAAGGAATTTTAAGTGATATTCATAAGTTTTGATAGATTTGCTTGCGAAAATAATTTCAAACCAAATGAGAAGTTATTGTTCAAGTCATATCGGCGATATAAAAGTAGCACCTTGCTCGAATGAAATACACTGACCTAGATCAATCATCTTATTTTCTTTTATTTTTTTGCTTTTCTCATTGCAAAGTTATTTTTTTTTTTTTTTTTAGCTCCAGGCCATCAATGTGAATTCTAAGTACATTTATTTCAATATCGACGAAACAAAATTGATATTCTCTAAATAACATAAGCAAAAAATAGCTCATATCAATTGATTTTAAAGAATTCAGTTCGATAAATTAAGTGACATAACGTGCATTGAATAGTGCAAATTTGTCATTTCGCAAGAGTTGCCCCCAAATATTATTCTGAATCAATGTATGTATTTGAATGTTTATTTAAATGACATAAATTCGGTTGCTTTCCGTTTTGGTATCAACAACACTTGATTAACATTCATGACCAGCCCTAACGTCCACACCATTTACATTCCATAATACAAAAAATTTGTATACAAAAAATGTTAGGTATTTTTTAATCGATTATTCTGTACGACAAACACTGTTGAAATTCAGCTCGGGGTTAATGATTGTTGGTATTAGTTGACTTAAGGAGTTTTTTTTTTTTTTTTTGTTTTTGTTTGTTATCATAAAAATTCATAAAACAAAAGAAACTAGACAAATATTGAGAAGTCTGCATGTGAATTACAATAATGAAACTGTAATTAAATCACATAAGGCCCATTGTAATATGTACATTTTATCTTTAGATTCAAATAACGTCCTTGAGAATAATTGCTGGCTTGTTATTTTTAAACAAAACAAGAAAAGTGATTTGTTGACCCGAGCAAAATAATGGCGATTTTTTTTTTTTTTTTTTTTTTTTTTTTTTTGATGTAATATTCGTTTGAAACGTAATTTTTCAGATGATACATGATATACGGTACACGCTATTGCTCAATAAGATAAACCTTTTGGTACCGCAAGTGACATTTTTGGCAGATGTCAACATGTATCATCGAAAATATTGAAACCGCACATGTTCATTTAATCCATATTTCAATTAACCAGTCAGTGAAGTTCATGGGGTTTTTTTTTTTTTTTAATTTATTTCCCTGAGATCACGGTCTTGACTCCGATACACGAAAAATAGTCGTAAAATATGTACCGATAAAATCATAACATTGTGTGACAATTCATTAGGCTCATCATAATAATTGCTACAAAAGTTACACAAATTTAAACAAAATAATCATTTGAATATTTCACAAACAAACAATTTCTTAATTTTAATTTGTATCATCTTCTATTTTCTAACATTTCATATGAAATTGACCAAAAGTGACATACAGCAAGATATAAATGGAAAAAAATTGTTCGTATGCAAATTAGTTGCATGTTTGAGTTTAAGTGAATCACTTTCGTTTTCATTTCGAATCTGTGCTGTGCTGGGCTGTGCGGTACTGTGTAGTTTTTTTTTTTTTTTTTTTAATTCGCAAAAATTACGTGCTTTGCGTGACTCTAAACAAGATTAGGTACAGATTCAATTAGACGATATCAAAAGAGTTACTCATTCATTGCGCATATATTTAACAAGCATCGGGTAATTACTGATTTCGTAAATTTCAAGCAATAAAAAGCGCATTTAATAGACTTGATTGATAGCGTCAACAAATACATTTAAATATCGATTTGCAACAAATCATTTGTGAGAATCATTCAACTAGTTTCATACCTATTATCACTGCAATGCATATTGTGACATAATTTGAATAACTTCATTTAAATTTTGTGACTAAACGCACATTTATTTTTTTTTTTTCTTCATGTGAATTTCTAACGTTTTTCAGAGTGACTGCAAACTAATTTATTTGATTCAAAACGGTGGTCAGTTTTATTTCCAATTGAAATTAAAATCGATTATCATCCCTGGTGAATTTTCTCTCTGAAAAAAAAATGTAATTTTATTAAATTGGGCCAGCAAGTTCTTTTAAATGAGATAACAAATTTCCCAGCGAAGGCTAAATATTCTACTTTTTCACAATTGTTTACAATAGTAATTTGTGAAACGGGTTCTTTATTTTAAGCATTCAAAAACAATAAAACAATTTCATTATCGTCATCAGCAGATACCATTCACTTTCCGAATTTTGTGTACTGTACTTTCAATTTCGCGCTGTACAAAGCATAAAATGCTCTTGTTTATGGTCACTTAACATGCCGCTTGCATTTGGCGATGCGATAATCTTTGTACAAATTAAATAATGAAAAAAATTATTCGTACTTATAAGTTATATATGAAGAAGCGTAACAACAATATGCAACTATGTTTGAATTGGTGTTATTCTTTTTTGACACTCCGTAGGCTTTACACCGTACACTGTTCATGGAACAATGTTGTTGATTTATTATTTAATATTTTCTTTTCATAAAACAATTTATATTTTAATCCATTTGTTATTTTTAATTTGATTGGAATATTTCTGTGAAATGGTATGGAGAAAATGGAGTTTAATAAAATATCTACAAATTTTCAAATGATTGTGTAAGAAATCCATTCAGTTGAGATTAAGAGTTTTGAAATAAAACTAAATACAAATCATACAAATGTTTACATCGAATTTTCATTTTTTTTTTTTCACTCAAATTATCAACCTTGATTTGAATAATATTGACTAAGCAAATTGAGTGATTCGATCAAACCACTTATCACAATTTAAATTAACACCTCTTCTCCTTCATTGACCTTATTTCAATTAAATCAATGAGGTTTGAATGAGCAAAAATGAAAACAACAACTTGTAAATTGAAGCACTTTTTTTTTTTCTTTCAGAGAAAAACTAATCAAGCATGAAAGTCCATCGAAGGAACTCAAATATTGGTGATGTTATGATGATTTTGTTACCGGTAATCAGTTTGCTTATATCAAGTGTTATATGCTACTCGCATCAACCACAAGAAGTTGAAATACAACATAATTCACATTTGCCACTTCAACCTGAATTAGTCAGAGTCTTCGAAAATTGTCACAAAAAATCCGGCACATTTGATCTATGCATAAAGAATGCATTCAATGAATTAAGAGTATATTTCAAGAGTGGTAAGTTGTTTTTTTTTCAAAACCAGTATCGTGACAAAAAAAAAAAAAAAGTAAAATTCACCCATTGGGACAACCTATTATCTCAATTTTGTACAATCGTAGCAATTTTTTTCATGAAAACTTGATTAAAAACCGATAATTTTCTTTGTAAATGTCGACAATGTAATGACATGAATTTTTTTGGTAAAAAAATTAACTTCGATTGCGGTTTTTCAGATCAGTTCAATAAAAAATATGATGTACAAACAATTCGACTCAAAGTCATTTAAGCATAAATGTTGTCAGTCGCATCAGTCAGTGCAAAAGAGTTTTAATTTATATTTGGCATTTTCATTCCAAATTGCTACCTTTGTACATTAATCAATTTCCATTTTTGGCCAACGAACAACCGAAATCTGCTGATTATGCTTTCAACAAAGAGCAATGACGCAGCCTAATGACGTTGAATCAATTTCTATAGATGGTTTTCAACAATGTTAATAAAATTTATTTTTCTATATTGCAGGTTTTCCAAATATTCATATTGCTCCATTTGATCCACATAAATCGCCACACGTAAGACGAACAACCATTTGTATGATTTTCAAGATCAAAATATGCTCAAGAAATTCAAGTGGTTGCATCAATCTCGAATTGAGTTTTTTTTTCATTTTTTTTTTTTTTTTTTTTTTTTTTGCAGTGTCATTCTGTGAAAAGTCATTCGATACAAATCTAAAGATAGAATGAAAACTCGACAAAAAGGATATTGAGTCATTATTCAAACAATTTGTTATCTTAATTCATTTGCAGGTAGAACAACGGCGAGGTTTAACATTTGGTGGCGGCAGTGGTTATCGATTGATACTAAGACGTGTTTCTGAATACGGATGGACAAATTCAAAAGTGACAAAATACAGGTCAGAATTTATTTTATTTTTTGAACAAACTATTGAAGGCATTCTTTCAAACCAATTTATTACTGGAAATTTTTTTTCACAGAACTGATTTTGAGAACAATCGAATCATTTACTCACAAGACTTTCCCGAAAAGAGCCTAAACGGTGAATATGAATTTAAAGGTTTGATGTTTGGAAGACCAATTGTAAGTCAATCAAAAATTGATTCAATTTAATATCTCTAGTTTTTTTTTTCACTTTATATGGACGAGTTCAATTGGGGGTTTTTTTTTTTTTTTTTGTATTTCAGGTAACAAAAGGCATTTGGAATATGACATTGTATGACTATGCGTAAGTAAAGATTGAAATGTTTAAATGTGTGAAGAGAATAATTCTAAAATGATTTTACGATTTTCAGTCAAACAACAAGTGTTACACGAGTTGGAGGACCGGGTGGATTGCTAAAAGTGCGTGTCGAAATTGATAAAATAGGCGATTTAAAGTTGAAAATTTCTGATTTATTCGGTGGACGGAAAATTATTGGTAAATTTTATAATTATCATATCTATTGAGTAGATCGAGAGGAGAGTATGTTCATCCAACTTTATAGCAAAAAAGGAGAGTAAGTAATTGTAACACTAAAAATGGTTGAAAGAGAGTTTTACGATTTTGCATTGTATTTAATATTTAAGTGAACATGCTCTCCTCTTTAGTATAGCCGAATTGATGTTTTCCATACTCTCCTTTTTCAAAATTATTTTGAATTTTTTCACGTACTCTCCTCTCGATCTACTCAATAGATATACAATAATGAAAAAATTCAATTGAAAATGAAATAAATTACAATTTGTTCTTTTTTTTTGTTCTTCATAGAAAATACTGCCGATTTTCTGATAAACAATATGTGGAAGCCCGGCTTTCCATTTGTAAGACCACTCATTAATGATTTGGTTAGCACCGCATTCACCGACATTTTCAATGAATCATTTAGATATTTCCCAATAGATGATTACATTAAAGAATAATCAATTGAAATTTATATAAATATATTTTGTAAATATGTTTTATTTAGAAAATAACTGATATTTTTGTGGTTGTAATTTTGAAAATATTTTTTGAAATAAAATTGTTAAAAAATTAATTTTCAAAAAAGTTCAAAAAATTTCATTTTTTTTTTTTTTCGTTTTATGAAATTAAAATACTAAATTCAATTGAATTTTACAAAGGGATAAAGAAAAAATCGATTATTCCCGTTTTGTAAACTAAATTTGCTCTATGAAATCAGTCAATACGTATGTATGGCGAATATTCGCAAGAGAATGAATAATGTTTTCGAAAAAAAACAAATACAATCGTGTATTCAAGCACGAGAGTGAAAAATGTACCAAAAACGAAATTCACAGTTTATGATATTCACCACACCGGATAAGCAAACAATTTTCTCATCAGAATTAATCTAGTACGCCAATGGCATACGACGAAAATTACGACGATTCGGTGGCGACGCATTCGAATAACGATGTATTCATTGTTACGCGCGCTTTTATTGCTATCATATGTGAATGAGAAATGTATTAAAGCTGCGAGGATTTTTACGTTTCGCGCGCTTTTTGAATCTTGTGTATTCTCCTTATTGACAGCCGGTATTAGTAGGCAACATATAGCATAACTTGCACTCTCCCCATGCGAGTATTGGTATTCATATGTGCATATGTATGTGTTTCCACTTATGTTTTGGTTGTAATTTTTTGCTTCTCCTTCGCAATGACATTCGGGCTAGACTGTATACATTTGATTCCAATGGGCCAACACTCTGTTTACGTTTCTTTTTATGCATGTATAGGTTAATGCGTATATTATTGCGTTGATTTGAATTTTTTTACTGGTTAATCATGCTTTCTTTATCTTTTTAGTAGTCAGCTGTCATTTTTGACGTTTACCAAACTGTATGATTCATATATTCACAGCACATAGTTCGAAAGTAACAGAACAGATACCACTAATGAATTGGCTGTTGATTCGAAAAGCATGTATTTGTATGGGATAAATATGCTTGAAATACTTTTTTTTTTCTCAAAATAATCACGAAATAATACGATCGTGTTGAATAGATCCTAACTTTGGTTAATATATCGCTCGAAGATCAATACATCGAACCAATAAAATATTGATCGAATTTACAATCGAATATCAAATACTGAATGCCGATTTCTGCTGAACATGCTGCCATTTTGTTGAAGCGCGCTAAATTTTTAATATTCAATTGAAATAAACAATGTTTAAATTAATTAATAATTTGTAAGAATTAAAACACATTTAGTCACATTTTTCTAGATATTTTGTTTTTTTATTCGAATTACAATAAACAAAGAACAAAGGAAATGTTTATGCATTTGAAATTGATTAATGTTTATAAAAAGTATTAAATTTTTTAAATAAAAATTTTGCAAATGGATAATCAACTAATACACTTGTCCTATGATCATCTTCATTATTATGAGTTTTATAGGTCATCAGCCATTCAACATTCATAGATTTGTTGATCTTTTTAACAATTTTTTTAGCAAACTCAATATGTTTTCGGTATTCTGAGTTACATGAGATTTTTGCTGGAAATTCATTTAGTTTATATTCAAAACAAATGGATTTTATTTGTTTTCCACAAAGGAAGAAATTTTCCAAAGCAGTAAATGTCTCAAAAACACTTTCAAAGGCCATATAACCACCGAAAATGAGATGCATATCGGTTAATGATTGCATTTGTTTAGCTAAAATTTCAAGTTTTGATGTTTTTATAGTGTTTGTTAAAATTTGTAATTTTTTCAAATTTTCACACTTCAATATATAATCAACAGCTGATTCATTTAAATCAAAAATTCGTATCTCAAAAACATCAAGATTAAATGGTAATTGATTAAATATATTTGAATTATCTTTAAAATATGATAGACGCAACTCTTTCAAACCACTGAATTTAATATTTCCATTTGGAAATGGATATGGTGATACAACTTCTAGTCGTTCAACATTTGGAAGATGACGTGGAGCATTATTTCTGAATGCTTCATTTAAACTAGTTGAATCACTATCATTCAATTCATCCAACTCCAAACATTTTAATTGTGAATTTAAACAAAGAAATTCAGCCAATTTTCCCAGCTCATATGATGTACTATTTTCTGGAAATGATGAAAATCCAAATGATAGTAATTTTGGAAAATGTTTAACAATTTCATCATTGTTCCAGAAATTGTGGATGTTATAAATCTTCAAGCAGTTTAAACTTGGAAACCAATGATTTATTAAAATCATTGAATTATGTATACCGAAATGGCTGTTATGCATTTGCAAATTTTTTAAATTTAAAAACTGTTTGTTCAATACTATCTCCATTCCGATGTTAAATAGGGACAATTTAGTCAGGGTTTTACGACAATTTTTCACAATTAAATTGAAAATTTGGCGATTTTTTTCTTTGTTGCCACCAAATGTTATGCGCATTTTTGTTAGGAATTTCCCAAAATGCTTCAAAAAAAGCACAAAAGTATCTTCGCTAATTGCATTTATTGAAGTCACATTAAAACAATTGTACTTAAATTCTTCAGTACTGTATTTACGGGCAAATAAACTTTGAGCAATCGTTGCCAAACTGACATTTGATTCTGCAATGTTTGTTAGATCGGTGAGACTCAACAATGAAAACACTTTTTCCAAACAATAATTATTCAAGTCTAACAATCCCATTTGTCGACTTAAATTCAATTGATTTTGTGATATTTCCATTTTTTGTTCCGAATTCATGATTAAAACAGGTGAAATCTTTTTATTCAGTCCAAAATTGTACAAGTTCTACAAAGAAAAAAAAAAAAAAAAAAAGTTCAAAAAATAAAACAAAAATCTCAAATTTTAAGGAAAATTAAAAATAATAGTTTGTATACACACCAAAAAATATTTCTCGATATTACAAGTTCAATTGAAACTTCGAATATTTTCTTTGACTATATTTTTTTAAGAATATTTAAATTTTAGTGTTGTCCTTAGCTTAGCTTGATACTGAATGAATGCAAAAAGTGTGCAACATCACCAAACATACTTTATTTTTTTCTTCATATTTTACTAATACCTATGAAATGCATTCATGCACACGGCATGTACTTGATGATTCAAAATGCTCATAGTCTACGCTTTCACCTTTGACCATACCGTTTATATTTCTACACATCACAGATATATAACATAAACTATAATTTTACGGAGAATTTTTTTTTTATATTTCTTTTTACTATATCAATCTATTTTGATTGACCGTACAAAATGCTCAATTATTAAAACAAAAAATAAATACATATTTAAAAAAACACACTTTAATATGTATACAGATCAACTGATAGTGTATCGATATTTGAAATATTGTGTACAATTTAATATACAAAATAAAGATTCAAAAAACTGCACTGAAAGTGTTTATTTACGTTTCCAGTAAAGAGGTAGTTTTTTTTTTCAAATGATTATTGAAGATAAATTAAAGCCAAAAATATTACCTGAATTAACTGCACGCATTGCATTACACAAAAGTATGAAAGAAAGAGCCGAGAGAGAGAGGGCGAGAGAGATAGGGCGAGAGAGAGAGTGAGGGCGAGAGAGAGAGAGTGAGGACGAGAGAGAGAGGGCGAGAGAGAGAGGGCGAGAGAGAGGGGCGAGAGAGAGGGCGAGAGAGAGGGCGAGAGAGAGAGGGCGAGAGAGAGAGGGCGAGAGAGATAGGGCGAGAGAGAGTGAGAGAGAGAGAGAGAGAGAGGAAGGGAGGGAGGGAGGGAGAGAGGCCGAGAGAAAGTGTGTGTGTGTCTGAACAATATAGAATAGTAAATAGTCATGTTGTTGTTGTTTGCAGATAAACAGGTTACATTTTGCTTGTAATTACAATAAATACAATTCAACTCAACGATTCAAATCGAACATATTTTTTGTTTCTTTTTTCTAATTTTGTTTCATATGTAAGGTGTTCAGTTGGTTGAAAATTTTTTGAAAAATATTTCAAAATCAAAATAATTATAAATAAATGTAAAAAATCAAAGCTAAAACAAATGTTAAAAAAAATCCTATAAAGAAGAACAAATCTACAATTCAAATTGTGAGATATTTAACGTTTCATGCGCATTTTAAATCCTATGTATTTCAATTATTGATAGCCGGTCATACGAATACACAAAAAGACTGTCTATAGCATCATGACAGTGTTGGTATTCATGTCTGATGCTGCAGTATATGTGTATTTCCACTTTTCGTTTGTTATATTTTCTTTTTCTCCTTCGCGCACATGAACACCCAGTCACATCGATGACATTTCGTTTGGGCTGTGTGCGAAACCAATATATTCAATTCAAATGAGCCAACACTCTGTTTATGTTTCTTTTTATGCATGTATATGTTAGTGCGCATATTATTGCATTGATTCGAATGAGAGAGATTGTTGTTACTGGTGAATCATGCTTTCTCTATCTATTAGTAGTCAGCTGTCATTTTTGACGTTTACCAAGCCATATGATTCACATATTCCCAGTATACATATCGTATGGAAGCAGCAACAATACGAATGTCGAATGAGCTGTTGATTCGGGGAGCATGCGTTTGTATGGGATAAACGTGCTTACAGCATTTTTTTTTTTTTTTTTTTTATCTCTCTGCCTCAGTGTATATTCATGAAATACTACAATAGTGTCCAATAAATGAGAACTTTGCATAGAGACCAATACATCGCGTGAATCGCACATTTTCAATATTCAATCGTACACCGAACAGTGAATACGGATTTTCAACAACACGCTGTCACTACGTTGTTCTTAACGCGCACATTTTTTTTTTTCGTTCATTGTGAAATATTCAGTTTGATTAATAATTTGATTGAATTAAAGCGAATATTTTCAATTGGTG
Organism: Resseliella maxima; assembly: GCA_029041755.1. Classification (NCBI taxonomy): domain Eukaryota; kingdom Metazoa; phylum Arthropoda; class Insecta; order Diptera; family Cecidomyiidae; genus Resseliella; species Resseliella maxima. The sequence goes on along the minus strand of JAQOWM010000828.1, from coordinate 318,213 downwards.
ACAAGTATTTTTATCTTTCTGATATTTCGTTTTGATGTTCTGTTTTGAAAACGTCAGTTTGTCTGAATTTAGTAAATAAGTATGATTGAATTCAATCTTTATATTGATTCAGCCAGTGAAATTTAATTGTGTATTAAAATAAATGTATTCTGTTTAAATAAAATCGAGGTTATTGAACGAATGTAAGGTATGGTGTTTATTTTTGTATTTTTTTTTTTGTTTTTTTTTTTTTTTTTTTTTTGTTTACGTTAATTATTCATAAATAAACTGTATTCGTCTTGTTGTTTTGCTGTAATTTCTATAAAGAATTTTACCGGTGAACAAATAGGCAACAGTATTCCAGGAGAAGCAGCTAAAACCATTGATCGATTGACATTTATTGATATTTTCGCCGATTCATTGAATCATCAATAAAAATGGAAATCGAATTTGATATCAATAGTGTGGATAAATTGCCAGGATGCAAATATGAATGTAAGTAGATCGAATACAATGTGTACCGACAAAATGTAATAAGAGTTGACAGTTGACAGTAATCGACGCATCGCCTACACTTTTCAATACAACGATAATGTTTGTGTAATTGTATTGATGACATTGAACGATGTTATGAAATGCCGACAAAATTCATTCATTATAAATTGTAAATTCATTTGAATATTTATATTGTGTTGAGTAAGCTAAATGAATTAATTTGCCGATGAGATTGCAATTTGAAAATTAATGGCTTTTCACATTACATTCATTGTCAAATAATGTCAAACAAATTACGAATTTGATCGTGTACTTTTATTTAGTGTATTATTTAAATTTTATTTAAATTTTTTTTTTCAAATATATTTATGTAACTTTTTTTTTTCTCTGCTCTTCAGATTTGGACCATACTGCTGATGTTCAGTGAGTAGTGTTTGTGTTGATTGAGTGAATTTAAATTGGGATTTCAAATTTTCTTATTTGTTTTTGCATAAATTTGACCATAATTGAGTTGAAAATTCATTTCCATCTCAATTTTTTTTTTCTTCTTTCTCTCTCTCTCTCTCTCTCTCTCAATCTCTCTCTCTCTCTATCTCTCTCTCTATCTCTAACTCTATCTCTCCCTCTCTCTCTCCCTCTTTTTTTCGTTTTATTTTCTCATTCTCTTTTTTTTAACTCTGTGCGTTATTGATGTCCAATCCGTCTAAAACGTTTTTTTTTCTTTTTTTTTTTTTTAATTTATGCAAATTCAAATTCAGATTGCATGCATGGGGCGATACACTTCAGGAGGCGTTCGAACAGTGTGGCGTTGCAATGTTTGGCTATATGACGGAAATCGAAACTGTCGAACTAAAACAGTGTTTCAAAATTACCGCATCCGGTGATGATATCGAAAGTCTTCTATTTCATTTCCTCGATGAGTTGTTGTTTTTGTTTTCGGCTGAACCATTTTTGGTGTGCGGCAAATTGGAAATCAGTAAATTTGATTTGGTTGACTTTGAGATTGATTGTTTATGCTATGGAGAACCATTCCAATTAGGAAAACATCCGCAGGGTACCGAAGTTAAAGCAATTACTTATTCAGCCATGCAAGTTATACAAAAACCAACCAAAAATGAAGTTTATGTCATCATTGATATCTGAAAAAAAAAGATAAGAAACCAAGCGACAATAATTGAATGAACTTGAACGGGTTTGTATTTTTTTTTATACATCAAAAATGGGGTAAACTTTGATTTTAAGCAATTAAATGAAAAAAAAAAAAAAAAAAAAAAACATCAAAATTAAGACTAAGTCATTTTGTGACCGAATATTCAAATTGAAGCGAGAAAAAAAAAAACGTATTTTTTTAAATTATAAATTAGAGACATTTTTATCGCATAACATTTTTGTATAATAATATACATAATCACTTATATGTTATAAATAGTTGTGAATCATAAAAATAATCAATAATCAAAATATGAAATAAAATAATAATAATTATTCAATATTTAGCATTTATAACAAACAAACAAACAAACAAACAAACAAACAGTTCTCAGATGATATGTTGAATTTTGTATGGTTTCATTTGGGAAGAAAATAAATCAACCAACAAGAATAGGTAGGCATGATGTTCATGTGATACATTGAGATAAACACTACATTGTTGTGATAACATTTTTACTGGATACTCAATTACAGTATGAATTGAATTGAACAACCAAACCACTGACAACATTAAACTTGCCACTCAGCCATTCATTCACTGTCGGTGTATGCACATTTACTGCCATTCTGAATAATTGAATTCACTTTGGTTGCAACCGCTGTAACAATGTAAAAGGTAACGCGATCGACCAGGGAAAACCGCCAATAAAACAATGTACGAACTGTTAATTAACTAGCTCTTAAATGAAACTCAACTAGACTGTCGACAACAATGACGAAAAATACAAGGGCCAGCGAGAAGAGTGCAAGCGTTTTACAATTTTACTTACAGTCTGACTTGAATGTTATGTTTCAATTGTAACCAATAATCATGTTTACTTTGAATGGGAAAATATGTTAAAAATACTTTTTATGCATAATCATATTCTCAAAGCGTGTAATTTCCAAACACACATAGAAAATATTCTACATTGCAATCACAAAGTCTGTGTGATTTGCATTGCTTGCACATCAATTACGCGTGGTAGTTTTCTATCGTCGCTTTGCTTTTCTTCTCTTTTCATTTCATTTCATTTCTCTTCTCTCTCTCTCTCTCTCTCTCTTTCTCTCTCTCTCTTTCTCTCTCTCTCTTTCTCTCTCTCTCTTTCTCTCTCTCACTTTCTTTCTCTCTTTTCCTCCGTCTCTCTCTCTCTCTCTCTCTCTCTCTCTCTCTCTCTCTCTCTCTCTCTCTCTCTCTCTCTCTCTCTCTCTCTCTCTCTCTCTCTGTTTGTTTCTCTGATGCACTTTGTCTTTCTCTCTCATATCAACTGATAGATATGTATAGAAGAAATGTACTATTTACAGTCGAAGTAATGCTTTTTATTTTGCCGTGTAATTGTTGGTTAAGTGAAATACATGCGCCGCACATCTGTACAAAATCAACTTGATCCATAATAACCATTTTTGCAATTCAATTGAAAATAAATAAACACAGAAATTTTCTATGAATATTTCAGCATCAAAGTTTATATTGTGCTTAACGATGAGACGGTCAACTTTCAACCATCGAGTAAAATGCATGCTGTATGCTAGTAATTTTGTAAGCGGATAGTAATAGTAATTTGGTTTGTTTGTTCGATGCTCTTAACGAACTTGTAAATGGTCTGTATCGTATGTTATAAAAAAAAAAAAAGAACAAATGCAGTAGTGACTTTTGTCTTTCAACAAAAATGCTTTTTTTTTCTAACGCAATCCATATGTTGTACACAGTTTACTACTTCAGAGATTCTTATCCTTTTGTTCTCTATCCTGTCTGCAACTGTGCACGAAAACAATGCACGCTTACAAATATGTAACAAGACGTCTGCCAAACACTGTCAGTTCACAATGGATATGGAGAGAGAGAGAGAGAGAGAGAAAAAAAAAAGCAATGCATTTGAACAAATGATTTTGCTTGTCCGAAGAAAGATCAATGGAAATAGATAACAACACTGCCATACTAAAAATGGAATTATCTTAACATTTTGCCGATGACTTTAGTACATTATTGCATTCGTTCCATTGTAACATAAAATGTGTTTTGTTATGCGTGACTAATTTCGAAAAATGAATTTCATTTTGGCTCGAGTCACAATTTATAGAATAAAGAATATAAAAAAATGGTCGTGGTTGACGGAGCATTATCCAAATGAGTGAATTTCACCAAAAATAATCTTTTCAACGATCATAAAAATAGAGTATTATAATTTGAAATTTTTGTAAACAAAACATTTGAATGAAAATGAAAAAAATAAAAAATCTTTTGCCACAAAACAAATGTTGGATTATTAAAATTATGACACTATAATTATAATTTTGGATTTAAAAATTGTATGCTCAAAATTTATCCAAATATGAATAGTAAATAGCATTCGGTATAGTGGAAAAGAGAAAAAATAAAACCGGCTATTAAACATACTGAAATTGAATCCATGAATCATATACGTTCATGGTGTTGATCAATGTTAGTCATCAATTTTTAATAATTTCATCGATACAATTTCTTATTACCGTATTATCATAATAATGGAATATCATGTAAAAATGATTCATTTGCTATTTAATGAAATAGAAATATAGAATAAAAGGGACACAAATAATAAAAAAAAAAAAAAAATACATCGACATCTGCTGTATATAAAGTAAAACATCACGAAGCCGATTCATTTGCCGTATATGAACATGATTAAATTTGAAACAACAAGTTTTTTCTAAGCACCACCAGGGGGATTTTGAAATAGAAAATTAAAACGATTGCTCAGCCAATTTAAATGGAATCATTTTTCATCAGAAAATGTGTCAATTTATTTTTCCGATTGAAGTAAGCTTTCTATTCACTATGCTGTGAAAAAAAAAAAATGTTTAAAATTTTGTACACAAAATCACCAATAGAATGATTGAAACCATTTCCTCCGCATACACTAAGTAAGAAGAAAAACGTATCAGTTTCGCGGGCAATTTAAGTCTATTGAATGTGAAATGAAAATTAAATATTTGATCATTACCATTTCATTTTTTTTTTTTATTTATTTATGTTAACATAATGTTCACTGGAAAGTTTTTTTTATTGATTTTTCATTTCAATGGCGGCAAAGAGTTGTAAACTTTTGATTTAACATCCGCATACTTTTTGTTCGGGACTAGTGGTTTTTCCGGTTGTTCAACAATTTTTTTTATTTGCCGATAGATTGGAAATTCCTTTTTTGACGGTGTATATTTTGTCGCACGTTTACTCATGAATTCATCAAGCTCATTTTTCCATTGGCGAAAATATGTATAATTCAGTAAATAGTTTATATCCGGCGTCTCTTTATTGTCATAACTTGGTTGAAATGGTCTTTCACCCGGAAATGGATTTGGCGATTTTATGAAATCTTTTGGTTTTATCGGTTTGGCTTGACTCCATACACCACGTTTGCATGGCTTACGTCTACAATCGCCCATGATATTCACGATACAAATCTGAATGAAAAATGAGAAATATTTTCTGATTTTTGTTTTTTTTCTTTTTTTTTTTTTTCGTGATTTTGATCGAATTTTTATTTGAAAAGATATTTTTAAATACGGAATTCAATTGAAAATGAAATTCAATTGCAATGACTATTGTGATTAAAAAATTTGAAAAATTATTTACGCATTTGAAATGGAAAATTCAATGTGAAATTTCAAATCTCGGCGCCACACGTTTAATTTATGGATTGTTTATTGATTTTCACCAACTAGCAAATCTACTACTCCGTTCATAGCGCATAAGAGAAACGAAGTAAACAAAAATGCTTTCGTATGCTTGACGTATAAACATGTTGTTGTTTTTTTTTTTTCTTCTTTTTCGTTCTTTTTTTTTTCGTGTATTGGTAGAATGACGGCTATTTCAAAGTATTTAACAACGATGAAGCCTATCATACAATGGCATCTTCATAGTAAACTTGATGAACGAATTGTTAGTATGTGCGCGTAGCAAAAATCATATGCAACAAACACGAACACATACTCACTAACACAATCATATCATCACATACTTTGTATGTTGTGTCGATTTTTCCTGAAACGGTTTTTTTTTCTCTCTTTTCTTTCTTTCTTTCTTTTTTTTTTCTCTTGTTCGATTCTTCGACAAGTCAAAAGGTATACACATAACATACGGTACACGTTACCGTCAAAATCGATGCGTATGTGTGTGAAAACAGTAATGCCATACGAGAAATTTACTACTACCGAATCGAATAGGCCATAGTATACAGAATTCAAGTTGCTGTTCATTTGCGTGCAACCATCATCAGAAAACGTCTTTTTTTTTTCTGTCGATTCTCTATGAATACGGCGCTGTAGTATAAACCAAGTGTGAACCACTACACGGCTCATCAAAAACTAAATCGCAAGAACGAAGAAGGAACCAAAAAAAAAAAAAAAAAGTCAATGTCGAAAAAAGTGCTCAACATTTTAAATACCCAAATCGATTTAAAAGACATAAAATTGGACAGTGTGAATTGTGGCATATAAAAATTGGTGTGTTTTTCTTTTGGCTCCAAATAGCATAAACGTGCAATCGATCATTAAATGTAAAATAGAAATAATAATTCTCTACCGTGCAACTATGTGAAAGAGTTGCGAGATATTTGTATATGTGTCGAAAAGGAACGAACTCAAATGAATTTTGTGTGTTTGAATTTCGATTGAAAAGTTAATTCCAAAACAAATTCAATAACCAAATGGAACTTTAATCGTTCGATGAAAATAGAAAAAGAAACTGAAAATTCAACGACGCCAATCCAACTCATCTTTTTTTTTTTTTTCTTTTTTTTTCTTCATTCGTATTGCAGCTGTATGTGACCCGTGTGTGAGCCTCTCATTCGTTGTGTGTCTGACGATCTAAAACCTCAATTACACTGCGTACGTATAATATGCGGCGGACATTTTTCTCTCTACAGCATTTTTCATCAATTTAAATCCCATTGATTTCGGCATTTATCTGCCTATCGATCAGAATAAATAACAATTTCAATTTAAAACATTTGCTCGTGTGTGGCAATCGCTTCAAACTTCAACAAGAAAAAAAAAATATAGATGTATATTGAGATAATAATCTATGATAAAAGTACAAATGTGAATTAGACTTGGTGTTCGGTTGATGAATTACGTTTAAAAAAAAAAAAAAAAGTTCAAATGTTAGAAAACTAAAGAATAGAAAAAAGTTTGTCAGTGACCAAAAAATAAACCAAAAAAACAAACACAAGACGAAAAAAAAAAAAAAAATTGACTGACATTTTTTCAATCTATGAATTCATAATCAGTGTGCAGTTTTTGAGTGAACGTAATGTGTTGGCGAGGAAATCTAGAGCAATTAATGAAAACACATTTTTTTTCCTTCTGCTTGCAATTCCATACAGTCGGTAAGTGATCTCTTATTCTCTGTTTTTAATATTTGTTTTATTCAATAATTTTCTTCGTCATCATATTTGCTAATCTAGTGTCGACAGTCCATAGTTGGGCACAGACCTTTAAATCGTATCGTCGATATGATTGTTGTCTTCATCATCATCATTTTGATTAGTTTATTCACATAAAATTATTGGTTACGTTAAACAATATCGCGCTTTTCCTATTCAACGCCATAAAATTGCGTTGTTGTGTTTTTCGATTCAACGAAATTCGCCGCAAAATTTTTTTTTTTCTTCAATTCTGAATGTGCCAGAAATTGTGTGTTCGCTGTAGCTGTCGCTCGTTTGTCTCTTTGCATTTGTTTTTTTTTTTTCTCTCTAAGAGTTGGGGCTCGCGAGTATGTGTAACAAACAGCATATAGACTGAGAATGTAGACACAAAGATACTATTTAAAATAAACACAACACGAATGAAAAACTGACAAATAGAGACACATTTACAATCATGAATCGGAACAGCAACAGCAGCAATAGCAATAGCAGCAACAATAACATTTACGAGATAGAGAGAGAGCGAAAGAGAGCCTAGTGTGCGAATTGACGGGAACGGCGAATAAAAAAACAAAAAAAAGTTCGTATAGTGAATTGAAAGAACAAAATAGAACCCGTTGAGAGAAAACAAGCAACAAACAACAACATCAAATGGAAATTTAATTCGATAGGAACGCGCACCAACATATAAAATGCCAACAACAACAATATCGGGCGAATTACTCGCACGATGTTTAGTTAGTATTGAAGTCAATATTGAGTTCAACATTTATGCTGTATCGAAAAATGTGCGAGAAAGAAATTTCAATTTGAATTGCGGGCGTCTGAAAAAAAGCTCCGCTTCAAATCAAAAACAAAACCCAAAACAGATGAAATTTTCACAATGTTTCAACATAAATGGAAGACAAAAAGAAAAAAAAAATTGATATGCAAGTCAATTGATTAGTGAATTCATCATGATGTATGCATTTCCTCATTCTGCCAATTACATTTATTGCCCATCGATTCGAACACTGACTAAATAAAATGTTCGGCTTTGATTAAAATGGATCGGATCGCATTGCAAGTTGATGCACCGGCTTTTTGCAAATGCATGCGCGCATTTTGACAATTCAAAATCAATGGATGGAGAGCTGTATAACGAGATTTTCACACACTGTCTCGACTGCAACACAAATACCGTGTATATCGTGTAAGCGTTGGCTGCATGGAGAATTTTCATGTTGATTTTTTTCCCTTGTTTTTTTTTTTTTTTTTTTTTCGTTTAATTTTTCTTTCGATTTGAGAACATCATTGCAACGTATATATACATATATACATCGTTGCTCTTTTTCCGGAATAGTTTTGTCTCTGTCACTCAATTTCCTAACCCTAACTCCATAGCAAATCGTACAGTGCGGCATTGAAACTCGTTGAGCTTGTTGTTTCCCATACTGAATGAATTAAAAAAAAGAAAAAAAAAAAAAAAACACAACAAAATACGAAATACAATATGAAGAAAAAAAAAAAATAACACAGAATAACGATACGCATTTCGTTTATGTGCGCTGTTCTTGCTCTTCGTTTGGTCGTCAATTTTCGAAATTGGCGTTTAAATGCCGAACATTTAGCTGTGTATTTGTTGCATGATGGAGGCAAATAAATTGTGAACATTTACAAAAGATGGTCTCATCATGAATATGCGACGTGTGACGACATACAGTTTGTATACGGAACGGGAAGCAAAGAGATAGGCAAAGAATTTTTTGAGAAAAAAAAAAAAAAAAAAAAAAACACTGCGTATGTGATTTGTAGCTGAAATATAGTTGATTGAAAACGACCAAAAATAAGTTGAATAACAATTCATTTTTAGTGATTTCTTCAACATTTTCTTTTGTAAGATTGTAGTTGTCTCTCATATATATTTGGCACGGATATTCTGCATGAGAATTTTTTGTTTTTTTTTTTTTTTTTTTCTTTTGGCAATCATTCCAAATCAAATGCCAACGAAACTTGAATCACAATGCTCATGTAATTATGCAAATTGTTATCATTAAATGAATGCCTATAAAATAATACGAAGCTGAAATTCACTTGCATTATCTTGGGAAAATTAACAAAAAGGGAATTACTGCAAAACACTTGAGAGCCCTCCCGAAAGGGATTATTATTTGCCATTTTCCATTGCGTCTCCTTATCTTGCATCACTTTTGCTCAGTTTGCTTTGGATTGGATTGGATTGGTTTGGTATGAGTTGGCGTCAGTTCCGGTACATATGTTTTTGTATTGCATTGAAAAAGGAATTTTTAAATGGTTTGATATTTGTTTTGATGTCACTTGAACTTGATAGCAAAGATGCGGGCACATGAAAATGCTATGGAATAATAATCAGATGAGCAAACAGAGTGAAAACAAAATGGCTCATTGGTTGGTGTTGTTGTTGTTGTTGTTGTTGCTGCGTTTGTCATTTAACTGTGGTTTCAAATTACTGCCATTTATCTATAGCATTATTTTTGGTTAAACATTCGATATTGCAAATCATAGTAAACAGTTGTTCAACAAACATGAAATGAATGGTTAATTTTATGCGATTATCGCCTCCTAATCTATTTTATCATTTTTCAAATATACTGCTTCATTTCAATCATTATATTCAATCCTAGCATTATATGACTGATATTTAGGATGCCAATATTTCATTTTTAATATTTAAAAATGACCGAAATGAGTTTTGTTTATTTTAATGTGTAGCTGTTGTGTGTGCGTTTTTTTTTTTTTTTATCTCGGTTGGACTTCAGCATGATTAAATAACAGGCAAACTAAATGAACGAATAATCGCCATTAAAAAATATATATATTGCCGTTGAGTTGTTGAGTAAGAGTTCATTGTCGTCGTTGTTGTGATTTTGTCTCATGAGTGTGCAGTACGCGCGCGTGAGCTCTTTAAATTTTTGACGTTTTCGCTGGCCATGCGTTTACATATGTGTGCGTGCATGCATGGATATACACATGAATTTAGCGAGAAAAGCATAGAAATGATGATGATGTTACTGCTGCTGCTGTTGCTGTTTTATTTCTCACATTTTATTTTTTGTTTTTTTTTTTTTCCATTTTATTGTCAAGAACGTAGCGTCAACATAGCGTTTAAATGGTTCTTCATGCAGTGCCGCCATTTACGACTTATAATCGGCGCGTATACTCACAAATACCATTGTGCATCACACACTCACACACCCCGAATGGCTTATATTTATTCTAAACATGTGTTTTGCTGCTGGGACGATTTTTATTTTTTTTTTTTTTCTTTGCGCCTAGAAATCGAAATTAGCTTTTATTTTTTATTTTTTTTCTTCGTGCGTTGGCAATTAATGTTCAAGTTTGGCGATAACAGAAACAAAAGCCCACCATTTATATTGTAAACAAAATCCCGTTGAGAGTACTTATATTTTGGTTTTAAAATGTAGCAATGTTAACAATGTGAAAAAAGTGCTATTTGGTGTCGCATAATGACAATGTTGGCTATGCGATACACTTATGTTTCGTATAAATGGAATGCATGAAGAGACCGCTAAAACCATAATCATTTTGGTTAAACATGAAACTAAAACAAAAACCAGATCATATGACGGATAAAAAGTGGTTTTAATGTTCTCTCATTCATTGCTTCTAGTATTCACAGAAAATTATTTGTACAATATGTAAATATGTGATGATATTGTAGCTGCCACTGTTGTTTTGTTGTTGTTGTTGTTACTTATTTTAAATCCAAAATCTGTTTTTATTTTTACTGAAAACAACAGCTATCGACAAGACATTGTTCATTTGCATTACCACTCATCACATTTGGAACAGTCAGTGCCCAAATGTATTTGTTTGCACATCTGAAAGTATTTGACACAATGCCCAAAACCAAATAATTTGATGCGTTTTCGTATTGATATTGCAAATAATTGATCCATGGCGAATCATTTATAGAACACAATATATCAATTCTTTGTTTTTATGATATTACTGTTGCCATTGCTGATGGATTTGCGAATGGCTTTTATTGGTGTTGTTGTTGTTGTTGTTGTTGCGACTGCGTTGATGATATTAAACATTTATTCGAAACGAAAACGAGAACCACTAAAGCCATTTGGTTTCGATACAACCGCGCACATATTCACATCGCGTATTGTTTTTTCGATGGTTATTTTATTTGTTGTGTGCAGAGCACGTCATTCGAAGTGGCCCAATGCGACGATGTATACTGTATATATCAATGTGTTTATTTCATTTCTTTGTCTATCTCTTTCTCTCTCTCTCTCTCTCTCTCTCTCTCTCTCTCTCTCTCTCTATCTGTGTGTGTGTGTGTGTGTATTTCAACATCGTAGCCGATTAAATGTGTAACGAATTCGAACGCATGGAAAGATTTTATTCATTTTTGTGTTAGCTCATTCGAAAAACCGAAACGAGAGAAAAACGCATGGAGTTTCTCGTCATTTTGTTTGGTTATGAAATAAGTACAAAGCATAGAATAAGAAGTTGAAATTTGCTTCTTCAATCGCATTCGGTACCGACATTTTGATCGTGTTATTTCATTAAGTTTCGCTTTTTGTTTCAATGTTAATTTTGTTGTTGTTGTTTTCCGTTGTTTTGCAACCATTTTCAATATATTCATGTTGAGAATTTATCTTGGTTCTCACTGTCGTCACACCGTTTCATACTCTTCATCCCAATGGTAGGATCATTATTGTTGTTGGCCATTGTATGTACCGTCTATTCATATACAGACAGAATGAGCAAAAGGGCGAGCGAGAGAAAAAAAGAAAGAGAAATGAAAGAGAAAGAGAGAGAGAAACAGAGAGAGAGAGAGAGAGAGAGAGAGAGAGAGAGAGAGAGAGAAAAACGCACATTTATTTCTTTTTTCATGCTCATTACTTTGACTCTGACATTGAATACGGAAAGTTGCCCCCGAAATCATATTGCCAATGTAATGCGTAGTAATTTATTGCGATGAAATTACTTTGCAAATAAATAATACCATAACGTATAATAATTCTCTCTCTGAAACCTGAACAAAAGGCAAACTAATCTTAAATTGTTTGCCACCACTGTGTGTCTTTCTCCTTCTTGCTATGAATTGAAAAAAAAAAAAAAAAAAAACAAAAGAAGCAAAAGAGTAAGAGAATGAGAATAATGAAATACTGAAATTATATTGTGACACGACACCAAATTGATATTTATCTTGTTACATTTTAATTTCACTTGTGTTCCGTTTACAATCTGAAAATAAGAATGAAAAAAGAACAGAAAACTTGCATACAAAAATATGATTGATGATGATAAAATACCGCTCTTGGATGGATGGTACACATACACACACTCAAAAACATACACACACACTCAGACTTATACAACGAACATTAAAACTCGTTGCCGGTTGTGCAATGTCCAATGTGAAGTAGATGAAACGAACAGCGAGTGTTTTGATTTTTTTTTTTTTTTTTTTTTTTTTGAAATGTGCTCTGATTGCATATCACACAAATAGCACCCATAGACACGTAAACATCAGACGAATCGAGCTTTTTGCTTATACTCAATATTCAAAAGCATGTTAAAATAAACGTAGCAATCACAAAAGCTCATGTGCTTATTTATTGCTAGACATTTATATGACACGTTGGCTGAACTGTTTTGCTGTTGTGCTATCGCCATTATTGATTGATCTCTCTGTTCATCAATCGATACAAGAAATAAATTAATTATTTGCACTATTTTAAAAACGTTATTGTTGAGATTTCAATTATTGACGGGCCATAACATTTACAATGATTTCATATCAATATCAATTTATTAAAAAATGCCAAAAATCAAAGGAATGGAAAATCCATTTCTTGGCTCCATTAAAATTGATTTGTTCAATTTCAATGGATCGAGTTTTGTAAATGTGAACACTTCAAAATAGTTTTGATATGCTGGAGCAAAGCTTTTAATTTAATTTGATATTTTGGCAAACGGCGTTTGGCAAAAACTGAGACTCTCTTTTTCGTCTCTATTCGCATACCAAAAGGGGGAAAAAAAAAGAGTACGAAAAAAAAGAACAAATAACTGATGGAAAGAGTATGGGTGTCAGCACTTTCGATGCGTCCATGCGAACTGGCGCCGATATTTGCACACAGTTTTCAAACCGATATGCCGTCCATTCGGCAAAAAAAAAAAAACATTATCGAATCGTTAGATGAATGGAAAACGAGACCGTTTTGGCCACCGTACGTATCCGCATCAAAAATTATTTTGATATTTTATTGTTGTTACGTTGCAAACGAAACTCAAACGTCACATAAACGCTTCAACCAATTTTTTTACTTGTCGTTCTTGTTAGTTTTGTTTTTTTTTTTTTCGTTTTCATTCACGATGACTTTGCATGTGCTACTATTTTTTTTTTCATTCCATTTTGGAATTCTTTTAATGTGCGATCGTTTACCGTCTCTGCGCTTCATTTGCGTGCATATATTAAATCATTAGCATAGCATAAACGAATAAAAAAAAAAATGTAAAAAAAAACGTTCGCTGTCAAATGAATGAAATCGACGAAACTACAATTTCATAATCTTGGACGATGTTCAGTGTAAATGTGTGTGTGTGTGTGTGTTTGCATTCAGATGATAATAGCAAACGGCGCTCACAATGCGCTCTAGCAATTGACTTGTCTGTGAGTATTTGTTGGCGAAGAATTTGCCAACGATGCAGAAATATTCTATTACGAAATGTCTATTCGTTTTCCCTTTCATGTAATGCTTTTCATTTTATCACACAATTCACTTCAATCCATATTTTTTCGTTGTTGTTGTTGTTGTTGTTGTTATCAATGCCGTTGACGCTTCATTTATCTTCAGATGCATAAAAAAAAAAACTTAAATATTCATATCTATTTTAGTTTTGTTTAACTTTTGCCTGGTACTCGATTAAGTACAGCCAGCCAGCCAGCCATCAAATCAAAAATGGCTTAAGATGAGCAGCCGGAATAGCTATAGCACATAAATCGAATCGTTAAAAAAAAACATAACCGGCTTGAAAATAGATTATTCATTTTTATTTCATTACTCGATATCTAATATCGATTTAATTACTATGCCATCCGCGTTGGTTTTTTTTTTTTGTTTTGTTTTTTCTTTCTATCTATTTTCGAAAATGCAGCTGTTGATTCTTGTTTTCATTCAATAATAAAGACAGAACAAAAAAAAAAAAAAAAAAAAAATAAAATAAAATAAAATATCCTCGTTTCAAATGGAAAAGGATTACATGTTCTTGTACTTTGTGTTGTGCATTCACACATTGAGATTCATTAGAATTGAATTAACGTAAAACGATGTTATTTGTAAAATGTGGTAACGATTGTTCACTAATTCGAATTGATTATTACATTTTCAGTCAAATCCATTTTTAAATAGATGAAAAAAAAAGAACAATCCATAAAACCGAAGAAGTAAAAGTAGAAAAATATGTTTTTGATTGAAGATAATCGAATTTCAAAAGAAATGAGATAGCAAACAATTAAAGGAAACTGTAAAAAAAAAAAATGGGAACAATAGTCATCGATTGTATGTAGTCTGTTAAATGATGGACTGTGCTCCAAGATGAACCACACACACACACACCGAAATGGCCCGAAAAAAAAAAACACAAAAAAAAATGTTGAGTATGGAATGCATTGTACGTATCAACTTTACTGAAATTGTCGATTACAGCAGAAAAACAATGTTGAAAAGGAAACTGAGTAGCATTGATACGGAATCAACCAAGTGGCATGGTTAACATTCAAATTCCCTCACACTAACGAAACACACTCGCAACGCATTCGATAAATATATGAATCACAAAAATGCCATTGCACTGAAATACATTCTCTGTCTCTTTGTATATATTCTTTGGTCTTTGTCTTGCACACTATCGGTATGAGCTTGCAGCCGCTTGTTTAAGTTGTTTTGTTATGTGTTGTTGTTGTTATTGTTGTTTTTTTTTTTTCTCTTCATTCTTTTCATGTGTCGTTGTTATTTCTTCACTCTTCGTGTGCGTTTATGTCAATTTACGATGTATTTGTTGCTGTTGCTGCTGTTGTTATTCGCTCTCTCTCCCCAAAATTAAAATTGTGAATAAATAAAATTGAAAATGCGCTTTGTTACATTTATTATGATTATTGCACAGCTGCAACTAGTTGTTGTTTGTCTACAATGACTTGAATCTACCTAGAATAGGCAAGAAGCGATCGTGCATTGGTGAAGCGTAATTTCAGCTCACGTTTTTCTCAACGCACATACACTCCGAAACATTATTTTCGAGCGTTCAACTGTTAGGCTGTTTTTTTTTTTTTGTTGTGGTTGTTGTTTTTTTTTTTTCAACGCTTCTTTCTGGTTTGGTTTTCTGTGCCACAGCGGCTGCCATACGGAAAAGTCATACAATATTTTCTTTGGTTAAGCAAAATAAAAAAAAAAAAATTAATGTTGATTCACATATTATATTAATTCGTGTGTGAGACGGCGCTACCTTCAAATCCATCCAACAATCCTATGATTACCTCTACAACTTTGTAGTAAATGCGCTTAAATGTTAACGTTTCGCCCCTTGTCTTCACTCAGCGATGCAGTTCTTTGGTTTTGTTTGCACTGGATTTATGCTATTACTCACATTTCATTCAGTGCGAGGCCGTTTTACGTTTTGCAAGATTACTTGCCCCGTACGATGGCTTTGCTTTTAATCATACAATAACTCTATCTCTCGCTTTTTCTCTCTCTTTCTCTCTCTCTCTCTCTCTCTCTCTCTTTCTCTCTCTTTCTCTCTCTTTCTCTCTCTCTCTCTGTCTGTCTGTCTGTCTCTCTTTCAATCTTTTTCAAGTTCTCTCTAAGAGTGCCTCTCTTTCTTTTTCACATGATTTCGCATTCGCGACCGATTGGTCGTTTTCCTTAACAATAGCGGACTGCATCATTCCAGACACAATGTTTGTTGCAAATGAATCGTTGTCGTGCTCTTATTCACTTCATCAACAAATAAAAACAATATTTAATCATATTTTTTTTTTTTTTTTTTGCTTTGCATTCTATTTGTGCTGTATTTGCTGGCGTTCAAGTTTCTTCTTTTCGTTTTCGTCTCTTTATTCTTTATTTCTTTCTTTCTTTCTTTCTTTCATCAGTTGTTGTATTCCACAATTGCATAAAAGTGTTTTTCCGTAAACGTCGCACTAAAAAGTACTATTTAATATATGAGCGCATTTGTGCAGCCGTCGTCGTTTTTCAAAAAAGAAACACATTCTCTCTTTCTCTTTCTCTTTCTCTCTCTCTTTCGATCGCTCGTTCGCTTTCGCTTTCTCTCGCTTGTTCGTCATCACTGCCATTGCATCTCTTTTCTTCTTCTCCGCACCAATAGCTTTGTAATAAATAATTTCTTACCGTATGTCTTCTTTTTTAATCAACGCTGCACACCTTTCCACCTATTTTGATATTGCTATTATTATTGTTGCTTCGGCCGTTGTTGCTTTTGAACGTGTGCACGTTCTTTTTACATTTGCTCCTTTCCTTACATTTTCTGTATTTTCTGTATGCACACATTTTTTTTTTTATCTCTCGTTCTCTTTCTTTTTCGGTGTTGTTCGGATTCCAAACCATGGTCTCACACACAATCAAAGCAATTTTAATTGTATTGCGTCTTATATGTACGTTTCAAACCATAGATCAGAAATAAACACGAAAACAGAATACGAGAAAGAGAAAAAAAAAAACAAAGACACCATGATTTGTGCCAATTTTTTTCTGATAAAGCAATCGGAAATTTTTTTTTTTTTTTCAATTTTTTATTTCGATAGTGTAATGCCGTTGTTTTGATTTGTTCACTTAAAATGCCATGGGTGCCAAATATTACTCTTCATCTAAGCTTTGAGGGATGTGTTATTTTTGTCTCCCTATGTGATCTCCCATCTAATGAACAAAATCATGCTGCTGTTGAGCTTGGCACATCTTTAATCCAAAATAAATTTTTCAATCCATAATCACATACCGAACGAAAATAAAAATTGTATACCGGGTGATGAGGATAAAAATTTCAGCACACGAATGCAATAAATTGTATCGCAGTGAATTCTAGCGTAAAATCAATTGAATCAATATCTCATTTTCAAGACGAAACGGGAAGAGACCAAAGAGAAAAACAAAAAAAACATTTTTGCATTCGACATTCCTTGCACGGAACTAATTTCACCCCAGAAATTGAGAGCAACAGCCACAACGACAGATATAAAAATCGATGACAAAACAATATATTGGCCGAATAGGGAGCAAAATAAAACACATACACACACACACACACACAGAGAGAGAGAGAGAGAGAGAGAGAGAGAGGATGCAATTTTAAAATTTTATTTGAGCACACACGAAAATACATATTGTACAATGTGCATATGCACATCCAATTGTTATGGCTTTAGCATCGGGTCGATGCAAACACAATGATGGAGAACTGAACTGATGCAATATATAAATGCGTATTGTTTTTTTTTTTTTTTTTTATATTCTCGTTGCCTTTGTTATTGTTTTCCCTTTTTTCCATGTTGTAAATTATTGTGCCGTTTTCTCATTTTATAAACGAGGCGAATATCCAAAAAGTAACCGAACTTTATCCCATCATTTGCAGCTCGGCTTTTTATTCCAAATACATCTTTGCTTACATGATGTGCATACAGCTTCGGTTTTGCTCTTCTTCTTCTTCTTCTTCTTCTTCTTCTTCCATTTTAGTTTATATTTCATCCTCAAGACCTCGTTCGATAATACACATTGAAAACATGTACCAAATATAATTTATTCGCAACAATATAATCGAAGCGATTGCGAATTTTTGATGATCTTCATTGTTTTGTTAAATTCAACATTTCTGAGAAAATCGAATTCCAATAAAGTATATAATAATAGCGACCGATCTGTGTTTGCATCCTTTAAATCGAATGAAAACGAATCGACAATGGTAATATTGGTCGATCCAATAATTTTTTTTTTTCTTTTTTTTTTTTGAGGCAGAAAAGATTTGTTGTTTTTGTACAACTAAAAGAAAATTGTAATCCCATATATTATTATTTGCACACTGCCTTCAGGCATCGAAAATCATCGAATTATTTTGAGTTCTAGTTTTTCAAGACACCCTTTTTTCCAAACATATTTTCATTTCCGAAACTTGAACCCTTTTCGACCATATTTTCTTTTCTGATTTCTCTCTTTCTTTCTCTCTCTCTCTCTCTCTCTCTCTCTCTCTCTCTCTCTCTCTCTCTCTCTCTCTCTTTTTTTTTTATTTTACTTTGCTCGATCCATGTCGAAAGGTTACCAATTGATTGGCGTGATTAGAAGGTTTCACTTCATCATCATATAAGAAAATTGAATTTATTATTGCAATGCATGAAACGACCGGCTTATTAAAGGGTCGACTAGAAATTTATTCAAAACGACATTTTAAATGAATAGGCTTCATTACTGATTCGTTGCAGTTTTGTGGTTCGTGCGCACACAATTTTGAGAGAAAACCTTTTTTCACACATTTTACAAAACTTCTTAACTAGATAGTTTTAAAACTGCTTGTTTCTTCATTTACATGACATCCATAGTAATTTTCATGGTTTGTTCTTAGGCAAACTATAATTCCATTAGTTTTCAACTCTAACAAGGTTCTCGCTCATTCACTTATTTGGAATACATTTCAAAATATTCGATGGCGCATACATATTGTATAGTTTTTTTTTTTTTTTTTTTTTTTGTTTTATGTGCACGCAGTGAATATTCACTTTCAATGTAAATTGCATCACGTTGTCGTTTTGGTTGTTGTAAAAACGAGAAAAAAAAAATTATTTCACATATAAACGACACACATGGTGAATTTTTCGTTTGGTCTGCCTGCAGGCACCAATACAATGAAAAAAAAAGAAATGTATAAAATAATCGCATAGCGCATTGCAATGTTACAAGAACTGTATATAGAAAGAGAGAGGAAGAAGAAGAAAAAGTAGAAATAAAAAGAAAAAAAAAATGTAACTCGGCCCAAGAAGGTTTAATTTTGTCACGGTCATTTTATCGGCACACAAAGCGCATTTTAACTACACTAGCGACAAACTTAAAGAGAGTGAAATAAGTGAAAATGTGTTTGCCATGCGCATACACATCGCACATGAAATATGTTTTTTTTTTTTTTTTTTTTTTGCTTTGCTTTAAAAAGAATGCTGCTTCGTTGCCGGCTGATATGGT
The DNA here is from genome assembly GCA_029041755.1 of Resseliella maxima. NCBI lineage: Eukaryota > Metazoa > Arthropoda > Insecta > Diptera > Cecidomyiidae > Resseliella > Resseliella maxima. The sequence goes on along the minus strand of JAQOWM010000828.1, from coordinate 298,910 downwards.
TGTATGATGTGTTGAAAACCAAAACAGGATACCATTTCATAGCGACTTCGCTTCGCAAACAATTTCCATCACATTTCATATTTTTCATCATGTTAAAAACTTCTTCAATTAAACACCGCCCGGGTTGAATAATAAACAAAATTCATAAAAAAAAGTAAAAAAAAAAAAAAAAAAATAATATTTGCATTGACTCAACTCTTTGGCAACGAAACGGAGATGGAGAGAGAGAGAGTGAAAAAAATCAAATGCGTCAGCATCAAAAATTAGCTCAACCAAAACACAAAATGAAGCAAAATGCTCAGATAATATCAAATGATATGAAGACCGTTTGGCATATAATGCTGGCAGTCAAAAAGCAAACAATTTTCATCAACAACGGTTTCCTAGTGATAAAAATTCTGTTGACTGGATTAATTTCAACTGGAAATTGTTTATTTTCATTTGTCCTGTTGGTTTTTATTCACACTTTGGTCAGAAAATTATGGCAGCAAAGCCATACAAAAAAAAAAAAAAATGTTTTCGGTAAAGCAAACAAAAGGCTTGCCAACTATGTACAATTTTAAGCCGAAGCCAAATGATTTCGGCGAGAACACTGAAGAATACACAAATTGAGAACGATTTTCACATTCGTCAGAACCATTTTCAATCATTTAAAGCCAATCAATATGTATACAATTTTGTTTTCTTTTTGCCATTGTTGTTGGAAGAAGAAGAAGAAAAAAAAAAATTTTTGTCGATGGATGCTTTGTTATCGGATTACCGTAGACACAACGTACTCGATTGAGAATTGAACTGAAATGAGAGTATATAACGGTTCATATCGAATTTTATTTCAATTTGCAACATTGTAAATATGAATGCAACCGTACATTCACCTCATCATAATGAACAAACACTTTAAATGAATCAGAATGTTGAACGCTAATAAATAAGGATAATCGTAATTCCATTAGAAATATTGAATGATAAAACAGTCGAATGACCAACACTTAAAGAAGAAAATCTTCTTTCGATTTGCAACAAATGGAAAAAAAAAACAATTTTCATTTCTGTATAAGAAATGGCTATTAGAGCCAGTAAGTGAATACAATTTACAATGCTTGAGAAACTCATTCAATGCACATAATTTCTTATGCAATTTTTTTTTCCCTCTTTCTTTATTATTATTTGTTAAAAGTTGACATGATTTTCTCTTGCAAGTATTATCCCTATTCATGTAAAACTCAAGTGGCGAAAAAAGTTTATGACGGCAAAGCAAAAAAAAAAAAAAAACTGTAATTTCATGTTTTTTTTCTTTCTTTCGCTTATTTATTGAAGTTTTCTTTTTCATTTGAGTAGCAATTTCCAATATTCAATTGAATATTTTTTCAAGTTTGTAAAAATCCATGCAATCGAAACAGCCAGTAGCAATGCAGTAGCTGAAAAGGGCGACAGTAAAAATGCACAAATGCATGCAAACAGAATGGTTATATTGCCTCATTTGATGTATACGCAACATTCATTCATTAATGTACACATTTCCAAGCAAATTTTTTTTTTTTTTCTTTCATTCTCATTCTCATTCTGATTCACTCCCTTTGCATCGCTACAGCATCATGTCCTGTCAATGCAAAATGCTATTTTATTACCATACAAGTACTTTCGTGTTCGACAAAATCACAGCACACCACTGGCTGTCGATCAATATATATTCAATGAATATTTGTATCACACGAAATGGATTTTGGGAAAGGCGATAGAAGAGGGAAGACACCAACAGAGAAAATGTATGGAACAAATGAAAAAGAAAATAGTTGAAAAGGAAAAGATGAAACATAAAAAAAAAAAAAAAATGGGTGCATTGTATATTCATCTGCATTGTTACTATAGTTTGGCATCCCATTCATGTGACTGTCAGCATTTTTCTCCAGCTCTTTTTACATTCAAGTTTTCTTTTTTATTTTTATTTTATTTTTTTTTTTTTTTTTTTTTTTTTTTGGGAAGAATAGATATCGCATAACTGTTTTCTCCCTTTTTCCAGTTATCCGTATTAAAATATACAAACTTTTTTGAATATAATAATCTTGTGCGATGAGCCTAGGTAGTAGAATTCTTAAAATGGTAAATTTGAATTGTTAGTTCATTGTGAATATTTGATCTGAAAAATAGAGGGAAGGAAATGCGAAGAGATTTGTGTTGGAAAAAGGTCATCGGTGATGCGATGTAAATGGGGTATTCATTAAATATCAGATTAAATACGATAAATTCTCCGTTATTGCACTTTGTATGAAATCGGCAAAAATGTAATTGATTCACACAGGAAATCAAATGCCACGATATAAATAACCGTAAAATATTTGATTCGGCCCTTTCTTTCGGTTGTTTTGATTTTGAGTGTATGTGACATTTGATGAAATGAAAACGTTTCGGTCGATCGTGAAATGCTTTTTATTCTCTTTTATTTTCAAAGATATTTATCTACTATATCATCATTCCATATCTTATTGTTCCGTTAGCATCTTTATATTATGATTAATCCTCAAATTTCAATGGACGTTTTCCATCATTTTTCTCATTTAAAGTATCGCAATGAATTTATAAACATTTTGCTTAGGGTATTTATTATTACTAGACAATTCATTGGAAATTACAAATTTTTGATGTGAAAAATTATTTGGTTCCCACATTTACTCTCCTTTCTCTCTCTCTCTCTCTCTCTCTCTCTCTCTCTCGCTTGAAACTTTTTGTTTCTATATAGCATGACTAGTCAACCTTAAATTCGATTGATTCACTTCAATTTACGTTCTTTTATTGTTAATACTGATTCAACTATTTTTCCGCTTTTACTTCGTTGAACAATTTACTTAGATTGTGAATTTTGCTTAAGACACAAAAAAATGGGAAGAAAATCAAAATTTGATTTGATATACTGCGATTCAAACAATGCTTACATACATTGATTCTTCACCATTCAACCAACATTAAATATTATTAATTTTTCTGCGTGCATATCCATCTCCCTTTCTTTTTGTTTTTTTTTTTTTTTTTCTTTCTTCTTTATCGGGTTTATTTTATGTTTTTCTGCATATTTTAAGCAATAATTCAATGCACGTTCCAAGATTGAAAACTGGTTGAAACAAACACGTTCTAAATAAATAGATGGTAATAACAACAGTCATCTTCTTATTTCTTTATGAAAAGGATGATATGAAATAACGATGTCTTGCAGGCAAATGAATACGGGGGGAGGTAATTTGATAAACATTTTAAAAAGGAATCTTCATCGCATCATATACCTGTTTTTGTGATGTAATGTAATGTCATGTGATATGGATATGTTATGTTATTCCATCCAATTGACAGTCATCATCAAATCCCTTGGGAGTATCCATTGACTTTCGACATCATTTGATACGAATGACTGCTGCTTCAACTGTTGAGTATATTATAAAATATACATTTGATTCGCATATTATGAAGAGAAAAAAAAAAAATAAATAAATAAATTGGCAACCATAAAAATGGTGACGAATAAAAAATTCACATAATTAAAGTGGGTAGGTTGATTGTCTACTTGAGTTGCGTTGGTAATGATTAAAGTGATATAAATCTCTCATTCTATCTCTCTATCCTTCTCACTCATTCTCTTTCTCTCTTTCTCTTTCTCTCTTTCTCTCTCTCTCTCTCTCTCTCTCTCTCTCTCTCTCTCTGTCTTTCTCATTCTCTCCACTTTTCTCTATATTTCAATCTGTCTCACAATTGTTTTGCCTGATTTCTAGCTGATTTTGTTATGCGCGCATGCCACCTCTAATGAAATATAAAGTTTATTTTCCGCCAACTTCAATCAATATCGCACCTATATTATGCATAGACGCACTGGTATGCTCTTTAATTAGACGAGATCGGCAAACATGCTGTCATTGGATTGTTTGTTCGGCTTAAATTTCACTGATTTGAAATTTCAAATGTATGTGATATAAGAGATTGTTTGCATTTTTGAGTGACAAGTGATGCGATTAATGAGCATCGTCTACAAATGCTGGATTTTTTTTTTGTGCTCTTGTTTGTTTTTTATTTCAAAAACTGGCATTCATTTTGTTCGAAACCAAAATAGTCATTAGAATGCGAATGCGCACGGCATGCTCTCAAGGGCATGATTTTTCGTCATATTTTATTTCTGTTTTGTATTTTTATTTCCATGTTGCGGAAAAATGTGTGGCTGAGACTTTTTAAAGGAAAGACTTTCTTCGCCTGATTACTTGAATGGTTCATTTTCATTTTCCCTTCAATATGGCGTTTTCACATTATTTTTGTCGTGCCATTGAAAAATTCCACGTACTGCTTATTCCTACTTATGGCAATGGTTGGTTATGTTGTATTTTTCATCCTTTTTTTTTTGTTTTTGTTTTTATTTTTGCATAAAATAAAAAGAAAGATATATATATATATTTCTGTATATTAACATGTAAATGCCAGACAAGACATCAACACAAAGAAAATAAGAGAAAAGAAGAAATGAGCCTCCCGCATTTTTGTCTCTTCCGCATGATAAAAAAAAAGAAGAGATAATCTGGTCGAAAATATAGAAAGAAAGAATGAAAAAACATCAACCACCAAGTGCTGAATTAAAATCAAAAGCATTTGCAATTGGAAAATGAGTGAAAAAAAAAAAGATGAAAATGTCTCACGAATGAGAATGAAATACCTCACACGTGCACTCATATTTTTCAATTAAATTGCAGCCAAATTCTATAGAAATGAAATCACCGAATCTCCGTCGCTACATAATTAGTGTGCAGCGAAGAGAATTTCTGCGAAGAAAAGTCATTGTTGTTGTTTTTGATCGCTTTTTTGTTCTTTTCGGCCTAGTACATTCTCGAGGTGTAATGTTATGTGGTTTCAACTTTTGCATTTTGTTATTCAAGTTTGATTCCGTTTCTTAAGCTTCATTTATAAATATTAAATTACAAACAGGCGACATTGTCACTGGCAAAGAGTGGAATTTCGGTTTTTTAGGCAAAGATTTTTCACATTTTTCATTCAACGATTTCATCATCATCAACATCATCGTCATTGTCATCGTACGGCGACAAGTACCATTGAAAAAATGATGAAACAAAAGAACACAAATTGTTATGCATTTTGTGTATATGTATCGATGTCTGTGTATTCAATTCGCTCTCTCTCTCTCTCTTCTCTCTCTCTCTCTCTCTCTCTCTCTCTCTCTCTCTCTCTCTTTCTCCCTCTCTCCCTCTAGGAGAGGGAGCTCCCTTAAGTCTTTTGTCTTGCAGATAACACAAGCACTACCCGTAATAAAATACTCATTTTACTCGGCCTTCCATTCGCGATATGATGGCGGGTCTCACACACAACGCACCATCTCATTACGGTAAATACATGCAAGTGCATGCAGTTCAGCACTTATAAACGTTTTCACTGCCAATGCACTGGAAACTCATCGGCAGACACGTAACAATTTCTATTCAAAAGAGAATGAAAGAAAAAAATGCACACAAACAACTTCAAACAAACAAGACATATTGATATACATATTTGCAGACATTCGAAACGTGTCTCAAGCATTCCATTTCACCTCTTTTTACATTAGGCTCTTAATACTTTGCTACTAATATGCACTCAAAACAATGGCATCAATTAAAAATGATTGCATTTATACAATGCACGTATGTAATGCTGCTGCTGTTGTTGTTGTTTCGTCTTTTGTGTCTCTCTGTGTGTGTGTGTCTGTGTGTTTTTTTCGACACTTTTCAGAGATTTGAGTTTAGCATTAGTGCTTCTGTTATGCAGTCGAAACAAACAAAAACGCAGACGAGACTGTAAAAAGGGAGTAAGAGCTAACACGTTAACTTGATGAAATGTTTGACCAAGGGGAAAAGTACACATGAACTCATGATAAATACAATGTGTGCTGCTTTCATTTCTCATTCGCAAAAATTGCATGATTTTACAAAAAGCATCGAAAATTTCCTATGATTATTATTACTCTTCTTCATTTCAGGATACGTTTTTATCATTATATTTCACGCTTCACTCGCTGGCCAAATTTTCGTTTTTCCTTCTTCTACTTGGTAATATCATTGGTGCCGTTTGTTATTACCACTGTCATGTCATTTTATTTAGCAAAAATATCTTTTTCTTTCTTCATTTACATTCTTTATTCCCAGATTAAATTCATATTCCAGAACAAACGACCAAAGCGAATGAGATACAGGAGCTGAAAATGAAATGCAAATATTGAAAACAATTGCATGGGACGATGGGCTTATTAAATGTGCTGCAACTTTTGTTTGCGTTCGTTATGGTTGTAGTCCGTCATTATTTATGATGCGACAGCATTTGTCTCGCCGACTAAATAAAAAGAATGGCAAAAGAGAGTGAAAAGATGGAAAAAACGAAAAAAAAAAAAAAAAAAAAAAATTGCACGAGAGAAATTGCACGCCTGAATTATGAATGCTGCATATGGAGTTTGAGTATAATGTTCACCATTCGGTTTTGTATTGAAATCAAATGATGTGAAAGGTTTTTTTTTTTTTTTTTTTTTGTGAACAAAAATGACATAAGTCATATCATTAGTTCATTTCACTTTTCATTATGTTTGTCAGAAATGGTTTTGTTTGCTTACAAAACAAAACAAAACGAAAATATCAATGAAAATTTTCAGAATTGTGTATTTAGCGAACAGTTTTGTTTTTATCTTTTTTTGATATTCAATGCTTGAATTATTGAAGTAGTGATTTCACAGCGATGAATACAATACTCGGGTAAAAAAAAAAAATGAAGAAGAAAGAACCCAAATTGATAAACTTGTTTACAACAACGAGTTGTGATGGCCCCGATCAAAGGTCTCAAATTTTATTGAATAATTTCGCAGGTATAGCAATCATGGCTACGTTTGAGATGTGCGCACGATGAGCCCTAAAGCGATGATGAACACGAGAGAAAAAAAAAAAAACATTCATGTCATAAGCGAGATGGATCGAACTCTCTTCACATTCCACTCAACGGAACACATACATCGATCCGAAATGTTTTATTTTTTCGATTATGTAATCATTTTTTCTTGTGTGACCATTTGTGAAAAAAAAAAAAATCCAACCATCCTATATGCTCCTGGTTTCTGTTCAATATATTTGACGAACATACTATTTGTTCACATTATGTATCCGGGCTGTTTCTCTCAGTCTGTCAAATGAAAGAAGAGTGAGAAAAAAAAAAAGTGATGAGCACATACACAAAGTCATCTAACTTCTTCTTATTGAAAATATTTTGATTGAAAACATTTAGTCGATTTTTTGGAAGCTCTTCGTCAAACATTTCGTTCAATTGGCCAACTGGTTTTGATCCTCTTGTATGATGCACTTTTATTATTATTCTTTCTTTTCATCCATTTTGTGTGTGTGTGTGTGTTATTTTTTCTCTCACTCACCCTTTAAATACGCTGTTTTCCGTATTTGAAAAATTTCTGTCGAAAGAAATGCACAGCATTTTTAATTATCCTTTAACATCAAAGTCATATTTAAAAGCAATCTTTGAAGGCTAAAAAAAACTCTCTACTGTCTTTCTCTCTCTTTGATCTGTTACACAACAATTGTTACCATTGAAACAGATTCAAAACGACAATGTCTCATAATGTTGAGCCGCATAATAAAAATGGTACAACATGTTGAAGAATTCTGATTCTTAGGTAACAATTTTTTTCTTTTATCAAATGGAAAAAAAAAATACAAATTTTGAAAAAAACGAGCCTGTATGCAAATGAATGGTTTTCCGGTTACAGCAATAAGCAACAAACCACAATAAAGCAAACCTTAAACAATTTTTTAGACCACACCATAAACATAAAATCGATAATCGATCAATTTAAATGGTCAAATCGATGAATATCTCGGGCAATTTTTATATATTCATGAAAAAGAATGACCGAAAAATGATGTGAGAACCATCGCATTGTTGCCGCGACCACGAAAAAAAAAAAATCGCTAAATATAATTTCATTCGCGATTCAGTTATGATAAAACCAGTCCATCTCGGTATGATAGCATAATTATCGATAAATTGTCGAATGGAATTAAATATGTAAAACGAACAGTTTTCAAAGATCGCAATGGTCAAAGGGAATCTACGCAAACCGAGCAGATGATAATTTTCAATGAACATGTGGTCAACTAATTTAATATTTTCTTTAGCGGATATACATAACGATAACGAGCGTTAGTTTGTATTTTTTTTCTTCTTCTTCTTCTTCTCTTTCTATAATAAAAGCTTTTTAGTCGTTTGATATCGTTCTAATTCATCAGACAAATGCATACGGTGCCGTCAATACCACTACATATTTTCATAAAAGCGAATGAAATGCATTAGATTTATACCGTAGCTATTAATATGAATTTTCTTGTGTTCCGTTAATTTATCGACCCTCATTACGCATATGTACTGTGGCGTAGATACATTGAAAATGTTGTGGCGGTGGTGTGCACAGGTGCAACAATAAATAGAATGAGAAATAAAAAAAAAAAAAAACAACGAAGAAACAAAACGAAAAAAAATGAAGTAATAGAAAACCGGGTGATTAAAATGTATTTATAAAGTCACATGCAACCGAACATTCATTTTGAATGACAAACCTCTGAGATACATTCCACCACTTATACAAATTTCTGCATCTGGAATGACATAACTTTTGTCATTCCACAAAACGAAAAATTGTTTTCAAAGTTATCTGACATTCTCCGGAACCAAACGAATCGACTTTGGAAATTGATTTGTCGGCAACATTTTATTCCCTTTTTTTTTTCCTTTCACAAAACGAAAAAGAAAACGAGAAAGAAAAAAAAAAACACCGAATTCGGAAAGAAGAAAAAAGTTTCAACAACTTCCAAATCGAGCAAAGTCATTAGCGAAAAGTCACGAATCTACGCAATGCATGTAATGATGATTGCAGTTTAAATTGTGTCGTGATTTGCATGCATTCGAACTGTTTTGTGGTTGAATTGCAAATTTTCGTCGTCGGCAATAGATAATCGTTTACTGAGTACAAACTATCCAATTTTTTTTTTTCTTCTGTTCGAACTGTAATTTTCTTCGAACAAGTACAAAAAAATACCTTTTTAATATACAAAAAAATAAGAAGAAACCACTTAAAAACACGAATTCTTTTGGTAAAAACTTTTGTTTTAAGAGAAAACATTCATTACATTCATACGCACACACATATGCGGCAAAATTGATAACATCGCTTCAGCCGAAATCGAATCGAGAATTGAGAGGATCTCGAAGATGATGGAGAATCAAGCAAAAAAAAAAAAAAAAAACACACAACGAAACCGATTTTAATAAAGCAAAACTGACAAAGAATTAAAAGACGAATATGGAAGGAGGCATTTTACATCCACAATTACTGAATGGATTCGCCGGTAGGATTGTGTAATGATGCGCGGCTTATATGTTGTCGTTGCTTTGATTTTTCTTCATATTTTTTTTCCATTTTGTTTCTCTCTCTCTCTCTCTCTCTCTCTCTCTCTCTCTCTCTCTCTCTCTCTCTCTCTCTCTCTCTCTCTCTTCTGTCTGTCTCCCTCCTTCTCTCACTCTCTCTCTTCTCTTCCTCATTCTTCCTCCTGCATGTGTAAAATGCGATTGTGTAAATACATGTATACACACATTAATGCTTACTGTGCATAAGAAGAGGTAACAAGCCCGAAAATATACACTTATTAACAAACACGATGTGTGAATTACTAGGCATTTCTCTGTTATCGATGTTGGTCTATTTCTCTTTTTTTTCGGCTATTCGCATCCACACACACACACAAATACACACTCGTAGACAGTTCTTTTAGGTTTTGAAACTGCAACACATTCTCCAGATATTGAAATTCTTTGTGTCTATACATTACGTATACTTAAACTCTCTCACACATAAGCTCATAAAATCGTACAAAAATACATCTACACAATCGCATATGCACATCCATGCACATTGTCTGCACATTTAACGCAGAGTCTACATTTTTCGTATTGTTGAGAGAGTGAGCCACATCTTCGTTCAGCTTCTATAGCATATTCTATGCTTGATTTTGTCTGCATTGTGTATGCCATCGAAGTGTTTGAATGATAATATGGACTCGTTCTTTCTCCTTCTCCCTCTTTCTCCCGTTTTGTCTTCATCGTTTGTGTACGAATGCACGATACTCTGGTTTTAAGTTGATTGCCAAGCCTAAATCTAAAAAAAGCCAATATCCTTTTGAATGTGCATATCATTCATGCAAAGAGCGTCGACGAGCGTAAAAAATTACAAAATTCACAAACAAAAAAAAAAAAACAACAACAACATCAAGAGAAAAGAAGAAATCAACGTGTGTGAGAGACGGAGGTAGATAGGAGTAATTGCAATGGGCGCATACATTCAATTTTTGTTTGGTTTTATTGCTGCGTTTTTTTTTTTTCAAGCCGGTATTGTTCTGATTTTGCGATAGAGATTGCAATGTATCACATTGTTAAGCGTATCGCCATCGTCGTTTTCATCATCATATTCTGTCTCTATCTCTGCGTGCACAATAGATTTTCGTCGTATTCACCGTCGTGCAAGTATTTAAGTGATTGTATATGTGTAGAATGCGTATCTCTCTCTCTCTCTCTATCTCTCTCTCTCTCTCTGTGTGTGTGTGTCTCTGTCTCTCTCTCTCTCTCTGTGCGTGAAAAGGGTCGAAACTGCAGCGGATTTATATAGTTGGCTTTCGACCGTATATGCTCTTGAAATATCGCGAATAATTGGAATGCATATGCGAAATTTTTAGATACACAAAAGCTGTAATTCCTCTTTGCATTTGTTTGTCGACTTGATTCAATTCTCTTTCTCCCTCTCTTTGCTTTGCTCTCATTTTTTTTCATTTTTTTTTTTTTTGTTAATGCTTGCTTTCATCCATTGGATTATGAACTACGTGCAACTCGCACACCATGAGTTCAAAATCTCATTTGTTTGTTTATCAACTGGACGTGCATTTTTCACAAACTATTTTAGCACTTCACAGTAATAGATTTTGACAATAGTTCGCATTCTTCTATTTGTTTTGTTTTATTCTGCTTTTTCATTGTTAAGCTAAAATCGGTATTACGTGTTTTGTTTTGCATAGCCCACCATTCGTTCAAAAATATTGAAATCAAAAATTTTTGGTTTTATAAATGATCACATTTCAAAATTCATCTAATGATCACTGATCATGCATACTACTTATTCATAAATTAGTTCCATCTTATTTATCTAGTTCGATATTATAAATGAACTAACCGTGTAAATAGTTAACTGGTATTTAGTTGATAGGGTAAAAAAATCAACTTAATTTCGCATAAAATGCAATAAGAAAGAAAAAAATAATGGAAACAAAAAGCAACGACGTCGGCGATAACGACATAACGTTAAACTAAAAGCGACAATAAAGCGCAATGAATAAATAATAGCATGCACGAATTGTGTGTGCAAACGAGACGTAAATGAAAAAAAGACAGACAGAGAGAGAGATAGAGATAGAGAGAGAGAGAGTGAGAGAGAGATTGTGTGTATTTCGTAAGCGACACACCAAAAAGGAACATATTTTAAGTAAGCAGAAAACATAAATAAGCATTTTATATGACAACATGAGCAATTATTTAAAGTAAAATTGAACATGAAAATGACTGTATGCATATGCTCAGGGTGAATTCATGTTCGTTTGCTTGATAGGTACGCATTTTCACCTTAACGGTTAAATGCCTAGCGAGTATTTCTCTAGGTGTGTTTATGTATGTGTGTATAAATGCGCGAGCGCTTGAATAGTAACAGCCCTCTGTTTTCTGTTTTCTTTACTTCAACCCTAATTCCGCACCAATCCAACCTCATGCATATGCTTTCGTTTGGAAATTGCTGATTATGAGTCCGCAACTTTGTACAGCTTTTCACGTTTATTTTTTTTTTTTGGTTTTTTTTTTTCTTTTTATTGTTTCGTCTCTCGCTCAAAATACTGGAGCTGATTTTGGTGTGTGTTGGACATACAGAGATTTATGGTTTTCCACTGTAACTTGATTAAAATGTCATTAATCTACTCTATCAATCGTTTTCAACATATCTAACGATCATTTTGGCACCTCTATTATCAACGCCAACACATACACACACACACACACACACATACTCACAATCATTAGCCAACTGACGCAAACGGTCGACCAAATGGTGTGGCAAGTCAACATTGCCACTACTCCTTTTGTACATTCAACTTGAATTACACACAATTCTATTACGCGTCACTGGAATTTCTGTCGGTTTTTCAACGTATTTTTTCCTTTTATTTCTGTCCATTTCTTCACTTCATGTGTTCCATTCCTCTGCAGGACACTTTCTTAGTTGTCTAATTTAATGGTGTTTTTTGTTTTTTTTTTTTTTTTTTTTCGTTTTTAAGCTTTGAAATGGTGTGTTTTGTTACCAATTTGATTGTAAAACGCCAGCGAACCGTTTGTCACATTTATGTGTATATGCTTTTAGACGCTTGGTTGCCTTTTTTATGTTCTTCATATATATTTTGCTTCTCTCCATAATATCAATACACTGGAGAATGAAATGTGTCTCAGTTATATATGTCGGAATTCAAATAGAAAGATGGAAAAAGTAAGAGATGCACAACGAAACTGAACGCAAAACAAAATAAAACAAAACAAAAATATGAAATAAGAGACAGCGGCAAGCGAAATATACAAGTTCCGGCCGGCATTTTTGTAATTTTACGACAACAAACTGTAATATAAAGCATTTCAACTCTTCCTAATGAATATTGATTCACAAAACTGAAAAAAAAAGAGAAATACATCACATGAAAATATCTGAATGAGTTTTAATTTTATTAAATGCTTTTCGCTTTGCAAAAAGAAAAAAAAAAACATACACACACACACACACAACAAAATATTGCATTGCTTGGTTTCGTGTCAGTAATCAACCTAACTCGATCATTTCACGTTGCATGGAATGGCCATTGCAAACTAAGAAGCGTTGTTAGTTGAAATGTTTTTTTTTTTTTTAACTTGTTTTCGAGGTAGGAGGAAGCATTTGCAATTGCTCAATGTGACACTTTAGTAGTGATCAATCTGTGCACATTGAATTACTTGAAGCAAAATTGCCAATATCCGTTTATAAAAATAAATTTTCTGTTCTCTGTCGAGTTTTTGGGCATGATGAGTGGCATTGCATATGGTTTCACAACATATAACATTGAACAGCAATGTTGGCTTGTCGTTTTGTAGTAAATAAAAATCAATTTTAGCATCAGCATTACCAGCAGCGCTCATCATACTCAACGGCTGTAACACCACCATCGTCAAATTGTTGTAGCTAAAAACCAATTTACGCACAACTTTAGTACACCATTCATATATCCCTCCGTTTGGATTTAGTCGTGTGTATTTATCTTAATTATCTTTTATTGTCGATGCCTTTTAAAGACTATGTGCTTGAATTGAAACATGGCTGCTGCTGCTGTTGTTGTTGTTGTTGTTGTTGTTTTTAATGCGAGTGTATGACAATCTATGTCTCCCTTTCTCTCTTAGTTGCTCGTTCCGCAATATAATTTGTGTTATCATAAATGCTTCTTTGCATTTTACCAACATAATAATTTCTCATCAATGGCATTGGTTAATAGAGGAAACGCTTGGCCATTATTATTTTATCCCGAAATTGTTTGGTTAAAGCGTAAGAAAATTGATTCTTTTTTTATTCTCTTCTTTTCTATTACTGCTGTGTTGTTTGAAATGTCATTCAACGCCACTCTTGAAACTCTACCACCAACCAGTTTCAAAGGGGGCAGTTTTTTCTTTCCGCACCAAGAAATTCCGGAATAGATTTATACAAATCTTCCGAATGGAAAGTGCTTTGAAACACTTTCATCATCCCAAAAACCAAAAGGAAAAGAAAAAACATGGAAAAAAAAAGGATGTAAAAAAAAGTGCAGTCAAAAACACTTGAGCCACGGCAAATATTCCGTGGCGGCTTGCAAAGAAACAGTAGTAAAAGAGCAGAGAGGAAAAAAAAAAAATCAACACAAACTCTTATGTGCACACAAATCGAGTGTGAATGAATGGATCAGTTTTTTTTCCCTGCTGTTCCTGCTGTTCTCGTTATGTTTGAGTTGTCGCTTTTTTTGTTATCGCTCTCACAGTTCTGTTATTTTCTCTCTCTCTCTCTCTCTCTCCCCTCTCTCTTTCTCTCTCTCTCTTTCATCTTCTTCTCGTTGATTCATCATACTTGTTCATCTTACAATGAAAACCATTGCATTAGCAATTCCCTTTGGTCTAAGGGACGTTTGTCGTTGCGTAAATCGACTATATTTGCTTACGATACATGATTCCTTTTCCTTTTTATTGTATCCTATTCGTGACTGTTTCTTATACCAACGATCATATACACACAATTTTTATATTGAGCACGTTAGGCGATGCGTTTTGATGGTTGTATTTGATTGTATTGTTATGTTTTCAGTCTTATTTATTCCTATTTTTTTTTTTTTCAATGGTTTCGGTTGTAATACATGGCCAAAGTGCAATGCATTTCGTATTCCAATGCATGTGTGTGTGCATACATGTATTTGGAAGTGGAAGAGGAAGAGAGAGAAAGAGCGACTGTTGTTGTTGATTGTGTTCTTTTTTTTTTTTCTCTTCATTTTCTTATTTTGACAAGAGATCGTTTTCCATTTCGCCCTTTTCTACCATTCGCATTTTGATGAAAGCCAATGTTTTGGGATGATATGATGCGCTCACATATATATATATATATATAAATACGCATTCAATGGTATGCAATCGAATGAGAAAAAAAAAATTCAACTATTCGCACTAAATGAAAGATAGAGAAAGAAGCTCAGACTGCATACATCTTTCTATGTACAAAACTTAAATAAACACACAATCATCCAACACCAACCAATGAAATTTCGTACACAAACAAACATTAAACTATGTGCGATGACGAGTTTCTGTTTTTGCGTTACATGTATGAGTGTTACATGCGTACAATAAAGTGCAACACACATATTTTCATGCTCTCTGCTAATTCAAGCGAGCAATTCTGTGTTATGTTCAACAAAAATGCTGCTTTTTCAACGTTTCCCTAAAAACAATATAGAGAAACAAAACGAAAAAAAAAACAACATAATTTTCAACATATTTTCGTTGTTTTTTTTTTTTTTTCTTCACTTCATTACATGTTCGCTCACACATTTTGGTACTCTTGTTGCAAATGAATCGTAATAGTCATTTGTTTTAAGCAAATGTGTCATGGGTCTTATTTGCCTTCAAGCGAATGTTGTTTCCAATTGCTTATGAAATGTTTTTGTGTGTCGATCTGCGTTTTTTTTTTGTTAGCGTCGTTGCTCTTGCTTCGTCGTCCCTCTTGATTCTTCAATGTCACACATATTTTGCGTATGGAAATTGCTTTCAAGACCACATCAGAGATTGCTATACATAATGTACGATCACTAATTTAAAAAGCTGCTGAAACATTTGGCATCTAATTAAAAATTCCTCTTCAGATGAAAAAAACACACACACATAGAGAGAGAGAGAGAGAGAGAGAGAGAGAGAGAGAGAGAGAGAGAGAGAGAGAGAGAGAGAGAGAGAGAAATGAGAAACACAAACGTTGGATGGATTTTCCACTCACACAATCCATGAATATTAAAGCTTAAAAGAATGCCAAAAATTGACACTCACACGGCAGCTACCTTAATCAAATAACATATATCGTTAGGTTGGTTACTGTGATTTTTGACTCTCTCTCTCTCTCTCTCTCTCTCTCTCTCTCTCTCTCTCTCTCTCCTCTCTCTGAGAGAACATTAGCACAAATCATCGCTGAAAATTCATTTACAACAAACTGAATAATTGACGAACAAGATTGAGCCCAATGAGCAAGCATAATAAGAACATACATGCGGAATAGCAAGAGATGGGAAACTCTTAGGTTTTAAAGTCTTAGGCAATGATCAAAAGGGAAAGTCTAGTTCGTTGGTTGGATGGATGGATGGATGGGTTGGATGGTTTGTTTCTTTGTTGGTTGCTTGTTTGTTTGATGCGTGATGTATCTGTAATGTGTATGTGTGTCTCGGGATTTGCCGTATTAACAAAAATCATTTTCAAAAGACTTACCAAAAAATTAAAGCGAAACTCATTATCCACACTGTCGAGAATAATATGCAATGCACATTCTAACAAGCGCATCATAAGCACATAAAATAGCTTGGTGTTTCACCAATCAAATACAAAATTCATGAAACGCACACATCGCTTAAGCGATTACATCGTCTTATAATATCGTATATGCGTATGATTGTATGCGTGCATACCATTGCCGTTGCGGATGTATATGTGCATGTTTGTGTGTTGAATTCATTGCTTCGCATGATGTTGCTTCCAAAATTCTGAATACTACTATTTTGGTGTATATGAGACCAGCGGTACAACGAGTGCGGTTCAGTTCTTATTTTCGCTCGCAAATCATACTCAACCAACACAAAAACCAAAAGTTCTGAGACAAATTCAATTTTTTTTTTGTTTGTTTCTGCTTTTCTTTCTTTCATTCATTTAAAAAAAGATTTCAGTGTGTTAATGTTTTATTTTTTTTCTTTTCTGTGTGCAACTAAGAAATCGTCCAGTCGTGGTTGTGTTTAATATTAGAATGGCGTGAGTGCGTGTCCTGATAAAAATCGTGTATTTTTATCATCGTCAAAAAAAAAAGAATTGGAAAAGAGAAGAAAAAAAAAAGGAAAAAAAAGAACTATGCGATTGCCATAAATATGTAAAAAATCAAAGACAGCATACCGTGAAATATACGATACACAAATCGCTCTTGTGACGTTTCAAACCATTTATGATCATTTTAATAATGAGACTGAAACAACGAACGGGCACGGAATTTAAACACAAACGAAAACGAACATCAACCGCATCAATACGTTGAAACGAAAGAAAATTTTTTTTTTTTTTTTCCGTTTACACAGTTTTATTTAGTTCTTGTTGTGTTTTATATTATTTGTGTTTTTTTTTTTTTTCTTCTTTTTTGGGAAAATTTTTTTTTTTCCTTCGTCATTTTGTCGTTTCTTGTCGATTTTTCGGTTTGAATCGGTAGTTGTATATTAAAAATGCAAACGTAACCGTCCCAATAACCACCGATCGAAGCCCAAGGAAATCATTGTGCATCGAACAAATAACGCAAATGTATTCAATTTGCCGTACCATTAAAATAAAAAAAGAAAAAAAAAAAAACAAAATACAAAAAATGTTATATTACATTTAAACGCCTGCTCGTGGGTCAGTAATAGTAGCCGGATACAACTTGTGAGTGTGCGAACGTATTCAATTGTATTTGTGTGGTAGTTTTGAAAACAGAAAACACAAATGGAAAAAAAAAAGGAAAAAAAAAAAAAATGTAAAAATATTGTCTTATAAACAGCATATTAGTCTTACGATGCGATTGTAAATTTGTGTGTGAATGTGCAATGTCTCTGATGATATCAGATCGGTGCGTTCCGATTTTCGTTTCCTTCAAAGCATAATTTTGAACGCCATCACTTCAATCGTGATTTCAAATTCGACAACAATGCTTCATTTGAGCCATGCATATTATGGCCATTCGACTATCTCAGACACACACCAAACTATCGTCGTAAATTCTTGACAAACAATTGTTTTATTTTCTCTCTATTTTGTCAAATTTGATTTCATTTATACACTTCAGTTTTTGTCATTGTGAATTTGACCTGATTTTTGATTTTTTTTTTTTTTTTTTTTTTATTTTTTTTTTCAAATCAAATTTGAGCGCAAACATTAACAGTCATCGCACAGTTTAATGTGATAAATAAAACTAACAAAAAATTTAAATAAATGTTATGTCAATCACCTCTGTTGTTTATGTGTAATTAGTACTCTATTTTAATTGCTACAACGGAACTGGTTCCAAGCGTAAGAACATATTATGAAAAGTGAGTGTTTGGTTATTTTGCTGGTTTCACATTCGTTTTGTTTTTATTTTTTGCTTTTGTTTTTTCTTCACTTTTTTTTTCGGCAATTCATTATTTGCATAGTGACGCTACGAGGTCATAGAACTCAATGAACAAAAACAAAAAAAAAAAAAAAATTGTGTTTATCGGTTTGAGTGTAACGAACTTATGCTCTTGTTTGTCTTTACACGAGCCTGCTATGTTTTGCATTCATCTGCATAAAGAAATTTGTTCAAATTCATTACTTTCACAACTAATTTACACTCTGAATTGTGCTATTTACCACAAAGAATATAAAGAACATTTTCCCAGATTCTTAAGCAATTCGTTATAAAATGAAAAAAGAAAAAAAAACAAAGTGGTTTTCCAAAGTTATTTAGAGAAACCAAATGCATGAAAGATAAAAAAAAGAAAAATAGAATGGAAAACTGAATCCCTTCTTAGAATTATGTGATCGCTTCAAAATCAAGCATTCGTCTCGTCATTATTCAGATTGCGTCGTGCTTAACAATCCTCAAAAAAAAAGAATATTTCTCTTAGTTTTTGTTATCTTTAAATTCGTATCCTTTATGCCGATAGATCATTAGGTATAAAAAAAAAAATAAACTGGTATTTCTTTCATTTTCAAATATCCATTTATCAAATTCTCTTTTTTCTGTTTGATCATCAAGTTTCCAATCTAAATTTACTAACCAACAACACAACAAAATATTACATAGAAAATGATCATATTTGTATTTCTATTTCAAAATTCTATTTTAAATTGTTAGTTTGTATGCATTGATTCCATTCAAACTATGATGTAAGCATTCGTTTACCAAATTTGAAGTGAAAAATTTTTCAAAAAATATTTCACATAGGATTTTGGTGACAAACTGATCAGACTTCTATCTATATCGAATTTGATCAGCAATTTTCACACAAAATGTAATAGATAAATTTATATTTACGTTTGCATGAGAAAAAGTAAAATTTATGACAATTTTGGGATTGAAATTTGCTATTGTATTAGAAAAATAAAATATAGAATTGTGTATATGCAGTTTAGAGAAGAAAAAGCAAAGATAAAGTAGAATTTGAAAGAAAAACGACCCTAGCATAAATTTCATCCAAAAAGGTCGCATTAATGCGCAATCTTAGCAGGAACCAAATTTACTCAAGATTTATATAAAAAAAAAAAAAAAAAAGACACACACTACCTCTAACTATGGTAAACCAACACATACATACGTTTCAATGTATAACGATACAAATTCGGGTACCTAATACACAGGTACGAGAATGAATGAGAAAAGATGTACCGAATATATAAAAATTACCTTGAAATTTAAATGGTTTACCAATAACAAAAAAAAAAGAAAAAAAAAAAATCGACAACATCAAATATTGTGCTTAGCATTCAGCTTCAGTTCATATGGGCACTTGGATCGAATAAACCGAAATAGGGAAAAAAAAGAGAGGCAAAATTATGCGATAAAGAATGCATGGTTGAGAGTCGCCAGCGTTCAAATACAAAGAATCAACGCAACTCAATGGAAATAAAATAAATAATTCAAGAGAGAACAAAACAGCCGATTTTCTTATTTGGAGACCATAAAACGGCACCAATTCTCAATACTTCTTAACGCTCTTTAACTAACCTCACTTTTTTTTTTTTTTTTTTTTCTGACACACTATAAAATAGTTTCGTTTGTAAAATTATATTCAAGTCATTTTCGTATAATCGAGTTGAAACAACGAGCCGAGTCAAAAAGAAAAGGAAAAACATGAGCTACTCATTTTCATTCATTATAAATGAGTGTGAAAAGGAAAGGGCACAGAGAAAATTATATACAAACATCGATTGAGGTTCATTTCAATAGAGGCACGGAAATTGAACAAGATTGGCATCGTGTGCAGCAACGTTTGACTTTTTCTGACTTTCAAGTAAACGACTTTGTAAAATTGCAGACTGAAGACGAAACAAGAAAAAAAAAAAAAAAAAAAAACATCAACAACAACAACACTAAAGAAACAAAAACAAAACAAGAAAAAATTTGCGTGCAAACAATGATCCGATTATTTAACCCAATTGGATTTTAATTTTGTTAGTCGTGCGCTGCCACTTGCATGCACGTTTCCATTCGCCAATGCGATACGCGCTGCTTAAAAACCCAACAAAAACACATTCTGTCACGTAAATTTCAAAAACATAACCAAACAATAGCAACATTTTGTAATTCATGCAGTAGATTATTTACGTTCACAATGACAGCTATGTGCCCATTTTCTCTCATGACTACATTACTGGCACGACGAGAAATCTCATTGTCGCATATACTACAATCAACATCGACATCGGCCAAAAACTAATAACAACAAACGATCAATATCGAAAAATGTATTTAAAAGGGGAAAAAAAACCAACCAAAGAAGAAAAAACAACGAAATCGATAGTATTTAGATTTTTTGTTGAATAAATGAACAATAAAAGAAAATTGGCCATTTAATTTGGTTTCAATATTATTTCGTTGTAAATAATTGAATGAATGAATTAAAAGCATTTGCATAAATATCGCAATTTGGTATAATTTGTATACACAAATTGGTAGAGAGCATCATCATTTTGCACAGATTCAATTCTCATACGCAAATTATTCGCGGAAATTTAAATTCAAAATTGTTTTTCCGGTGCTATGGTTTCAGTTGAAGCAAATATGGTAGCAATTTGTTCATTAAATTAGCTGTGTGTGTGTGTGTGTGTGTGTGTCCGTGCGTGTGTGTGTCCTTTTTTTCAACATTTAACCATTTTTTTTTTCTCTCATTTCTGTTCAGTGTTATTTTTCAGTTGCCTGTTGGCAAAAACGTTTTAACATTAATGTACTAATAAATATCGTCTGGTTTTTCTCTCTTACATTTTACAGATATATGAATAGCATATAGATTGACATTGGAAGCTTAACTGGAGAATATTCGATAACTGCCAACACAACATAATTAAATTGTCTGGCGAGGCGTTTCGAGGAAGTACAAGGCGGAAAAAAAAATATTGTTGCGTATTTTATGCTACCACATCTGTGTGAAATTCAAATCAAATCAAATCTCTCTCGACAAATGATCAAGCTATTTCAATATACATCAATTTGTTGTCGTTGTACAGATTTGTGCATATCCGTACGGTATCTTTAAATTTGATTGCAACCAGAAATCGATTATCACTCGTTTTCATATTATCAAATACCGCAAGCGGTACGGCAAAAAAAAAAATAAAAAAAAAAAAATAAAAATAAAATTGAAAGGGAACCGAAAAAAAACAAACTATAAAATTTGATGGCATTTTCGACAAATGTAATGCAAACAGTACGAGTGATGAGTTTACAAGTAACGTGATAACAGTTGAACCGAGAAAACCGAATTGTAGCATTTGCCGGAGATAGAAGGAGTAAGGGAGAGAGAGAGAGAGAGAGAGAGAGAGAGAGAGAGAGAGAGAGAGAGAGAGAGAGAGAGAAGAGAAAGAGAACGAGAGTGTGTGTGAGATAGAGACAGAAAGGGAATATAGTTAAAATACAGACAGACATAGGAAATCGAATTGAAAATGTCATATTCATCGGTAGTAAAGAAAAATATGGCGGCCAATTCTTACAGTGGCAAATCGAGCAATTCAACCTATATCGTACAAAAGGCGAGTGGCAGTGCATATGGACCGGCCACAAGTGCAATTAATGGAAATGCTTCGAAACAGAGTAATGTACAATACGGTACGAAAGTCAATTCACATCTGCTGGACCATGGTTACGGTGCAACACCACAAACATCATACGATAATACAACGAGTACGCGGCTAAACGATGACAGTAGCCATTTCAAAGGTTATACAAATTCCATTGATGGTGGCATTACAAAGTACTATAAGGTAAGTTTAATGAAAACAATTCCCTACAGCGATAAACAAAATGAAAGAAATAGATATTGCTTGCTTATCATTGCATTATAAATTAACGACAAAAAAAAAAAAAAAAAAAAAGAAAAATTTCGAATCAAAATCACATTGACTAATGCGAAATGGCAAATGTTATAGGCAACAAAACGTCGTATGAATATGGCATCGCCGCCGATGAACATGGCACCAACTCCAGCTAAGCAAGCCAGACATACACCCACCAAGGCTTCAAGTTCGTCGTCGGCTGTTGCGGTAACGACGCCAGCAAAGAAACGCTATTCAGAAGGCACACGGTAAAATATACAATATTTTCCACACAATATAACTTGATGCTGTGCACTTTGGTGCTGTGAATCGCCCCACTAATAATAAAACTTTTCCCTGTTTTTCTTCTCCATCTGTTTTTTTTTTTTTTTTGTTTTTTTTTTTTGATTTATGCACGCCTTAGGTATGACACATCGTTGGGGTTGCTCACAAAGAAATTTGTCGATTTGCTGCAAGAGTCACCCGATGGTAGTGTCGATTTAAACATTGCATCGTCCAAACTGAATGTTCAAAAGAGACGCATTTATGATATAACAAATGTATTGGAAGGCATCGGTATTCTTGAGAAAAAATCGAAAAATAATATCCAATGGAAATGTGGCAAAAATGCTGATGGTAATGGTTCATTTGGTTTTGCTAATGAAGCTGCCAACAAGCAACTTGAATTAGAGATGCTTGAACAAAAGGAAAATCATTTGGATGAATTAATCAAAACAATTCGTGAAGAGATTAACGCCCAATTTCTGAATACAAATAAGCATGCTTATGTAACGAACAGCGATTTAAAGAATGTCGACATATTCAAAGATCAAACAGTGATCGTTATCAAAGCACCACCTGAAGCAAAACTTATGGTATGTGTAATTGAACATTTAATTGTTTCATATGTGAATGTTAATATTAAAAAAAATTTTTTGGTAAATTTTTGTTACAGTTGCCTGAAAATAAACCACGGGAAATTCACTTAAAGGCTGATAAAGGGGAAATTGATGTATTCCTTTGTCCAGATGATGCATACCAAACACCATGCGATTCATCATTACTTGATGACATCCGACCATATGTAGCGCCAATTGTAGAAAAATATCTGAGCCCAAGAAATCAAGGAAATGGTAAATATTTCATTCGAACAATAAACAAAAATGTGTTTTTGTATTTTCAACAACACACAAAACATTTTGTTTTTTATCCATTTTTTATATACAGGCAAACCATCAACATATCCATTGCGAACAGCGCAACGTAATTTAAATAAAATTTTATTTGGCAGTGAAGATGATTTCAGTAGTGAATGTGATTCGCAACGATCAAGTACGGTGGTATCATCACAAAATAGTACACAATCAGCAAAAACCATCTTTGAATTGGACAATTTAATAAGTAATGTGTTCAATGTAGCTGATTCATATATACCAAACAATGATAATGTGATGGTATCATCAAATGCAGCAATTGCCAAAGATATGAACAGTTCATCAGCCATGAGATCAATCACACAGAATAGTCAGAATTCCAACAGTGCGCTTAAGAATGATGTGAAATTGAGCGAGTATAGTGAATTTGCTCCATGCTATGCATCAATGCAACAGCATCAGCAACAACACCATCAACAACAACAACAACAACAACAACAACAACAACAACAACAACAACAACAACAACAACAACAACAACAACAGCAACAGCAACATCAGCAGCAGCAGCAGCAGCAACAACAACAACACCATCAAATGCAATCAACCGATCTGCATTCAACCGCAACAATGTCACAACAAACACACAGCCAATCAAGTACAAATGGCAATAGTCATTTGTCGAAAATATTCGTCGAAGATGACACAGCAATGTTATTATTGAATAATAACAATCATAAATCCGTACAAAATACGGATCAACACACACAGGCACAATTGCCATCAACACCACAACCAAGCCGGATACGAAATTCACTTATTTCGGATATTGTTAACTTCAGTCCAATGAATGGAATCATGTCACAAGACAACGCTTCCGGTGAGTAAATAACAAACATTTTCCCTCAGAGTATTTTCTTTTCTCTTCATTTTTTTTGTTTTTTGCAATTTACTCATTAAAATATAAATAAATCATATCATCGAATATCACATGTCATCAAAATAATTGGCAAATGGTGGAAGTTTTCTTAGCGAGAACTCTAGCTGTGACTGCGTTGAAAATTTTTAAAAACCGATTTGGATATACGGTCGCATCACAGTCTGAGTTCTTGCTTGGCGAGCTTCAATTCATCAACATACTCTATCATCACTAAATGCAATTTACAACATCCAAAAAATTCATCAAAAAAAAAAAAAAAAAAAAAAATTACATAACATGTGCAAATCGACCTAAAATCAAACAATTTGACAACTAACAAATGCATCATATATTTACATTTATGCAAGAATAAACCAAACACAATTTATCATCATCTTTATTCACATTCTGTTTGCACATATACGCACACACACACACGCCCATACACACATATACACACACATATACACACACATTAACACATCTCGAATAAAAACCAAAATTCATAAAATCGGCACGCTGAATTTCTGTCGGAACTGAAATCTCGTGGATCTGCATTGGTATTTGATAATTTGTAGCACCATGAGATTCAGCTCTGGCGTAAATTCGAATTTAACATTTGGCTCCTAACACACGCTCAAAACATTCAACATGCACTGTGGACATCGACGATCATCAACCATTCATTCAACATAATTTAATTATATTTTTCCAAAAAAACACATTTTAAACATTTTAAACATTTTTATCAAAAACTATAAAAAAGACAAATCAATTATTCTCATTTTACTAATCAATTTTAAATTGTGAATTTTGTTCGTTATTGCAATTGCATTTCGTCAATTTTCTTTTTTTTTTTTTTTTTTCGTTTTCTTTTTGTTTTATTTGGTTGTTTCGGCCAAATATAGATTTTCTGAATGCAGATGCCTTTTCTCGATTTCTTGCAATCGAACCGCCATTGGACAACGACTATAACTTTACGCTTACGAACTCAGAAGGATTATGCGATCTATTCGATTTTGATAGTTGTATGTAGTCATGTAGGAAAGTGTTTAAAAATGTATGTTTTTTTTCTTTTCGATGGCATCCAAATCGTCTTCAGCTGCTGGTCTCAGGTGTTTGGGCACCGGTTTGGAAAACAACACAGCCCAACAACAAACGATTCGATATCAAATGAATGTGTCACATCACATGAATTCAATTGTAATTTAATTTTCCTTTACAATTTTATGAATTGTAGAATTTGGCTCATTCATTTTGATCGAATTTGTGTGTTTTTTTTTTTCAATTTTGTTGTTTGTTCAAAAGAAAAATGTTAGAAAACAAATACTGGGGCGAAAAAACAATACAAATCATTTCTTTTTAGGTTCTTAGGCTACAAAAAATTCATGTGTGTCTAAATATTACAAAAAAAAAAAAAAAAAAAAAAACAAAAAAAACAAAAAAACAATGAAGCTAATTCTAATTATTATTATTTTAAAGAGATAATTGAAAATAAAAGCATGTTAAGAGGGAAAAGAAGCAAAAGTTCCGGACAAACAATAGAAAACAAAATTGAAAAATCATGAATCGGAAAAAGAGAAAAAAAAAATCCGAACACAAAAAAAAAAAAAAAAAAAAAAAATGAAGAGTTTTTGTTGTATAATTTAGATGGAGAATTAAAAAGTATGTTTAGGTCTATTTTAACGCGAAAAAGAAACCACTCATCCGCACACAATAAATTTACAAAACTAGGGCAAAAAGGCAAGCAATAAAAAGCCGGCCATAGAGAAAAGGAATTTTGAAGAGCAAAGAATTTCAAAAAAAAAAAAAAAAAAAAACAGAGTATAATTGAAAGATTCAATTTGAAAATCAGATGAAAAAAAGTATCAATTACAGAAACAAAAAAAAAAAAAAAAAACTAAGATCTAATTAAATCGGATCGATTTTATGGAGTGAAAATAACAAAGAAAAAATACCAACACCAATAAAACCAATTATCTTATAATTTTTTTATGAATCGAAAGACTCGCGTTTTGAATTTTGCAAAAGAAAAAGAAAAGAAATAAAACAAATGAAAAGAAAATACATTTTTTCCCTCAAGGTGCATCCATTCTATTTTTAAAAAATTTTTTGTGTAAATATTTATTAATTTGCAGTTCAATCCATTACCCAATAAGTCATAGATTTTATTGAGCATTTAAAATGAGACTTGGTTTTGATTATAATTTTTTTTTTTTTTTTTTTTTTTCGTTTTTGGCTATTGAAAAGACGGGCCAAGAAAATTGAAGGATGCTATGAATGTGGAAAAAAATGTGTACCATGAAGTCATTCTTCTTTGATATATGTTTTCAATTCATTTCGAAATCATCCACCTTTTATGAAATTTGCTTCTTTTTTTTTTTTTTTTTTGAAAGAAAATCAGAAAAAAAGAAAAGAAAAACATACAAACCTCCAAAAAAAATAATTAAATCATTGTTGCAATGTCTAATAAATACAATTCGGCCAATGTCTTTTTTTTTCGCGTTCTTAGTTTTTAATGCTTATTATTTGTTGTTGTTTCACAAAAGAGACATTTATTTATTAAATGATGAAAAATTTGGAAAATTAATTAAAATTAAAGTGGAAAAAATAAATTTTGGAAAAATTCCTTTTTTTCATGTGTCAAAAAAGTATGTTTCAACTAATTTCCTTAAGTTGTGCTTAGCAAATTTATAAAATGAAATGGAAAAGCAAATACATTTCAATTATGTAATTTGAATTGAAACTATTATGAATTATGATTTTCTGTACGATCATTGGAAAAACAAAAATATGACCAACTGATGATTAGCGCAATATGCAAATTGAACATTTTAATATATGATTTAATCGAAATATAGGCTCAATGATTTGTTCCATTTTTTTTTTCTTTTTTTTTTTTCTTCTTTATTTAAATGAATCTGACAGAGAAAACTGTTTAAAAAAATATTCAAATTATTAATAAATACATCATTGAATTGGCATTCAATCATTGAAGCAATATCATTTTCAGTTCAATTGCAGCGCAGGATTTTTGTTCTATTCATTGTGCTCATTTGCCAATTACGTTTTTTTTTTAAAAACATAACATTTTGTACAAAGAGAATAAATCAATAAGATGCTAAACAAATTTAGAATGTAATAAACTATGAGATGAGAGAGACATTGAAAGAGAATCTGTTTGTTTGATAACATTCATTTTATATGCAAAGAAAAACAATAAAATCGAAATTATAAGTGTTTTGGAGAAACACTCATCAAAAACCAACCAATACATACATACACACACACATACACACATACATACAAACACAGAGACACACAAAACAACAAAATACACCTACAAAAATATTCGAAAAAAATAATCGATCAGTAGAAATATCGGTAAAATTATACATAATATAAATAACCTTAGGTGTAAAAGATGTAAAATTTAAGCTACAAAATAGAGCGACAAAAGAAATAAAATAAAAGAAGATGCATAATCCAAACACATATTGATTTGTTTTTGCAGAAAAATGATACAAAATAATAATAAAATGAAAAATGTATGAAACGCAGAAATACATAAATAAACAAAAACAAGAAACAAAACATAAAAATATGAATGAAGACAGACATAAGCTCATTTTTGTCCGCAATCAAACGATCTTTTTAAGAAAATAGAAAAACAAATGATAGATAAAGCGAAACTATTGAAACAAATTACAAAATAGTCGAATAAAGAACACATTTTCTAACTAAGCAAAATTTAAATGATATTGTTTGATTGAGCCAATCAAATTTGTTTGGTTTTCACAGTAAAAACAGTATAAAGGTAAGTATTGAAATTTTTTTTTTTTTTTTTTTATTTAAATAGAAATGAAAATCAATTTTTTTTTTCATGAAATTCGAATCAAAAAGTATTTGAAAATGAATAATTTCGTATAAAATTGTGAAAAATTAATGGAAAATCGTTTGAAATTAAAACGATCGAAACGAATATGTACATTTCAAACCGTCATTTAAATTCATAGATCTATTCCGTTTTTGCGGCTCATTTGAAATTTTGTTTATATTTACATTTAATGTGGAAAATTCTTCATAGAATCTGTCATTTAAACTGAACTACTACCTCAATCTGACAATACCGTTCCACATTTCTTTGCGTTTACACACACTTTGTGTCAACAAACAATCGAATGCATTGAGGCGCGTCAGACGATGAGTAGCGCCGTGTCATAAAGCTATGAAATAACCGCACAAAACAAAACGCTTTCGCTTATTTTCATTGCAATACATACTAACTCATGACTGAATTGTGTATGAGAGAGTGATATGGATGAAGTGAGCTGCTCACAAGGAGCGCACTGCTGTTACTCATGACAGATGCACACCGATATGTTGCTTTAGCTGACTATGGCCATTGAACGATTAATGATGGAAAGAGATGGAAAAAATAAAAGAGGATCGACTGTCTATGCGAATGCGCAATACTAAAACAGCAAACAACGCAAATAAACAACCAAAAAAAATAAAGAAGTATTGCTTAATCTGTTCATTGCTTTCGCGTTGTATCAATGTCATGGTATTCGTTCGGTTGAATGATTCTTGTCTCTCTCTCTCTCTCTCTCTTTCTCTCTTTCTCTCTTTATCTTCGTTTTGTTTTATTTGCTCGAACTTTGTAACATCGTTAAATTTTATTGCCGCATCGCATACAGCAGTGCAATGCAATCAAATGGAATTATTCAGCGTTGGGATTATATGAATTACATAGAGGAAAAGAGAGAGAGAGAGAAAGAAAGAGCAAGTGACAGAGTCAAATGAGTCAAGCCCGATGGCGACATTTCACTTATTGAACATGGGAAAACGAAAATATAGATCGAACACGTTGAATGGTCTCCAGAACATTAATAATGCAGATTGCTTCATTAATACCGATATTGGCTTATGCATTATACAAATGAGAGCGAGAGTGAATCGAGTCCGATGGCAAATCATACAAACATATACACACCAAACAACATTTTCATGCTGCCATATCCAATCCAAACTAAACTAAACTTTTGTGCTTCTGCTGCTGCTCTAACCAATTCAAAGTTTTTTTTTTTTTTTTTTTTTTGTTCATGCCGAAAACAACGCATACAGAGACGCGCACGCGGTTTCTATACTCACAATTGAGAGATAGAGAGAGAGCAAGAGAACGAAAAGAGAGTACAAAAAAAACACACATTTTGAACTGTCGCAAGTTCACACATACCGATAATGAATGTTCGAAATATGGCGGATTTTTGATGGTATTTGTGTGTGAATTTGTCACTGCCTCATGGAGAATGCTCAAAAATGGTTGAATTATTGAGTAAGGTAATGTGCGTTGTCGCTTCGCTCATTTCGCCTAAAAATGGTCTCCGCACACACGCACAACCAACTCTGCAATACATGCAAACAAACACACAGACACACACACACACACACACACACACACACACACACACACACACACACACACACATACACAACAGAACACATAGAACATTTTTGCTCTTCTTTAGGGAAGCTCATCCGTATCCATACAAACACACACGCACACATATGAAACGGCTTGTGCAAAACCAGCTGCAATACCCAAAAGCAATAAAGAATTCGTATAGAATAAAATACATAGCAACAACAGCAGCAGTAATAGGAACTAATACATGCACATGTAAAGACCGATAAACGACACACAAAAAAAAAAAAAAAAAAAATGATCAGGAAAATGTGAAAGAAGAAGCAGCGCTAATTCGATTTATACTTTAGCTGTATGTTTTTTTATGGTTTTAATGGAAATTTTTTTTGGATTTTCAATGTAAATCCCTTTTGAATCATTAAAAATTCAATTAAATTTTTGATTTAATAGCTTTATTTGATTTGTTCAAAAGATTGTTTTGTGTTTATATGCAAATTATATATAAAATGATATGAGAAACGTGGTGCTAAAGATATTACTCGAATGGCGATAAGTTTGCTTGGTAGTAGTAACGGCAAAGCATTTCAAGAAATACACTTAATCGACTAGTTAGAACAAATGAATGGCTCAGTTCACCACCACCTCAATCACACACCGAGAGCAGAACCGAGTGCGTTGTGTTCAGTTTTTTATTCGATAAATTTGTAAACTAATAGTAAATAATAATAATAAAAACGTAAAACAATACGATTAAATAATAATCCGAATTATTATAACCTTACAAAAGCGATAAAATAACATCCATGAGTTTTTGAAGGAACAAATCATATATTCTATTCATTTGGGAACATAACAAAAAGAAAAAGAAATTTCGCTTTCTTTGTGTAAAAAAAAAAAAAAAAATTTCTTTTAAGTTTAATTTTCGACTTATTTTTATCGTGGTTCACTCACTTTTAAATTGTATAAAAAGAAAAAAAAAAACCAATCAACAACATCATCATCATTCAAATTAAAATTCAAACCAATTCAATGTAACAAATAGTTTCCGTGTAAATAGTTTGTGTACAGTTTATTTTAATCAAATTCAAAAATTTAAAAAAATTAAATTCACAAAAGCCACAAAACAAACAAATAACACCGTGCACCGTTAACAAAAAAAAAAAAAAAAAAGAAGTATTTCATCATTATCACCAAGAAATATCATGGAGAATTTAGTGTAAAGCATTGGCATTAAGGAAGACTCCTTCAAGTGAAATAATATTGTATCCGGGCAAACATTCTGATTTTTTGTTTGTGAAAACACATCATTTTTAAGTGAATCGTGAACGCAAATATTAAAATCGCAATTTCTGATTTTCTCGGCTTTTCATCGAGTGCTGCAAACGAGTTTTGTTTGAAAAGACGAACAAGAAGAAGAAGAAGAAGAAGAAGAAGAAGAAGAAAATAACACAGAGACAAAAAGTTTGAAAGAGAAAAAGACAGTGAAAAAAAGAGACAGCTATAAAAAGAGAGTGAAGGAAAGAAAAAGAGTCAATTTGTGAATTAAATAAAACACGGTGAATGAGGAAACAAGGCGAACAACAGATAAAAGAATCCATCAAAAATTACCCAACCATCGAAAGAATTGTGGACGACGAGAGACCATCATCAAGTACAACAACAGCAACACCAACAAAAACAACAACAATTTAACACTGTACAATAGTGAGCGTGAATATTCCTGCGAGATACAACAAAGAACACACGGAAAAAGCGTTTATTTCTTTTTTTTTTTTCTCTCTTCTTTTCGTATAGAACACCGAGGAAGAGACAGACATCGTTGCCATACACACATTTGGTAGCGGCATCGAAAAGTGTATTTGTGCGTGCTTTATAATTGTTGTTGCTATTTCGTGCCGTGTGTGCGTTTTTTAGTCTGAATTTTAATTCCTTTTGGTCGTTAATGCCGTTGTTGTTTGTCGTTGCCGTCATTGTCGTTGTTATTCGCTTTATAATATACTCATTTCTAACCAATACATGAACGCACACATATCCAAATCAATCGTTGTTCGCTGTTTGTGTTTTTCATTTAAATATTAAAATTTTTCAAACACTTTTTTTACGTGTGTGGTTTATTTAACACCCAACAACAACAGCAAAGCAGAACAACAGAATTATTGTGTGTATAAAATAAAATTAACAAATTAAAAAAAAAAAAACAAAAAAAAAACAAAAATTAAAAAGAAGTAAAATCGTTTTCTAGTTGAACCATAAACTGTCCTGTACATTTTTGTAATTTACGTTGTTCAGTTCGATTGAAAACTCATTGTCATTTCGGTTCTATTTGTAAATTGTACATATTTTGTTTATTTGATTCAGCAGACAACAATCGAAAGTGTCGTTTCATTGTACAGATTTATTTTTTCTTTTGTGTGTGTGTGTGCGCCAAAAAAGAATAAACAAAAAAAAAAATAGAAGAGAGAAACAGAAAAGGAAAAAAACCTAAACGGGCCAATTAAAACAACGCAACAAAATAATATTCAGACTCAAAGAAATACAATTATATCATTTGGCAAAAAAAAAAAAGTGAAGAAAACGAATTTTTACGTTGTAAAGATTCCACTTTGTGACTGCATTGACTTTGGAAGTGCGGAGTGTGCGCGTGCGGTTCATTATTCGGTTATTTTTTTTTTGTTTGTTTTGTGCAAATATCGTTATTATCGCTCTAAACAACAACAGCAACGCCGATTCCATATATTATCGTTCAATCGCACACCGTTGCACGGACTCAATTAAAGTAGCCATTTGATTGGTGTGTCATCGATTTACCTGTGCGACAGTATTGTTTATTTAGTGCTCAAATTTATCAGTTGTCATTGAAATTTGCAGCACTATCGATTTACAACTGCAGAAGAAGCAACAAAACAAAAAAAAAACAAACCGCATTTTAACTCAAAGGCCAATGGAATTCAGTCAAACATACACTGAATCAAACATCAAGCTTGTACATAATTTGTAAAAACAAACAGAAACGACCATTTTTTTTTCCATGATTAACACAGCATCCAGTTGATTATTTTTTCTTTCATCTGTTTTGTATTCGAATACATCTGAACAGTGTAAAAATTTGTTATTCGCAAAACATAAAAATTCGAGACAAAAGCAATTCGAACGCTGCATAATTTTTGCTCAATTCAATTCTAATTAGATTGATTGTGCGCAACCAAATCGTGTATCATCACCAACTGCAGAGCAAACGAAACGGATAAAGATAGAAAGAAAAGAAAAAAAACGCACCCAAAATTATATGAACCGAAAATTCAAGTGAATGATTTGAAAGTTGAATTCAACAACGACGACCGTCAGAAAATTGAAAAAGTTTCTATTAGTTTTCTGGGTTAACAAGTTAATCAAAAGATTTTTGACCGAACGGCATTATCATCATCATCATTGTCATCTTCATGGACATCGTCGTCATTCACACATTATTCATCATAGATATTTTGCAAACGTGCATCTAACTAGCTACAAAAAATCTCGTACACATTTTTTCGTTTGAAATTTTGTATTCACATTGAATTCTCAGCGTTTCATTTGTATAATTCCTGTGTACACATGCAAAAACGTTTTCATCCATAAAACGATACACAAAATATAGGGACACAAAAAGAACACAATTTTATCGTGCCAGAGGATCCCATCCCAATGCGGCTTGTGCCTGTATGTGTATCAACGTATATGTGAATTGAATGTATCAATGTGTATTGCATGTGTATACAAACAAGGCTGCTGAATTTAGTTTGGCATTTTATGCATGGAAATTGATAGATAGACGTGTGAGTGTACGAAAAGCGAAGCGTTGCGTCGTGTGAGTACTGGGTTCTTCTTGCCGGGAATTCGTGTAGACATCGCATTCGGAGCTAATAACATTGCAATAGACATATAGTGTGTAATCTAAATGCAAAAAAAAAAAAAAAACTAAAAAGTGTCAATTCAGCTCTTCGGAACTAGCACGAAAGCGGTTTGAAAAACAATCTTTTGGAAAATTTGCCAGTCACCGAATGGACGGACCATTGTGAACGTTGTCTGACGTTGCCGACAAACAACAAATTCATTTCGATTGTGAAAAATAAAAAAAAAAAAAAAAACCGTGTATTGTGTCATGTGAAGTGATGGATATTAAATTAAACAAACGTACGAAGTGAGAAAAAATAAAAAAAAAAAACAGAAAAATTTTGCAACGACAAGGCTACGAAATCCGCTCAATTTGTTTTGTTTTGTACAGTATCAAATCAGATAAAACAAAAGCAAAAATCCATCGAATAAAGAAAAAAAAAAAAATTTAGAAAAGAAAAAAAAAATTAAACAAAGACAACGGCGATCCAATTTATGTGAATCAAGCTCAAAAGTGCTGAAAATGTAAATTTTGAGATTCATTTTTTGTCGCTTATCTTTGTAAATAGCTTGTGTATAGTTGAATAAAATCCAAAACGCATTGTATATAATTTTGATCAATCGACAGCAAAAGCAAAACGCAAAACAAACGAAAGAGCAAAAGAGAGAAAAAGAGTTACATAAAATCCAGGTGGAAGCGAAATGAACATACAGTAAAATCGCAATCATTTCGTGAATGTTATTTCGTTGAAAGAAAAATTGTTTATTTTTTTCTTGGTGAGCATTTGGCCGCAGAAAAGTGCGTCTTTCTCGAAAAATCGTTATCGAAGTGAATACGCAGAAATATATAATCTGTGTGACAAGTGACCCAAGCAAATAAGGCAACGCATCAACTTGACAACATAAAATATTTCATCATAGAACACATTGTTGGTTATACGAAATTTATTTGATAAAAAAAAAAACAAAAAAAATGTAAGTGAACAAAAATTTCTCACAATAACCGCGTTTCTTTTTTTCCTTCTTAAATTTATACTACGACAAAATCGAAAAAAAAAAAAAAAATATTCTACGCAAACAGAAGCCACAAATTTTCATTCAATATTCAAATCCCTTGTATATATTTATATACATGTTTTCATTTTCGCGGTCTCATCAACGAACCGATGTATTTTGGCGTGTGTGCGTTTTTTTTTTTTTTTTTGACTGTTTCTCTGCCGTTTGCTGTAAATATTGTAACCAATGAGCAATGAAAAAGAAAAAAATGAGCATCATCGTTACTGTCAACACTCGATTTACACACTAAGTCGCTATTTCGCTTCAAAAAAAGCGCATTCAATGGCAACGATATGTGTGCAAAATAGAAATTGATAAAAAACCCATAAACAATAAATAAGAGGTGATGTTGTTGTTGTTGTTTTTTTTTCATTGAATTCGTTCGATGAATGTGCGCGTTCGACGCGCATTTGCACTGCATGGTTGATTTACGAAAAATAGCCGACGAAAGAAACACAGAATAAATAACAAAGTTTATTTTTGTGTTTCGTTCAAAAAAAAAAAATTTTTTTTTTTCTTCTGCGTTCGCGTCGATTTTCTATAAAAATTGAGCGCTCATTTGGTGCACAAAAGGCACTGGATCCATATGCACTCTATATATAAATATATGTATATGAGTACTTCCGTCTCTTTTTAACTCGTTCGCGCCTATCATTTTTGTGCATGTGTAACCCTTGGTTAGTTTTTTCATTCTTTTCTTTCTCTCTATCTCTCTCTCTCTCTCTCTCTCTCTCTCTCCCTTCTTATGTTGGCGATCTAAATACAAGCACACATTTCATTGGCATTATATTTTTGCGAGTGTTCGCACGAAAAGACGCTATTTTTTTTCATCATTTCATTCTATACTCCTTTTCTCATGTCTATATGAACGATATAATATACAGACTTTACGCGTCGTGACACATTCACATTTGTAATTTATATGGATATTTTGTTTTTTTTTTTGTTTTTTTTGTTTCTTCTGTTCCTTTCTTTCTTTCTTCATCGTTGAATTCGATTTTACCTCATTTCTTATTGCTCTGTGTGTGCTCTTTGTTTTTCATTGAATAAAAAAGAAATATCTGCGTTTTTTTTTCCCTTTTCTTTTCATTTAATCGAACATGAGTGCAACCAACGCTCATTCGCTTAAATTTAATTTACTATTTGTGTCAATATAATTTAATTCTTCAATTGCAAAACATAAGGAAATGCGCTGCAAATCGCGTATATATTTCAATTGAATGAAAAAAAAAAAAACTCACAAACACACACACACACACATCGATTAATTTTGCTCTATCGTCAATGATCTTTAATTACAAATGATAAAACTTTGCACCGAAAAGCGATAATCAATACGAGTTAGAATTCATTGGCATCGAATGTCGACATGTATTTGTATTTTCCAAGTGCATTGAAAGCATGTGAAATGTCCCAAAAAGAGTTTCAAATTCATCTTATTGCAATTCATTTGACAAATGCACTTCACCGCATACGCACATGCTTAAATTTAATTTCCAATTCGAGTATTTTATGCGTGAAATGTTCACAATACAAAATTCAGAACAGACCAACACAGTTTTAATGTATGCAGTGCCTTTTGTATCGTATCGATACAATCGTGACTATTTTTAATGATTTTCGGATGGCAACTGCAATGAATTCGAAATGAAACGTTGAAATAGTTGAGAATTTATGCGAATGCATTTTGCCATCGAATATTTTTTCTTCGAATCGAATAGACATAATAAATAGATTGTTATTCCAATCGGTTCACATTCAAATAGATTTATGTGTGCATTCCGTATATCTTGAAATATCTTCCTATACCAATTTTTCACTCTGTTCGCTAGCAAATATTTCACAAAAATTCTATATTGAGTGAATTTGGCTTAGTGCTTTCGATAATAAAATGAAATGAATATCGTATTGTGAACGTGCAATCGAGTTTTCATCAGAAGAAAGAAAGAGAGAGAGAGAGAGAGAGAGAGAGAGAGAGAGAGAGAGAGAGAGCAATGGTTATGTTATCTATTGAGTGGTATTGTTGTGATGAGCAGTTGACAGAAATGTTATTGTTCGATAAATGAAGATTTTGATTGTGAAAATATCCCCAATATCTGTTATGGTCCTTATTGTTATCAACATCAATATTATCAATGATTTTCCATTCAAATTGTTAGTTATCTCAACGGAAAATATATTCAATTCGATTCACAATGGAAAATTGCATTTATCAATGTTTTGATTGTGAATAATATCAATATCGATTTATTTAATAAATTATATTGAAAGTATTCGTAATTTATTTTTTATTTTGATGAGTAATTCATTTTGTTCATGAAATAATTTCACAATACTAATCGAAGCAGCCCAGATTTCCATTTGAATACAATCAACCAATTCAATTTAATGAACATAGAATTTTTCACAAAAAGAAGCCACCAAACGAGTAAAAATAAATACGTGATTAAAGTAATGTATGAGTGTAGTCAATCGTCTGGCCTATGTATTGCTCGAAAATACTTTTGGGTTGCTCATTTTTGGTATTGCTTTAGTTTAGTTTAGTTCTTGTTTCTGTTCTGTTAATGGTTTACTCTCTGTTTCTCTCTCTCTCTCTCTCTCTCTCTCTCTCTCACTCTCTCTCTCTCTCTCTCTTTTTTTTTTTTTCTTATTCCCTTCCGTATATGTACGATGATCGTAGTGTGCCTGAAAATAAAGTCATTCTCTTGTTGTGTACAAACCGATTTTGTGTGTATGTAATGCGAATATATCAGCATATTGCTTATTCGAATTTCGTTTGTATTTGTAAATGTGCTTCAAGAGCTCTGCTTTACAAATGGATTCATTCGATACTTGTTTCGGTGCGTTGTCTGTTCTATTCAATCTTTGCTTGTTGTGTATTCTTTTTCATTCCCATTTCATTCGTTCGATTGCTCTCGCACATATCCGAACATCGTGTATTGCTACGAAAATGAAACCGACAATACTAACAACAACAACAACAACAACAAATAAAACACTCACACACAACACACAATTTTCTTGCTTATAATATCATAATGAATGCGTAACATTCGAATTATTTGGTTTCATTTCATCTCATCTCATCTCTCAATGTTATGCATGCCAAAATGAGGCAGGTTTAAATGCGAAACGTTTATGTGTATTAAATTTTATGGATTTTGATTCTTAAAACCGAAACAGAATTTCGGTTCAATTGAATTGTGAACAAAACAAAAATCCTTTTATCCACACAAAATAGTTGCCTATCGTGGTTTCAATTTAAGCGTTTTGTTTTGCATTTTGTAGGTGTGTGTGTGTGTGTGTGTGTATTTTAGCATTTTTGCATGTATTCGTTAGTAAATATGTTTGCAAAATTATCCAGCAAAAATGATGCAATGAACATCATTATTATTGTGCGTAACCGCTCAAAATGCTTCATTCGGCGTCACTTTACTTATTGCGAATGTTTAATGTTTCAATAATAAAACAAATAAACGAATGAACGTATAAGTTCAGACTCTTTCATTTTCATGCGCAATCGTTTGGATCATTTTCAGTCTTTATTAAAAATTCATTTGAAAAGTACGCTTAATTTGGCACAAATGTGAACATTGACATTGTGTTGCCCTGTTTCATATACAAAATATCTCTTTCATTCGTTCATAAAATGACAAAAAAAAAACTTCTTCTTTTTATCGGTTTTGATTCGGTCGTCGTCTTAATGTCATTCGCACTATACGATGTACATGGCACTTGCACACATGCTCATACATATATGCTACGATGCATCGTAACCGGCAATCTTCATTCAATAAACACAACGCAGCAACAACAATAACGATGACAACAAAGAAGAAGCAAAAAAAAAAAAAACAACAACAACAACAAACATTTGCTAAACAAGCCATTTTTTTTTTCTGTTCGGTTTACTTTTGTCTTTATCACATAAACAGTGCAAATAACATAAAAAATTTAGAACCATGTTTCAACACACGTTTTGTCTGACCATTTATAGCCAATTTAATATCTGCTGCCGCTGACGTTGCTGTTGTCTTATTGCCGTACTTTGTCATTTTTTTTTTTTTTTTGTTTTTGTTGTGCTGTTGTTGTTGCTCCTTTCGGTATACACATATTGAACATCCACTGAATGCTTGACTTTGCCTTTAGCATTGAGAACGCGTTTGTAATAAAACGAGTGCGACACAATTAAATGCGTTAACCTCGAAAAATTTAAAAATAAGTTTTTTTCTTTTTTTTTTTTCATTTTCGCATTGCTCTCTATGGCACAATAAAGAAAAAAAGATGGTGTATGGATAAACAAGATGAAGAGGCAACAGTGAAATAGCCGAAACGTTTTTCGTTTCGCTAGTGTTTTTGGGCTGTATTTTATTTCTCTTTCAATGTAATCGTCATCGGCAACGCGCACCATCATCATCAATTTTATTACGTCGTCTGTTTTTTTTTTCTCTTATTCTTTTACTTTTCTCTCTTTCTGTATAAATATTTTTTTTTTTTTTTCACAATGTTGTCGATTCGCTTTTCACCAAACTAAAGACTTTTGTTCTTGCCATTATCTTTGCACTCGAAAATTTGAACAGCAACAACGACGAAAGAGAATAAAAAAGAAAATCGAAACCGAATGCGATGTGCTCATGTGTGCATGTGCATGTGTATGAGTTTTGAAAGAGTGCATAAATATAGCAAACAGACGGCAAGCACTTGAAACCTTTCATTTGTTCAACTCTGCCGAAGCATTTTTTTTTTTTCTTCTCCGTCGATATATTCTGTGTCTTGTACCATTGCCGAGCCAAACCATTTATTATGTGAATTGCATTTAAGACATAATTTTTCGTTCCATATATTTTTATGCAATACAAAAGAATTTTCATTACCTCTTCTTGCATAACGCGCGGCTCAAATGGTTTTTATCACTGCGGCATTTGCGAATTGTTCAGGTGTCAGGAGCCGACAAACGAAAATTAACAAATAAATAAAAACAAAACAACAGAAAGAAAGAAAGCAATCATAAAGTGAGCCACACATTCTATCTCCTCCAATCACACACCACTAAGTAGATTGTTTTTATCTAATGTTGGAATTCTAGTAAATTTAATTTTGCATCGTCATGTGGATGCACTCAAAAACAGAAACAAAAAAAAAAAAAAACAAAAAAAAAAACCACACGCATATAGCCAAAATACATCTACCCCCTGTGATGTAACACCCAAACAAAATACAAAATATATAATCAAATGAAAATTAAAAGAAACAAAAATTCTGAATGAATTAGTTAGATAAATTCTTTGTATCTTTTTCCACAGTTGATGAACGAAAAGAAGTTAATTGCGTGATTTGCATTTGAAACGAGTGAAAAACGAAAACAAAAAAAAAAAAAAAAAAAAAATAAATTCTCAGTGTAAATAATTGCCAGAGAATAAAACAGTGAAAGAACAAGCGTCAAAAAAAGAAACGGCGACGATAAAGTGAAAAGAAAAATTTGCAGTAAATAAAAAAAGAAAAAAAGAAAAGTGATTTAAAAATGAAACTATTGGGTGCAAACGACGATATGAATGGTGGCAGAGGACCATCGTCGCATCGATCGCAAGACGATGCAGCTGTTGGTTATGTATTTCAACGACATCCACACGAAGTTGACTATCCGCATTTTTCCCACAAGCAAGCACCGCAACCGCCACGTTGGGCATCTGGCGACGAAACTATTATCGATGTAAGTAGCCATTACTTTTGATTCTTCTAATTATATTTGCAATTCGGTTTAGCTTTCTTTTCTTTGTTCTCGATTTTATTTCATTTTTTTTTTTTTTCTTTTTCTTTCTGTGTTTTTTGCATTTTCTCCATGTAATTTGCGATCGAAATTTCATATAATCATGTAATATTATGTAATGCATTGGCTTTGAAAGTCGGTGCTTGAACCGATGCGGAAGACAAGTCAAGTCAAATTATTCACAAAAGTGTATTATTTTTACGCAGTCGATCGTGATTTTTTTTTTTTTTTACATTTTCCATCTCCCCACTTCTAATTATTCTGATTAAAATTACAATCCTTTCGATTCAGTTGTGTTCTGTGTGTATCCCTATTCGTTGTCTTCATAGATTCTTATCAATTTCAATGTAGCTAGCTTGTTTCATATTTTGCCAAGTGAACTCATTCTTGCATAGCAAACACTTGGTTGAATGCTTTGTATACGTTTTGTTCGTTTTGTCTAACACACAGAGACAGAGAGACATACATTCGAAACACATATCAGATTCATTTTATAAAACAAGACGTGATTTGTTTCTACTGTTTTTTTTTTCTT
Organism: Resseliella maxima; assembly: GCA_029041755.1. Taxonomy (NCBI): domain Eukaryota; kingdom Metazoa; phylum Arthropoda; class Insecta; order Diptera; family Cecidomyiidae; genus Resseliella; species Resseliella maxima. The sequence continues at coordinate 258,227 of JAQOWM010000828.1, read as the reverse complement.
TTTATTCTTTTTAATTTTTTTGTTATTTTGTGCTCAGCATCAAAACCATCAAGCAGAAAATAGTCCGGAGAATTTTTGATGCTCCAAGAAAAATACCATTGTAAATGAGAATCGATTGCATTCTGCATAATGTTCGTTACTTTCATTGTCGGCGTTGTTCAGTTTTGTTGGTTGTTTTGCCCATTCATTTTTTTTTTTTTTTTTTTTTTTATAATAATTCATTTCATCTCTTGTTTCATTTTGTTTTCTCTCTTTTTCTTTCGCGCGCTGTCTCTCTTTGTTCATATTACTATTTTAAATGTTTGGTGAGAGCCGTACAATAAACTGAGCCACGAATGACCGTTAATATTATGGTGCTGGGGGCACAGACATTGCATTGCAATGGGATGCGATATGGTTTAATCATTGTGCGCCGGTTTCCGACGTTCGGTGAAATTTTCCATTCTCTCAAATGTGCCGTTGCTATGCCAATGCAGATGGAGAATGAGAAAAAGAGTAAATGATATATGTATTCAATGTGCACATTGTGCATTGTATTTTGCATGAACTCTCCGGGCAGCAGCAGCACATACAAGCCAAACACAAATAATACAGATGATATACCATACAATAGCATAGAGTGGTGCATAGTTGCTATTGGATACATTCATTGTTCTTTGTGTTTATAGCGGAAAACCAAAACTATTTGATACATGGTGTGTGCGGTTTTTTCTTCATTATACCCCCCCCCCCCCATCTATCTCTCTCTCTCTCTCTCTCTCCTCTCGCTCTCTCTCTCTCTCTCTCTCTCTCTCTCTCTCTCTCTCTCTCTCTCTCTCTCTTTCTCTTGCTTTTTATGTCTTTCTCTATTCACTGACAATAGTTAGGTTATGTCTTTTCCAACCATTCGTTGGAATAAACGTCATTCCAACCAAAATTGTTCATTGTCCAACAATGGTTGGATTTTTTTTCAATACTAGGGTTGTCCAACAATGAACAATTTTGGTTGGACAATGAACAATTTTGGTTGGAATGACGTTAATTCCAACGAATGGTTGAAAAAACATAACCTAAATATTGTCAGTGTTTAATAGTCGAACATGATGTCGTTTGCCTGAACTCGTATATGCAAAAAAAAAAAAACGATTTTTTTTATGCATACACATACATGATTGACAAACGACTCATTCAATCGAACTAGATTATTTTTTAGATTTTGTTAATTTAAAAATGATGTCTCGTAATCGATTCATCACTACATGCAAATTTTACTAAACATGATCGATTTGGTTCAAAGAGATTTGTTTCATTTTACAATGTTGCGTCGCCCAACGATATATATATTTGGCTGGCTGGCTGATTGGCTGGCACACGAAATTACATTGAATATTATCATCTGAACTGGTAAGGCAGCACCACCGCCGTCCAACACTAAACACTGAACACACCCGAATGACAGTGATTTAGCGATTGCGAAAAGGAAAAAAAAAAAAATGGATAGAAAAAAATATGGAAATTGGTAATAGACGAGAATGGAATACATGTTGCCCCTGGCAACTATGATTAAACACTTTCATTGTGTGACCGCGCTTGAAATAAATGGAACAATCATTATTATCGAATACATCGCAGAAAAACTTCATTAAAACAGTGTGCACGTTCTACATTTCTTCACATGTTGTTTTGATATTTTTGTTTTTTTTTCGTTTGTTTCTTTCAAATTTTCAATTAACTAATGTGATTTCGACGGTTCTTTTTGACAGCCACAACCACTTTTCATTTATTCAAAGTGGAGTATTAGTTTTGAACCAAAAACCAATTCCATTGACAAGCCATAATATTCCAAACAGTGCTTATTTTTTTATTTTTTTTTTTTTTTGATTTAAGTTTTTAATCCATTGAATGAATGTTTCATTAAATCTGTCGACAGACTCATAAACGAATATTTTGGAAACATGTATTCATATTATGTTGTGGCTTTTTATCCACATTATTGTGCAAATGTCAATATTGCCGCTAACGTATTGCTAACATTGCTACTTTAATCAGTTTCTCACTGCATGGACTTCACTGCATGATTGCTTGTTTATTGGATTTTCGCTTAAAAATAGAACGATTTGTTTATTCAATTTTCAAACGGTCAAAAGAGTCGATATATGAAAAATCGATAAAACAACTGAACAAATTGATTAAACTGTCTATATATATATATATATATGAAATCCTAAAATATTATTTGATGAAACGATCAAAAGACGATCGCATGTTATAAATTGTTTACCTCAGCACATTATAAATTTATAAATTCATTTGTATGTTTGAGACTTTAAATTCAAACAATTTTAATAAGTATTGATTTTGTCAAAGTTTATTTATCGAAATGATTTCAATACAGTTTGACTAATTGACATTCGATGTTATTTTTGTTGTTATTTTAGAATCAAGACAAATGGAAATATAATGGCCCAATGAATACAAACACAATATCAGCCATCGGTGGTGGAATTTCGATGCAACAATCACAACAGCAATCCCATCAAGTGCCACCGAATACCATTGTTAAACCGCCATCATTGCCACAAATGTTAAATCCATCGTTGCATCAACAAATGCAAAATCAACAGGATCGTAGAGGACAACCGACGGTAAGCATCATTTTCATTATGTTTTTTACATTTTATTTCTCATTTGTGTGTGTGTTTCATTCTTCATTTTACATACATTTTGTGAAGCAAATATTAAATCTGTTCAATTTCTAATTAAATCTCTAGCACCAAATGCCAAATCACTTGAATGTTGGCCCCAACATGAATCATGGTGGTTTGAATAGTAACAGTGGAATGGCTACAATGCAAATGCCACCATCGATGCAAAGTGGTGGTGTTGGTGGAATGTATGATCATATGCAACCAAGCGTTAATATAAATGGTGTAAATATGTCGCCGAAAACTGATCAACAACAAAATCAAATGTTGCAATCTCAACATTTAAGTCAATTGCCATCACAAAATCAATTTTTGCAAAGCAGAAACACAAGCTCGGTAAGTACCCATTTATCTCATCAATCAAATACAATTTAGTTAGAAAATTTACAACAAAATTCAACTTCCCCCTTGTCAATATTTTCAAGTAAATTTTCAACACATTTTCAATTCAATTACTAAAACTTAATCAAAGACTCGAATCAAATTCCGAATGAATTACGGCAATTTCCCAAGAACCCTACACACAAATCATCATGCTTCGGCAAATTTTACACGAGAGAAATGAAGAAACATAAAACAAATAACAAGTTCTTTCACTCTTATTCACGCTCACTTTTGTCGCGTCGTTTGCCTTGGGGTAAATTCAATTCCGATATCTTGCATCTGCTTGTAAAGATGAAGAAAAAAGAAAAAAAAAAAAATTAAAAAGATTTAGCAAAAGCAAAGCGCATAACTTCATCTCGCGCATCTTACAAACTGCGTGGAATTTGTTGTTATCTTTCTCTTTCTATTTCTATATATATATATCTCTCTCTCTCTCTCTCTCTGTGTGTGTGTGTGTATTTCTCTCTCTTCCTCCTTTTCCCATTCTTCCATTCTTCACATTCATTAATTTATAATATACATTATTTGTATGTAGTGTCTATGAGTATTACATGGCACGAGAGCGCTTCATTGCAAAAACCATAAAAAAAAAACCTGTTTACTTTGGAAAGTAGCAAAACATTCTGGCAAGAATTTCAATTAAATGCCGTAAAAACCCACGAACTATTTAAAGAAAAAGCCGCACCGAGTGCATTTGGCTAGGATTTAATGACATTGTATGGTCGCTGTAAAACCATCTAATCGGTTTTGACTTATGAACAAAAAGAATTAAAAGAGCGAACATATTCTTTTTTTTTTTTTTTTTTATTGTCACCACAATGTTGTACAATGTGGGAGTTGTCGAAATAAGAATTCGTTTACGGTCATTCTTTTGATTCTTTATGATAGATTTGATCATTATTCTTATGACAGCGCCCAAGAAATCTCTATTGTTCATTGAGATAAGAAGAAAAAAAAAAAAAAAAACAAAAAAAAGAATGCTATTTACTTCATTTTTCAGCATCGCCAACGCCAGAGAAAACAAATAATAAAGATGTTGAAATTGTTTTGCAGCTAAGTAAAGCTATAGCTATTTACAAAGTGTTTTGTTACATTTAAAAAGCTGCAAGAAAATTTATTCTTTTTCCAACACAACTAGCGTATATTCTCAACTCAACTAATCGAATCCTTAAAGCGTTGCGTGTTCACCGTATTAATTTGCATAACGAGAAATTATGACAAGCTGAAAGTGAATTAACTTGAATCTATATAGAGCTAAGAATATTGTTAAGTTGTAACAGTGCAGCTTTCTGCATTTGCTGCTGGTGCGAATTATTGTTCTTAACAAATGATTAAATTTTATTTCGCTGACACGGCAACTTCAACAACATACAAATTGAATTCAAGCAGCAAATTATAATGAATGCACACGGCATGTATGCTTATATACACAAATGTCGGTTTGCATGTCATTAAATTTTTATTGACTTGTCGCACATTGGCTGTTACATTTGCAAAATGCCGTTTCATTACAAAAACGTCGTCTGCAAAAACCAAATAAACTACGAAAATTTTAACTTCTTTTCGGTTAAGGACTCTGTGCTGCTTTATAAAATTTCAAACACCATATTTGTTGCACATTGCATTGCGGTTGAATTATGTCTTGTTTTGCGTTGCACGCGTATTTTTTTCGTTTTTTTTTTTCTTTTCTTTTCTTCAAGTTTTCATCTTGTTTGCTTTGTTTTCTCGAACATGAAATCATCATTTTGGAAGAAACAAAAAGCAGAACGTATATTGCATAGCATTTCTATTGTATTCCCTCAAATGAAATTCCATCTGAATGCATCGTATCTGAAATGCACGACACAACAGAAATACCATGACATTTTTTTCCTTTTTTTCTATTTTTTTTTTGTTTTTTTTTTTTTTTTTTTTTTGCTATGAAGAATCCCTTGTGGTTATTTACTATACCCGGTGGTTTCCATATCGGTAATTTTCAATGAATGTATAATGCAGTGCATATATCAAAATGTTTATATTCATATCCTAGATTCATATACATTCCATTCATTGAACATTCGATAAAGTTTGAGTTATAAAATTTTCTAAATTGAACAAATATGTATTGTATCTAGCAAAGTTTCAAATGAACATTTCAGTCTCAAAACTTATGTCGATACAAAAAAAAAAAGAATTCATTATATTAAAATTGACTGAACATCTTCAGCACTCAAAACTCACTTTGGTCTTAGAATGTGAAAGAAAAAAACTTTGATTTTAAATAATTTATCGAAAAAATAGGATATGAAAGCGATCTTGGTCGATACTTTTTGTTGTTCCCGTTCAATCTTTGAAATGTTCACAACAAAATTTGAAATTCAAGTAAATTGGCAAGAAGCATGCATTGGCATACTCACGTATGAAAGAGAATTGTGAACAAATTGAACGAAACAAAAAAAAAAGAGAATGTTAAATCGACAGCCAAACGGAACGAGTCCAGACATAATGCATAACTGGATGCAATGCATGTGTGACGACAGTCATTTTGGCTTCATTTTTGCCAGCGAGGCTTAAATGCACTTGCACTATGAGCACTATAGTCAGTAGCTCGCGGAGGACAAAATGCGCAAAGAATGTTAAAAAAAAAGAACAGGAAGAACAACTACTTATCCCATATAGT